>OX381707.1:76247308-76596848 GCA_947462335.1 Harmothoe impar
CTAACATAGGGTTAGGTGCTATTAATGGTGTGACCTAGTTTAGCCTGCAGGAGGCACATATATACAGGGTACCCACACAGCTGGTGTGACTACTGCCCCTAAAAGACACCAGTCTCTATGTGTGTGTGTGTGTGTGGGGGGGGGGGGGGGTATGGTATGCTGCGGGTAGGGGCTAGGTGAGTGGGGGGGGGGGGGGGGGTGGGAGTTGGGAGTGTGTGTGTGTTTGGGGGGGGGGGGGGTTAGGATTAAGCACCAGAATAATAATTAAACAGTTTGCCTCCTAACCTGCTCGGCTGCATTAGTGAAGTATTGTATGTTTTATTGCCCTGTTAAATAACCTGCACTGTGGATTTAATAATATTCTGGGTCCTACTGAGTACTGTTGTGATATTTAACATAAGAAATACATGCTATATAATGGAAAATTAAAATTGCAATTTGATTTTTGACTTGTTGGCAAATTTAATATACCATGTGATATTAATATTTTCCTAAAAAAAAAGTATTGAAATCCCCTTAATATACATTTCCTACTCCATGATATTGGGGTCGACAGATACAGTGTACATAATATATACATGGGGAACACCCCAAAGTAATCTCACACCGACAGATAATAACGCAGCCAATAGCTATCTGCCTATATACACATTCTCTACATGGTTATCTCGGGCTATCTTCGTTATAGTCGCTCTCCCTTACCTCGATATAAAGCTACCTTTTAGACTAATGAATAACGTCATTTATATCCCCAGTCCCCAATAGGTATTCTATCTAATCTAGTGGCGGCTGTGAGCGCACAGAAATACTAATCCTGTAGGCCGCCCGCCCACCACCACCAGCTAAGGTCCTGATGGTACCCAGCCATGGTCCTACTACACATGGCTACTCAGTGGGAAATCTTGCAATTCTGGTCAATGCTTTAGAGGGAATTAACATAATTTTAAAATAATTAAATTACCCAGGCATGGCCCTGCTTCACAGGGGCTACTCAGGCATAAACAACAGAGACGCCACTTTCCCTACTTTTGCATGAATTGCTACCCTTTCACTTGGATTTCTGTATTGAATTGTGTTAATTTCCTACATAGAATTGATCAGAATCATAAGATTTCCTCCTTTTTGTTTACCAGAGAGTGACATCTCTGACAAAACGTAGGAAATCTTTAATTCTGGTCAATTTTTTTTGAGGAGATTTACATTATTTGATATAGAAATCCCTGTAGAAAAGTAGGAATTCCTACAAAAGTAGGAGAAGTGGCATCTCTTTAATCCTGCCTCCAGGGCACGGCGGCGACAGTCACAGTCATAGAAAGGGTGCCCCGCTGAATGCAGCGTCGAGCATCTTTTCTACGTGGCTGCCCATCTTTACTTGCGGAGCACAAATGCAATAGTAGTTGGCAAGAAACTGTATATTTTAGCAAAGCAATGTTGGAGAGATTGGGGTGGAATACTAACCCAAAACTGCATGGGAAAGCGTCCGGACAGGTGTACGGCCATGAGCGCCGGCCGTGTTGTACGGCCTCGAGTGCGTAGCACGAGAGGCCGTACAACACGGCCCGGCGCAAATGGCCGTACACCTGTCCAGACGCTTTCCCGTGTGATTTTGGCTTTATTATACCTAGCCAAACGGCATAAAACAATCATAATATAGCATTTTCCATAGCATTTCCGTAGCACATGTGGTATATATACATGTATTTCGTTTTATATGAAACATATAGATTCAAAGATTAGTGAGTAACATCTTATGAATGTTTACTATAGTGATTCATGAATTGAATCATGACTTTTGTTTCATTTCCACACATTGGGTGACTTTAATAGGGGTAGTTTGTAAAGACGTAGGCTATGATCAGTCCTTGAAAGTGATGAAACTCACCATTGATTGGTCTAGACGTGACTATAATTACCAACTTGTACATTTCACCTCACCCAATTAAGGCACTTATAAGCATCACAGCCACTCATGACTTGTCTTGATTGGGTGTAGAAATCTACATGACTGGTAGGGATAAACACAACCAGTAGAAAACTGACCCTTCTGTCCGTAACTCTCACATCTGAGAGTTAAAACCGTAACTAGGTACCCAGTAGGCCCATGAGGGGGCGTCGCAGGTGACCTAGTGACCTAATTCCCACTGGCGGCTGCTAGTTCCACATTTTGCCAGGGGGGTGCCCCTTTTCCCGCTGTAGCCGTGGGCGTATAGGCCGTATGCCCACAGCTAGTCCCAGCAGTGGGCATACGGCCCATATGCCCACAGGTCGGCGTATGTCACTTTTACTACACACTTTAGGCATACAGACTCCTAGGCTTAATGAATGTCATTATCGTGTGCTAGGTATAATAACACGTAGGGAACTCTGCTACAATATGGTGACGCTGCAGTCCAGACGCTGCACCTGTGTGAGACGCAGCGCCTGGCGGGGAAATGCCGAACTACACCACTCACAGAAGACTTGGGCACCACCATCCAGCGGGCGTTGTGTGTGTGTGTGGGGGGGGGGGGGGGGGGGGGCGGGTGGGGGGTTCAGGGGCCACCACCGCCACCACCACCATTGTAACCATGGTAACCATGTAAGGTGAAACCATTTCAAACAAATCTCAACCCGTACACCTCCTCTGACCGTGAGCCCATCACTAATATATAGTATAGGTTCTTTACTCATCCGCCGCCTTTATGCCGATCCTGCACCAATTGTGGGAGTGTTCCTTTATCAAACAAATGCCCAAATAAAATACCTTCCCTGCCAGTACTACTAAGGTAATAGATATAGAGATAAAACGATGAATGGAATACAATTTGGAAGTATTTCAGTTAGTAACCAAATCCGTTCAATCAAATAGCAATCTGTACGACTACGTGTATATTCGTGGCCCTGTCATTTATATTGGATAAATATAAACATACACTATTAAATAATCGCTGGCATTTTTATATTTAATTTATAAAATGGGGAGAGGTAGATATAATCTATACCCAAGAGTAGCCCAATTACTAACCATTAATTCCTTACATTTTGTAATTGCGTTCTAATGAGCAAAAGTCAAAACGATATTTGTAATGCAATCACACATTCTTACATGATGTTTAAAATATTTGAATCAACCCGATTTGCCCTCGGTCAATATACTAAGTAGATGCCCGTGACGTTTGTCATTTCCGTTAAATCATGAATATTAAATTGCTTTGAACAACAAGGAGATGAGTAGTTAGAAGACGCTGTGGGACTGCAGTAGTAGTCAGAGTCGACTTGGCATGTTGCCAACATGGCTACCTATCACCCCTTTGACGGTACCGATTTGGGACAGTCCACTGAGCGGGAGGGGGGGGGGGCGGGGGCATACACCCAATGCATCCACTCACGGCGTGGGTATATACGTCAATAATTCCACATCTACACAAAACCACACCGTCCTATTAATATTCATTATAAAAGCACGCCTCTATCTAGCAATAATAATGGTTTTGATAATAATGTAGCTGTTAAACTGTACGTTTTTGATTCTGATGAGAGTGAAATCGGATAATTGTCCAATATATTCATTGGCGTCAGTAAATATGAGCCGACCCACTAATTATACAACCCTATATAATATACGCCCTGCCCCTAATTACTAATAATATTATAATTACAATAATATCTACAGCTGGGTGGGTAATCTGTAATATGAGAGTGGTGAGATAATAATTACGGTGAGAGAATGGCAGCCTCTAGAAAACTCAATAATATGACGCTGTAGATAAACACTCAGTGCTGAGCTATATGGGTCTGGGAGATACAAATAATATCAATATCCCCTGTAGATATAGCGTATATAGCACTCTCATCTGTAGTATACATGGCTAAAATTATTATTTGGGGAGATTTATAATAACGTGATTTAATAAGGTTATGGCTTTATAGAGTCGCATATATTCAGTATAATCGCTCTGACGATGTTATATGGCGGCGGGCGTGGGGCGGGGGGGGGGGGGGGGGAAGCCCCCCCCCCCCCCCACACACACACACGCACACACAGTGTGCATGTGGGGACCCCACGGCCATTATCATTGCTTGGCCGAGCAGGCAGCTATGGCCCAAGTGATTACTGTGCTAATTTTGGCGTCCGCTAGTACTTCCCCAATTTACTATTTTACTCTCTCATCTCAAATGAAATAAAGAGATCTAAGAAAGCTTATTGATCCCCAGTCATCAAATTAAGATAATTCTTATATGTTCTGATGGTATTTGATATGGAAAGAGCAGTGGATGGGGCATGTAATATAATAGGGGTAGCTAGGGGTGGTGGGGTAGGGGAGGAGCGGTGAATAGGGGTGAGGGGGGGGGGGCTATTCTTCCCTGTCTTGACCTTCAATACCGGGACTTACTGAAAGCACAGGGAATTTTGCAATGCACTAGCTCTAGAAATCTAAGCCTCCGCTTGGAGCTGGCACAAGCGTGGTGCTCGCCCGCTGGAGGAGGGATGGGGGGGGGGGGGGAGGCGGATATGGGACTGGAATACTTGTTCTACTAAATGTGGACCCACAATGAATGCGCTGATTCATAGTAAACTACCGCCATTCTTGTGGTAAATCACAAGGAATATCTTATATGGGTTTCATGATTATTAGTCACCATCAAATATAGGGCTATTTGAATTTGATTTGAAAATAAATGTACTTTGATATTTTGTTCTTGTATTCGTGTATCTATAGATTACCTAATCTCTGTATTACTAATTGATACATGGATAGGCTTATTACATGCTGACTTGGTACCTAGATACATAGACCCCACATAGACCTACAATGAGGTTATCTATATATTGGACCAAGTAGCCTATGGCGTTGCATGTTTCTAGAATGATAGGCCTATGCTAGATCTACCTATCTACGAAGCTATATCATTGACATAGTCCTAGTATACCATAAGGTTATACCCTGAATGTAAAATTCCCCAATGTCATATTATCCTTTGCGGGTCACATTTTCGAAAAAAAAGTATAGCTGAATCATAGCTCTATGTTATATTATTTGGTTTATAATGGATTATACACATCAATACATTATTGATTTCACATGCGGGCAATGTCGAGTAGAAATCCAAGATGGAAGCTTTCCACTAAATCCGCGTAGGCCTGCAATCAATGTCGTCAACATGAATCACATATGGCTACATCTTGATAAAAATAGTTCTAAATGTTTGCAGCAGCAGTGTAAGTGAAGGCACGGCAGGTTTTTAGGGCACAGTGATCTAGATCTAGGTCAAGGGGAGATTCAATAGGCCCCCTATACACTTTCCAAATTTACCATTTTTTAAAGTGATCCGAAGATATGCAACACGCAATCATAATTAAAAAATTCCTGAGGTTTTCAGAATCGATTTCCATTAATTTGTATCAATTTCGAGTGATGCGGATATTATGGCGTAAATGCAATAAATAGTTGGGGATGCGTCATAAAAGGAAGGCGGGAGCGGAGGGAGGCAGGGGCCGCCGGGATGAAAGCTACAACTCGGCATCCAAGAAAAGGATTCTAAGGAAACCAACAACTCTCCTAAAATATAACAACACATACTCTCCCTGTGATCTAGATGCTATAAAGTTTATCAAAATAGTCTTACCTGGCCATGGTATTCCTGTCTTCCCTCGGGTGTGTGCTCGGGCAGAAAGTACAATCGGACACTTGTCATGTACACCGATTCATTATTTTTATCTTCCCACAGAAGTTGGAGTTCGCCGATGGCCACTGGCGCAGTCTCCGATATTTTGACAAAGAAAAATTCTCCCAGTGATAGAATCCGATATTTGTGGTTAAGGGAGAATTTGAAGGCTTTGTAGAAGGTGTACGGGCCATGTTGTCCACAGGGAGCCCCGACAAACTGCAAAATATCAACAGATTCCCCCATGTAAGATTGAGCGTGTAAAGCAATGTGGCCAACACATTCACAACATCAACCCTCCAGTCACTCACTACCGCCGGGGTCAAAGCGTGCTCGATAAAAACCCGGCCCCAAAATAACAAATCGCAGCGAAATTCTACAAGTTTCTCACAGATACAAGAGAAATATCTCATGCACCCGATCGTATATTTACCTCAATTGTTTGGGGCTCCATTCGCGAAATCCAGCTGATAGAAATAGGACGATCCGCGATAATAGTCCGCACAATACTTTTATATTTGGGCCTAATTACTGACGTCACAGTTGGGGGCTTCCCTCATTAACATAATATATTCACGATGCCTCGCCAAGAGGGATTCCCCCAAGAATGAACGCGGTAGAACAACGGCAAACTTGTGGATCTACACTTTGTGTTAGGTTCGTATAATCTGAAATTTTGAAATAAGTTAGAAAACTTCTTTACAAGTTTATCCTTCCCGGGGTACTTTGCGCGCGGGGGCTCCCTCTAAATCCAAAATGGCGGATTCCGAAAAGTTTTGAGAATTCGCCCGGCTCCCGGTTCAAAGTCCAATTACGGCTATAATTTAGAGTTTCTACTAAAAGCTACACGCTGGAACAATCAAAGGAATATTGAGGTGCGTGGTTTACTAAGATTTATGCAATGTTAGTATGTGTACTTTGCAAAATGGACTCGCGAGTGTCTTGTTTACACTTGAATTGCCCCCCATCGTCTGCATTTCCCTGTCAAATGCGTTCACGTGACTGACACTCAGTGACAGTGAGTCTGAGACTGATGCAGTGACAGGCTGGTCACTGGATTCAAGTGACCTCAGGGTGGGAATTCAATATTCCTCCAAAAGCAGTTGACCTACAGCCACTAAAGTGACATACGGCATTGCATCAATTTTTAATAATAATAATAATATTTTATTGACAACAGTCTGAACAGAGCAGGTCATTGCTAACCTATGCTAGGGAGTTCAAAATAGCGCTGCCGCTGAAGTCTGCCCGTTTCTGTGATCCAATATATGCGCCCTTCCTAATAGCACCCCCAATGGTGCATTGCATAAAAATAGCCCCCCTGACCTCATTTCTTGAGCTATAAAAAACACAAACCCCTCATTTTAATCACAATATCATGGTAGACAACATGAATGGAGCCATTAGTGGCGAAAGGTAAGAGTTTCTGTTTTCTGTGGCCTACAATATTATGGTGACATTCTCCATGTCAAAATGTAATAAATAAATATGACTTGTTAAAACTTGTTACCATGGGTAGGTATGTGAACGTCCATGCCTGCTGGGGCTGCAGGGGCGTCGTGCTAATCTGTGCCAGTTTTGGAGCACTGTGCAGGGGTAGCTCTTTGTAATTAGCTTTTAAATAGGGGTAGTATAAAAGTGATATTGCCCCTTAAAATTTATATGTCAAGTATACACAATTTCCTTCATCCCAGTATTTTTAAATTAGCTAAATGTTAATTGGTGAATTAGTTACACGCTTAATTGAGTCAACATCTAATTAATCCCTCAGTTTTTACCTGAAGATACTTTTGGCCCAAAATAAAAACATATACTTTAAACGTATTAATTTTCGCTCAGTACATATTTTCGCGCATTTCGCGCACATACCCATGTGCGCGAAGATATGATGTGCGCGAAAATATTGCAAAAAAAAATTAGCTTTCCAACAATGTCTGGCACTCTATATTGCATTCAGTAGAGACTCAATTAGGCCAGAAACCTGACCGACCCTATCATTTTGGTCCGAACCTAATTTTCAACATTTTATTTTTAGATTTCCCCTATTGTAGGGCATCACCAAAGAGCATAAGACAAACCCTTACAACATTACCTCATAATCTTAAAAATAAATCCTAAAAACTATTGATAATACAGGGCTATATATTTTTGCAATAGAAGAATTTTAGACCCCCCCCCCCACCACACAGAGTAAGAAGGGGCTTGGAGGGGCAAAATATTTGAACAATAATTTTAGGCTGTAAAATCCTTAATAATTGTCCGATTGAAAAGCCGTAAAAACTGACATGTAGCTAATGATCACCTGATTGCAGCTGCGCGAAAATATCATTGCGCGAAAATGCCTTTATATGCTAGGTGCGCGAAAATATAGCTGCGCGAAAATATCTACGTTTACAGTAGGCCTATTAGTATATAGTCTTAACTTCATCTTGGCCAAATATAAAGCAAATCTATGGATGAGCACTATGCTTTCTAGGAGCAGCAGAATTAGGTAGTTAATTAATTTCGCAAATAATCAGGGATTTTCCTAACTTTTTATTATAAAAATTCTATAATTCTGGTTCTAGATGCCAGAATCTCTCCAAACAAACTGCAATATGTCCGTAACGTTGCTGCCATTCAGGAAATATATACATTAAAGGGGTATTTCTTAGGTTTAATTTGAGCTTAAATTCATGAAGAGGTCACAGGCAATCCTTCTTTGTAGAGTTTAAAATAATGACGAAAATATGCCCAACCTTGGCCCATTCAAAGTGCTCTAATTTCCCTAAAAGTTATGATAACTGAGAAATTCCAAAATGATATGATTTCTAACATGTTACTCCAAATGACTGCCATAAAAGGAAGAACTAATCTTGCTTTTGAATTTTATTGTCACATACCTACCATGGGGATGTTGGTAATTGTGTTCTTGAAGACATATGTGAAATTCAGATGTATGTGTCACTGCCATTTTAAGTTGACCTGTTCTGTCTGAGTTAGAAGGGTGCCTAGGGCCAGAGCTACAGTACCCCCAACTGCTGTGTAGGTGCCCCTCTCCTACCTACATCACAGAAATGGGAAATATGTTCAGATGCATTCACCATGGTATATCTGGATCTAGGTATGATAGAAACCTGATCTTTACAGATCTGAAAAGCTCTCATAGGGATCTATACTGATGAAACCAATATGTATTTGTCATACAAGGAATCCCCTTAGTTGGGAGACTCCTTGTAATGTGATATGAGGTAAGTTGACTAAGTCTTGAGGTCTTGTAGTATAGTTGGTATTTATTACAAGTTGACAGCAACAGTACAGTAGTACAATGTAGGTTCCACTCAGTTACACCTATCCACACAATAATATAGGTCTTGGTAAATATACCTAATAACCCTGAGGTTAGTACTGGACTAGAGCCAAGGGGGTCCTACACCATGTCTGATAGTTGGGCCTAGTAGGGCATAGCCTATAGCCTTGTTCTCAGTCAGTGGAGAGGTCCTTGCTCTGTGGTGTCCAAGTGTAGAGTGAGGATGGAGATGCCCAGTGCTGGGACCTGACCCTATTTAAGGGGGCCAGGCTACCAGCATGGCATCTTGAGTGTTAGTGTCAGTTGACAGTGGTTGGAGGGCTGTAACAGTCAGAGAGACAGTCACACAATACCCCTCCATAGTTTGTCTACCCCTGTTAGTGTACATCAAAGGGGTGACCCTTATGCTGGTCTGTGGGAAACAATGTGCGGAATGAGCGTCGCCTGGCGGCGGCGGGAGTGCCGACTGGAGCGCCGCCTATGCGGGCCGGCGCGCGCCTGCGTGTGCCGGCGGCGGGAGTAGCGTCTCCCGCCGTCGGCTTGAACACGCGGGCGCCCGCAGCGCCGGGCTCGCCGGGCTCGCCGGTCATACCTGACAGGTGCCTCCCCCTCGGGAAAAAGGACAACTCTCCGTCAGTTGTCATTCCATCTAAAAATTTGGGGTGAATTTTGGAATTTTATCCACAATTTTTGGTGGCAAATAGAATTTACCTTTTGTTTTTGATTTTTTTTTTTGTAGTGAAGTACACTTTTTTTTGTAATATAGATGATGTGAGAGTATGTAAATACCAAAGGTCTGGGGAGAATTTTGGTTTTGTGCTTGGCTAGTCATCTACATTATATACAGTGTAACTTAACTATAAGGTATGTAAACCTTCTTTGTACCAATTTGGTACTTTCTTAATCACATATTATACAGTGTAGTAATACATTGTGTCTTTATCTGACACTTTTCAAATCGTCGTTTGAATTATATACACAGTATGGTACATCTTTGTCTTAATTCTAAAACATGATGAAAAATGTGTTATCAAGTAATAGGCTGTCTTTGGTGAATAGGTGCTTTGTGGAACTGAGTGGATTTTGATATATCAATGTTCACATGTGAATACAAATATACAGAGTATAATGCAAATTATGCAAAATCTTATGATAATCTTTTACAAACTTTTTTGTTTGATACCAAAAAAACCAAGGCCACTTTTATATAAAAGTAGGCCAACCGGCTTGAAGTTTGTTTTCTTATTTCTAGATAGCGCTTATCTATGGATTTGCGTGATATAGCAATCAGTAATGTACATTTTATGCATAGTTATGTGCTTGTCCGGTGGCGGATAAGTGTTCATAATTGTGTCATCTGACATTTTGCATTACTTAAGTTTGTAAGTTTGTATGTACAAATACAGTCCTTTTTATGCAGATATTTTGTCCTTATCCGGTGGAGGGTAAGTGTTCATAATGTCATAAAAATGACTCGGTATCTTGTTTCTGCAATGATAGTTGAATCTTACAAGATTCTTGGTGTTGGCAATTTGCAACTTGTGGATCTACACTTTGATCAGAAATGTCTTTGCAGTGGGCCGCTGCTGTGAGATTTAAGTCTTTTGTGTAGTATCCTAGGGTTAGTCAGCGGACTATCTCCCTTTTTGCTTCATGTTTTTCTGTAAATAGTCTTACATAATACAAAGGTATACAGTGTAAAATACAGTGCAAATACAGTGTTATATACAGACATGTTTGATTAGCAATTTAGATTGTAATAATACAATTTCATACATATAAATGCATGTTTGAGCAAGTTTGACATGGTTAAGAGTACGCAATTGTTTTTGTAAAACTTCAATTTTTCAAAAATTGGCTGTTTCTTTTTGGGATACCTTAAAATTGATTTCCTGATACTACTGACACACACTGAGACCTTGCTTTGACCTTGGGATTGTGAGAGTTTGAAAATTTTGCACCTTGAGCAGATTTTTGAGTGGCACCTTGAGGCTATTGTGTCATGCGGCGCAAGATGCGTCGTGTGCCGCGGTGACACCGGTGGTTGACACCTTTTGGTGAGCAGATCATGTGCCTTCTCATGGACTTGTCACCTGAAGTGAGGGGATCACTTCAGAGGGTGAACAGTGTCATTTGGGGGTGGGGAGGGGTTATAAAGGCTGTGTAGACCACAGTAGGATCAGTTATTCCTTGAGTACCCTTGAGATAACACAGTATGGCGCATATGGCAATTTTGGAGGACGAGTTGGAGGCTGTACCTGAGGTACTTGCATATCTCCCTGAGGCCTGGCTGCAGGGTGACATGCAGGCCTTAGACCTGTGGTTAGGTGATCAAAACACCTTGGAGGGGCTGACTCCTGGTACTCCTTTTAGGAGTATTTTGAGTCGGTATGACTCAGTAAGGACGCGATGGTTGCATAAAGTCCGGCACGACATTGCCAGTTTTGGTGATGTTTTGGTGTGCCGTCATCACGGCTGGTACTTCCTTGGTGCTGGCGGGATTTCCATGCGCAGGGCGGCATCTCTGGAGCTGTTGGCTCAGGCCCTACGTGATCTGGATGGATATGACCCGCGACTGCTTTTCACCAGAAATGATGGGGTCATCTGGGACTTCCTATTGGCTGTCGGCCTATGTGCTTACACGGTGACAGGTGATGCTGCAGACAGCGCTGAGCATGCTTTGTCTACTTTGGAGGCACGTTTTGTCCAGTGGAGGGAGGAGAACGAGTGGCTCTTCAGTGAAGATACGTGGATTGGATCTCCTGCCGCTGCCGAGTTGGCCGAGTCCTGGGAGGCCTTGGGATGGGGGGACTATAACAACTAGTGGGTGGCATCTATAAATGTCAATATAAACGGTCCTTTTCAGGGCCAACCAACTTTTCACAAAAGTTTTGGTCAATCTCACTCCTGTATAATTGTGTTATTCTTCCCCATGTACTTTCTCACTAGTTACAGCTGTAGGTGGTTGGGTGAGTATGGTGAGTACATTTTTGAATGTATTGGTGCTCTCTCTTTGGTCGTCAATTATGATGTTTTCCAGTTTTGACTCATGGGTATCCATGGTAACGGGCTGGGGTGAAATGTCATTTTGTAGTAACATGGCAAAATCTAGATTGGGTTCCCTGAGCGCTGGTATTATGCTGAACCTGGCACGCCATGGTAGATTGATAGTTTCTGGCAGTAAATATGCGGTCTCTCCTTTCTTTGTAGTAATTACTACTGGTCCATTCCATTCAAATACTAGTTTTGGGAGAGGGTACATTTTGATAATCATATCTCTGTATGTTGGGGCTGAAGCTTTTATAATTGTATCAAACTCATGTGGCACTGGACGCAAGGGGAAGGAGAAGTTGGTGTCTCCTTTGTAGACTTTTAGTATTACTGTGGGATTTGTCCTCTTTGTGACCTTTCCCTTTCCACAGTGCTTGGTTGCCATACTCTTTAGATATTTGGTCAGCCTGTAGGCTGAGTAAATGGTGAGTGTGAATAGTATGGCTATGATAAGGGTATGGGTCTCATGGATAGTTAGAATAGGGGTGGGGCCCTGTTCTATTTGTGCCGTGGTGGTGTCCTTCTTGTATAGGGTTTCGAAGACTTTCTCCATAGGCTTCTCTGTGACAAATCTATATGCTTTTGCAGTTGGCATATAAGCTAGTAGTGTGGATCCTCTGTGCATTTTGAATAGGGTGTAGGTGGCCAAAATTGTAGCTATAACCGAAAGTATCATTGGTATGATAGATGCTGCTGGATGCCGTGCAAATTTGTATAGATAGGACTCTATTAGTCTATTTTCCAGTGGCTTAGCCAGGCTGGAGGCATCATCTAGCAGGGTTTTTGCGAATGGGTTTAGGTCTAGTAATGTTGATTCATCAATATTACTTGATTTTCTTAACATATCCAGTGTCCTGGATAGGTTGACCTTTGGAAAAGGTGGCAGATTTGCCTTGGAGTCTGGTCCAATTTCTTTGATTTCATTTAGAGCCGCGAGAAAAGGTAGGTTTATAGTCTCCAAAGCATAGTGAAATGAAATTGTAGTGTTGCATGGCAACCTAGAATTTGGTAGTGAATAGTGATCTATATTCACTGTACATAGGCATGGTACACCTATGATTGAGTGTGATGGTGCTTTGTGAGTAGTAGCTGGTTTCCCATGACACGTAACTGTGTAGGTGGGAGAATTTGTGGTCACTAGATATTCATCTTGTGAAATGGCTACAGCGTGTGAGATAGGTCTCTTCAAGGGTGAGATAGTAAATTGGCACATTTCCTTGACTTGCTGAGCTTGGTTCAAATAAATTGCTACTGTGCATGTAGGTACATGTCTATGGATTCTCGGGCTAGTTTTGGTACAAATTTTGATCTTAGTTCCTGGACAGGTTAGCATATCTGCATTTGTTAGTTCAATAAATAGTGAACCATCTTCAGAGATAGCCAAAAATTTGACATCAGTAATTAATTGGGTTACTCCCTTTGTAGGTGTCTCCTTGGTGTTGATTGGTACTGGTGTAGTTACCAGTTGAAATACTCTGAAGGTGGAGACAGTGGATGCTACAATGATATCCAGGTGGATGTATATGTGCCGTTCCGAATAGGTGTAGGATATCATTCTTTGGGAATAATAGTAGTCAAGGTCAGTTATGGCGACCTTTGATCCTGGTGAGTGTATTCTGAGTGTCATGTCCAGATCATTCAGATGCTCCGTTAGTTCAGCTGGTGGTACTATGTCAGCAGTCATAATGCCTGCTGATAGCATCCTGAGTGCTGATGTGGTGCGCTGCAATGCTTGCAGATAGTTCATTCTTGCTACAATAATGGTGAGTGCATCAGTTAAAATTTGGATCTTCCTTCTTTGTGTGTGCTCGTGATTTGCATAAGTGTTCAGAGATGTGGTCATATTTTGAGCCCATAAATTCATATTTTGGCCTAGAGTGTTCATGGTTTGGTCTAGCATACTTTTATCCTTAACATATGCCTTGACAAATTTGTCTTGGCGTTGGGTGACCTTATCAATTAATATAGCTGCTTCTTTGTCTTGCTTGGAAAAAGCTTCTAGAATGCCGTCTATGTTCTTTATCTGGTCCATGACCTCTTTGACGTCATCTAGTGTGGCAAGACCTATTGCTCCTCTGAAGAGTGGGGCTAGGAACCCAAGTGGTGCTCTTCTGTACCTTCCTTGACTGTTAATTGGATTTGATAGGAACAAATGGATGGATGCTAAGGTAGAGTTAATTTCCTTGTCTGTTATGTCTATTAACAGATCTAGTTCCCTTGCCTGCTGTAATATCTGACTGGTAGAACTGTCGTCATGCAAGGTAGGAAATGTTAGTGCCATAACCTGGTCCAGTATTTTGGTTTCGGTCTCTGGTGGAGCAGGTATATGGTATGGTATTGCCAATATCATGGTTGTGGTATCGTGCCCATTGACCAATGGTTCGGGTAATGGCTCATATATGGCTCCAACGTTCTGTCTAACGGTGGGCACATATGTGATGGCTTGAGAAGTGGCCATCATCACTAGTAGTAGGATTGGCTTTAGCATGCCTGAAATATAAAATATATTCTATGTCTTAGTAAGACTTCTACTAGTGTTTTTGCAATATACTTAGGTTTTAAATTGGTTTGCTGATTTTGTGAGCTATCCTTTTTGCTTATGCGAAGTATCCACTTGGCACTGCCTCTGTGTACATAGTTTTGAGAGCAGAAATCCTGGTTGGTCCCAATAGTAATATAATAATCAATGTAGTGTTTGAACTGTACCTTTTTCCATGATCAAGCTAGTGTTGGCTTAATGTCCAATCTGTGCTAGAGTCCTTTCCCAAGATTGTAGTAACTGGGTATGATATTGTAGAGTGGGTGTGGTCTGCTTTCTGACAGAGTCCCTCCTGCTATAGGAGAACTGGTATGGCTAGGACCAGCTGGTGTGTACCTGACTGCTGCAGGAGTAGAACTGGTGAGTTGGCTATGGAGTCAGGGCCTCTTATGTAGCCCACCCTACCCTCATCCATTGAGGGCCTGGCTTTGTTTCCCTGGTGGCTGTTAACTGCCATCAGTGTTAGCTTGTCTGACTGGGGTAATTATGTCTGGGGTAATTAGTGTGGACTACCTGCATCTGTGGGGGTTTGAATGCCCTGGCAGGTGTGTGGGTCCTTTGAAGGGTAAGGGTGTGTCTAGACAGTAGTCTCTTGGCATAGCACGCTCTGTTTCATGTACTTTACAGGATTTAGGTTCAAACATTTCCATTGTTGCATTCTTTCAAGGATGCTAGCCTTTGATGCAAAAGTATGATAATTGTGGTTTCTTCAAGCTTGGGTTGCTAATCCCTTTAGGTAGTCTCTTTGGCTTTTTGTGTGTAGCCTTTTGGGTTTCAGACTTCAACCCTGTAGTAATCTGTCCTTTGATTCTACTTTGTGTGCACATTGTTTTGTAACCTATATAGTGTATATTGTCTTTTCTGTCCTTTGTGTGGGTTCATATCCTATGCTGATATGAAAATTCCTACTTATCATTCTTGATTTGGACAGTTGTTGGAAATTTAATTTCCTTCATATAGAGTGTATATACTTATATGACTATTATTCATAGTCTTTGGGTATAGATATTCCATATGATCATGTCAGTACATAAAAGTAATTTACTTAGATATTCTCCCTTGCCTGGAGTTTCTTTTCACCTTGTGGTGGGCTGGTCTGGGTACTATTTGGTTTAGACCAACTGACTCTTTGGTGAGTGTGATTTGGGATTTATCCCTTGTTATCCTGTGGATAAATTTTGAGGTGTGGGGAATGAGTCTGTGTGCAAACTCATTTTTCCTCAGTGTTGTGACCTTTTTGAGCCTATCAATATGTACTGGTCTTGGGACTAGTAGGTTATTTGATAGGTTCTTCAACCTTGCGCTGGTTGGGGTTGGTCTTTCTGCAACAACATATGGTCCCATGAATAGGGGTTGAAGCTTCTTTGAATCTGTGGTCAACAGAATTCTGGGAATGTTGATATATACAATATCTAGTGGAAGTATAGCTTGTGGTGTAAGCTTTTTGTCATATCTTGACTTCCTCCCTTGTTGTAGCTTTTTGACTCTGTCTATTGCCTTTCTTCTAGACTCATCTTGAGATAGTATCATTCCGGATACATGCTCTGCTACTGTTTTGATTTCTTCCTCTATGTTTAGGGCAGTTTCTACAATGGTTTGTGGGTTTCTGCCATGGAGTAGGAAGAATGGTGTGTAACCTGTTGTCTGGGACTCTGTGTTGTTCAATGCAAATGTAATTGATTCTATATACAGGTCCCATGTTTTCTGATTCTGAGAACAGAAAGTCCTTAATGCTGTTCCTATACTGGCATTGAATCTTTCCACTAATCCATTAGATTGTGGTCTGTATGGACTTGACAGGTCGTGTCTAATCTTCTGGGTGTTCATCAGTTTCTTAAAATTGCTGCCTGTGTAGCAGGTGCCATTGTCAGTTTGAACTGAAGTTGGTACACCTTGCTGACATATGACGTTCTTGTAGAACTCATGTTGTGTGGTTTCTGCTGTGAGATCCTTTGTGGCATATGCTATGACATATCTAGTTGAATAATCTATGCAAACTTGTATGTGTTTGTTTTTCCTGGCTGTTTCTGGGAGTGGTCCCACAGCATCTAAGTTCAGGTGCTTCATGGGGGTTGGCATATAGTCCCTTACAGTCATTGGTGTTTTGTGGGTGTGCACTGCCCTTTTTGCTTTTAGGCAAGTGTCACATGTTGACACATACTGATTGACATCAGCCATCATAGATTTCCAATATACCCTGGGTATGAGAGAAGACATCATTTTTGAAGTACCTACATGGCCTGCCATTGGTGAGTCATGGAAGTGTTGCAGTATGTTTTCAACCCAAGTTTTTGGGACTACAACTTGTAGTGGTACTGTGTCTGTTTTTCTCCATGATGTAGGGGATATGTGTACTAGAATGTTGTCTAGGAGTAGGTAATGCTGAGCATTATTCCTAATCCTTGTTGCTTCAGTGCTTTTTACAGGTAGGTCACCTTTCTCTAGGTAGTCTATAATGGGTATTAGTCCAGTGTCCTTCCTTTGTTCTTCTTTCAACAGTGTGGAGTTGATTGAACTGTCTGGGATTTGGTCTAACATCTGGTCTAATTCCATTATATGCTGTGCCAGCCTTTCTTTATCTTTCTCTGCCTGGATTGCTTCAGGAGATTTTGGTGCAGGTCTGGTCTTTGTCTGTTTCTTTGGTTGTTCAACTGCTATGTCTGTGTTGACTGTCTGCTCCTTTGAACTGGCTGCTCCTCTGTTTGTGCTGGTGGAGGCGGCCTTTGTTCTTTTGGGATGGGGGTCAGATTTGCTTTTGTGAGCCTTCTGTGCAGTACCTGCTCTGTCTGAGTGCTTCTGCAAATTGGCTGTGGGTGTGCTGGGTGTTGAAATGGGGGATTTAGTAGGGAAAGAGGATTTGGTTGACACTTTGTTCTTTTTGGCTTTTAGGCCTAATTGCTGAGGGTGGTCATTAGACCTTGTATCCTCTGCAACCGACCGTTTTGCTTTTGAACGTGTGGTGACAACACAAATGTCTCTGTCCTGTTCTTCCTCCATATCCAGCTGTTCTTTTGCAAATCTGACTACCTTGGTGATTGAAGCAATTTTATGCAGTTTTTCTTCCAACTGATTTTCTGATGCACTGTGTGGTGGTTCACGAGGTGTGGTTTTCACCATCTGTGCAATCCTGTTGGTCTCAACCGGGGTAAAACAGTTTTCTGGATACTCTTCACAGTATTCCCTTTCACAATGACAGAACACATAATGGGTGGTCTCTTTTAAGATACCTCTGATCACTGGTTTTGGTCTGTCAATTGCTTTTGGTGGGTCATCTCTGTTGAATGGTATCTTGGTTTGGATTTTAGAGAATTTGGTTCTGGTGGCTGCCCTTTTCCTTCTTGGAGGTGGTGGGGGGTTGGTCATTGGTGGTGCATCTGGATATTCTCTTCTTGACATCACATCTGGAGGAATGTTGTCATCTCCTTTTACATGTTGTATTGTGAATGCAAATTGTTGGATATCCAGTGCCCATCTGGCCCACCTGTGGGTCAAACCTGTGTTTGTGAGGAGTGGTATTAGAGCTGCATGATCTGTGTACAACTGAAAGTGTCTACTTTCTAGGTAGTGCCTAAAATGTAGTATCCCATATACTACACCTAGTAGCTCTCTTTCTGTTGTGTTGTAGTTTCTTTCATGCTTTGATAGTGTTCTACCTGCGAAGGCTACTGGTCTCAGTACTCCTTCACTACTGCGTTGTGATAGAACAGCTCCTAGGCTCACATTTGAAGCATCTGTTGCTAGACTGAATTCTTTGTCATAGTCTGGGTATCTCAATAGTGCATGGGTACAGAGTGCATGTTTCAATGTTTTGAAAGCATTGTCTGCATCCTCATTCCATTTGAAAACCTTTAGGTTTGTTTGTAGGTCGTACAGTGGCCTAGCAATATTGGCATAGTCTTTGATGAACTTTTTGAAGTATTGGCATAGTCCTGTGAATGATCTGACTTGTTTCACGGATTTTGGGGTGGGAAAAGTTTTGACACTTTCCACCTTTTCTGGGGATGGTTGTAAACCATCTGGTGTGACACGCATTCCTAGAAAATCTATCCTATCTGTGAAGTATTCACATTTTGATTTCTTTAGCTTGAGTTTCCCAATTCTCAGGCTTTTGAAGACATCTTCAAGGTCTGAAAAATGTCGTTCTACATCTGGTGATAGGACTAGAATGTCGTCTAGGTATGGTAGGGCACATTTGTATTTCAGTTTGTTGAGAATTAGAGTTACTAGATGGCAAAATCCTGCCGGCGCGGTAGCCAAACCCATCGGCATCTTTTGATAGACATACTTTTTGTCATTTGCTATGAAAGCAGTTTTGTGTTGATCCTCCCTTCTTATGGGAATTTGGAAAAACCCTTGTTGCGCATCTAGTTTACTGAAAACAGTAGGTTTGAGTGACCCTATCATGTCTAGTGTGTCGTCTGCACGTGGCGTTGATAAAGCTTGGTTTATCATATTAGCATTGACGTGGCGTAGGTCTGTGACTAGACGTTGGCCTCCAGATGCTTTCTGTACTAAAAATGATCTGGATGCCCAGGGTCCCTCTGCACATTCTCTGAGGATGCCCTGTCTGACTAGGTCTTCACAGACTTCTCCCATCTTAGCTTGCTTCTCAGGCGTCTGCCTGTATGGTAGGTAGTGACATGGTACTGCATCTGGTTTGATGTGAATTGAATGTGTATATAGGTGGGTTGTACCTATGTCATTGTCTTTTCCTACAAATACATCTTGATACTTGTGGAGTAACTTTTGGAGTCTTTCTTGTCCAATATCTGTTAGTACACATTTGGGTGGCACATTTTCCATTATGTCTGGCATAATGTCATGAGCCTCACTGTGAATTGTGGCCAATTCATCATCAGTGTCATCTCCACGGTTTGTATCTGGATCTGCATATACTGAGGCACAGTCTGACTCTGTGTCACTACAATTCTCTTCAGTGTCTAGCACTTGTAGTGTGGGTTCCTCAGTAGGGATGTCAGTATCTGGTTGATGTAACTCAGAGGGATCTACCTCTGTGAATAGGGCTATTATATCACCCTTCCTCACCTTGTATGGTCGGTGGCTTGTATTGAGCAGTATGATTGGGTGCCTGTTCATTTCTGAGGGTGTTACTACTCCCTTTTGAACTAGGTATGGAACTCTGTTGTTCCTCTGCAAATTGTCTAATGTGCCTACACATCCTTCTAAACATTTGAGGGATGTGACTTGTCCTAGAACTGCTAGTTCTGTGAAAGGAAGGATTGTAGCCTCCCTAACAGCTCGGACTGGCTTGACT
Organism: Harmothoe impar; assembly: GCA_947462335.1. Classification (NCBI taxonomy): domain Eukaryota; kingdom Metazoa; phylum Annelida; class Polychaeta; order Phyllodocida; family Polynoidae; genus Harmothoe; species Harmothoe impar. Next base: position 76,267,109 of record OX381707.1, read on the forward strand.
TGTAGCTCTGGGTCTACATTGAATTCGATCTGTGATCGTGTTGCTTTTAAGAAATCTGTGCCTAGGACAACTGGCTTTGTGAGATTTGGAATAATTGAGAATGGGAATTCGAATCTGGTACCATGAATTTTGAATTTCAATACTGCTGCTTGTCTTACATGGCATATGGATCCGTCTGCTAAGTGTACATTGAACTTTCTCTTTTTGATTTCTACATCTCGAGATTTCTGAATTTCCCTAAGAAAAGTATCCCTGACACAGGTGATAGTGGCACCGGTGTCAACTAAACAAGGTATTTCAGTGTGTTCATAGAATCTTGCATTTAAACAGCCATTTTTAAGAAGTTCAACAGAAATTTTGGTACTCTCACCCATTTCCTTTTGCGATGCATCTTGTTGAGGTGTGATGTGAATCACTGATGGTCGGCTTGATTTCCCAGTGTGCATCTGGGGGATTGTCTCTGCTATACTAGCAATTGTCTTTGGTTGTCCTAGGGATTGTTGATCTTGGATCTTGATGGGGGGTTGGAGAGGCTCACAACGCACTGGCCCAGCGGCGCTGTGGGTCTCTAGTTTCCCGAGTTTGAAGATCCTAGTAGCTGCTTGATCTGTTGAAGCACGTCAGGCTGGATAGCTTGAGGTGGCTGTTGGGGCTGCTGTTGGGGGTTGTAGCCTTGTGTGTTGGATCTGTAGCCATTGTAGCTGTCTCGACCTCTGCTGTTGTCACGACTGCGGTTGTAGTCATGCTGTCTGTCACGACTATTGCTGTAGTCACGACGGTTTTGATCCCGACCTCTGTTGTAGTCACGATCTCTGCTCTGGTCACGACGGTGGTAATCACGGTCTCTGCTGTTATCACGGCGATTGTAGTCGCGATTTCTGCTACTATCACGGTGTCTGCTGTTGTCACGACTTCTGCTGTTATCTCTACGGCTGGTGTCCTGACTGTTGCTTTGGTGATCTCGGCTGTTATTTTGGCTGTATCCACCTCTGCCTCGTTGTCCTCCTCTGTTGCTATTTCTGAAGTTTGGGTCAAAGTTTTTGCCTCGGTAGCCTCCTCTGTTATTTCCAGAGTTCCTTTGTTGGCTGTTGTTGGGTTTACCTTGATCCTTCAGTGCCCTTTGTTCTTGCCTCCTCACATGTTCATTTGACATGAGGTTTAGGCTTTGGTCTTCATCCTCTGATGAGTGATCCATTTGAACTGTCTTTGGGTCTGATTTGGCTTTCTTTGAGGGGTTTCCATTTTTCTGTGACTTTGTTTGCTTCACAATCATAGAGTTTACATGTGTCACAGACTTCAGTTGTGCCTGCATGGATTCTATTGTTTCCTGTAGCTCTGAGCCTAATTCTGCTTTTATCTCGTCTTTAATGTTACCAGTGGAGACTGTTTGTTGGTTCTCATACTCCTCTGCAACTTCAAGTATTTTATCCCATGTAGTTGCTTCCCTGTGGATGACTACTGCACTGATGTCGTCCCTTAGACCATGTAGCAGGGCTTCCCTTGTTCTCTCCTCAGACTTGTTGTGAGCTGTGGCCATCTTTTGTAAGGCCATGGCATAGTCTGATACAGATTCTTTTGGATTTTGCTTCCTCAATGCCTTAGCATCAAATCTGTCGTCCTCTTTCTTGAAGTATTTCAGGAAAGCTGCCTTCATTTCTTCATAGTCTGCTGTTGGATGGGCTGTCCTATAGGCCTTGTACCAAATTTTTGCCTTACCATCTAGGTAGTTTGAGAAATACTTGATTCTGTTACTGGGATGGTACCCATATCTGGAATCAAAGTATTGTTCATAGTCTGTGCAGTGCCTCCTGGCGGATTGTGTGAGAGAGGACTGTGAAAATTTTTCTGGCTGTAGAATATCACAGTATTTTTCCTCTTTGTCCCGTTTCAGCTGGTCCCTTAACCCACTGAAAGATGCCTCCCTTGCAACTCTTTCCTCTTTCAAGGCATCTAGGAGTGCTGAGGAGGTGTCAGTGTTAGTCAGGTTCACTCCTTGGGTATTGGGTGCACCTGACTTGAGTGAGGCTAGGGCCTCAGCTAGCTGGTTTTTCATTGTCACTTGTAGATGAGCTTGCATATCAAGTAGTGCTTGAGCGGCTTCAGCTTTTTGGGTCTCCATAGAGTTCTTCAGTGCCTGGTTGGCTTGTCTGAGTAATATTAATTCCTTCTCTTGTTCCTCTTTGGCCTTCCTTAAGGCTCGGCTGGTGCTTTCCTCATGTGTGGTGTGTAGGGCTGTTAGTTCAGGCCTAAGTGTCTTATCCACATGAGTTTCTACATTCTGGGCTATGAGTAGAAGTGCCTCAGCCTCCTCTTTGGCTGCCTGGCCTGGGGGTACTGTCTCATCGTCACTCATACCTGATCCTGGGGTATGCTGACCGTTTGAGAACAAGTCACTCTGTGTGTCCTGGATACTGTCCAGGGCAGCTAGGGTGTCCAGGTGAAGCTTGCCTTGGAAGTCACTCTCTTGAGTGGTGTGGTGTGGTGAAGCTGAGGGTGTTGGAGTGGAGCTCCTGGATGACTCCTTGGAGCTGGGTCTCCTCCTCCTGCTGGGTAGAGATCCAGGGGTAGCTGGTCCTTTGCTGCGGAGGTGAGTCTTGGTAGTCTGTGCTGCCAGCTTGTGGGATCTTGTTAGGACTTCTCCACCACTTTGTCATACAAGGAATCCCCTTAGTTGGGAGACTCCTTGTAATGTGATATGAGGTAAGTTGACTAAGTCTTGAGGTCTTGTAGTATAGTTGGTATTTATTACAAGTTGACAGCAACAGTACAGTAGTACAATGTAGGTTCCACTCAGTTACACCTATCCACACAATAATATAGGTCTTGGTAAATATACCTAATAACCCTGAGGTTAGTACTGGACTAGAGCCAAGGGGGTCCTACACCATGTCTGATAGTTGGGCCTAGTAGGGCATAGCCTATAGCCTTGTTCTCAGTCAGTGGAGAGGTCCTTGCTCTGTGGTGTCCAAGTGTAGAGTGAGGATGGAGATGCCCAGTGCTGGGACCTGACCCTATTTAAGGGGGCCAGGCTACCAGCATGGCATCTTGAGTGTTAGTGTCAGTTGACAGTGGTTGGAGGGCTGTAACAGTCAGAGAGACAGTCACACAATACCCCTCCATAGTTTGTCTACCCCTGTTAGTGTACATCAAAGGGGTGACCCTTATGCTGGTCTGTGGGAAACAATGTGCGGAATGAGCGTCGCCTGGCGGCGGCGGGAGTGCCGACTGGAGCGCCGCCTATGCGGGCCGGCGCGCGCCTGCGTGTGCCGGCGGCGGGAGTAGCGTCTCCCGCCGTCGGCTTGAACACGCGGGCGCCCGCAGCGCCGGGCTCGCCGGGCTCGCCGGTCATACCTGACATATTCTTTAACTCATTTTTCAAAATTTATCAAACTCCCTACCTATGCTATGGCTATGTGTCATGCATTCAGCATATGATATGTTTCTACTCAAGGAACTACATATCTACATCTATCCATTCGTTTTAACAGGAAAAGATACAGTTATAAAGTACCGCCAGTATACAAAACACCCAGTCACTCACATACTAGTACGCACACATTCATAGTCACACATTTAAAATTATACAGACATGGCATACATAGGCCTACCCACATGTGGGTTCTGAGATTGCCTACAGTTACACACAATAGTATATAGGTATAGTTTTAGTTTGAATTAAACCTGCTGTCTTTGCATGAATGCAGTCACACAAATTTGGCAAATGCCTTTATAAGAACAGCATCACTAGTTTTCATAACTGAGATATATTTATCTAGGTTTGACATTTGCTGGTAGTTTATTCATGTTTATATGATTCATCATTGGTGACACCAGTGGTGTATTGTCAGTTTGTCATTTGATCTTGAAATTTATGAAATATTGACTTGCTCATGACCCACCAATAATTACATGTTGATGCTTGGGCCCAGCAGGTCACTGATTAGGCTATTCGTGCGGAAGGTAACTACGTATCTATGGTGACGTTTTGATGTAACCAACCATGGACGCCATATTGTCCGGGGTACAAGGTAGTTGCCTGTGCTTTGCGCTCTGCGTTTTGAAGGGTGTCCACTGGCACCCTGCGCCATGTAAATGACTGATTATAGCTATGATATTGCTATGAAAGCTTATTGGTTCATACATAATGGCCGTCAGTATCATAATATCCATCTGTGTATAAATCAAGCTCCTAACCTGGTTAAAGATGGGTTAGGAGCTAATTTGGGGTCAATTTTTATTTTTCATTTAAACAACGTAGATGTGTTCATATATCTTGTCCATATAAGAATGTATGTAGCTTTTTAAATCATTCTGATACTTGTAACCCATTAAATATAGAGCAAACCATGGTCAGAATAGGTCAGGGGACCCGTCACTATTACAGAGAGGGGTCCGCTGACCTGGTTTCGTCTATATTTTATGCATTAAGTGTCATCAGAATGATTTAAAAAGCCACACACATATTTATATGAACACTATGAGCGCAACTAAGTTGTTTGAATACAAAATAAAAATCGACCCCAAATTAGCTCCTTATCCATCTTTAAACCATCATATATATGAAGAAGGCAGACATTGAATGGTGCCCGTTGTACTGACGCAGAAATGTGTACCCCGCACAATATGGCGGCCTTACGTGGTTACGTCAAAACGTAACCCTAGAAACATAGTTAGCGTAGTTACCGTCATGACGAATAGGGCTCTGGAGGGAGGCACTGGTTATAGTGACACACACTGATTAAGAGCTGTGATGAGGCTGACAAAAACCTGTCCCCTAATAGTATCCATTGGCAAGAATAGTATAATGTGTACAGCATAGGATAGAAAGCTCCTAATATTACCAAGGTGCACGTGAAGCCTGGAGACGCTGCCGCATGCCGCTTTATGCTAGTTAATCTCGTTGCCATGGTGGTGTGTCATTATAGTGATTTTAACCAAAACCAGAGAAGTTTTGAATGGCAAACCCACTGGGTGTGGCTTTTGGCTACTATTGTTGAACGTGCTCAAGTTTCATCAGTTTTTATTAGGCCGGGGAAAAAGGTACCCGGTACAATCATCTTGTCAGTTGATCCGCTACCCAGGGGGGTGTATGTATAAGAATTAAGATCCAAAGATATCACCCCTCAGTACATAAGTCAGTCAATTATTACATATTAGGCCACTCAAAAAAAAATTGTTTCTCATCACCAAGCAATGAAAAATATGACGAGGGCGTTTTTTATTTAATTTTTTTTTTTTTTTTTACTCGGGGCAATTTACATAGCGTCATAGGGAATTTGGACATTTCGCGATCAATTTTCAAATTTTAGTAATTTGGAGTTTATTGATCAGCAAAAGTTGTAAGAATGCAAGTTACACCTAGCTAATTGCATTGCTGACAGCATAAGCTTTAATTTGATACCAAATTTGCCAATTTTTTGGCAATTTTAACATATTTTTCATTAAAAATGTAAAAAAAAAAAAAAGTTTTCCCCAAATCATGATTTTTATGATGCGCGCGGTGATGAGAAACAACTTTTTTTTTTTGTGTGGCCTTAACAAATTGCTTTGCATCTTTTTTTTACACACGGCAACGACCGCAATTCTTGCATTTGAAGGAACATAATGTCTGCATGGTTGGTATATTTGAAGGTGACCCATTCAAGACACCAAATAAACAGGGTGGGGGGATAATATAACTTCAAATATGGTAGTTACTATGAATTCATTGGGTCCTGTTAGGGGGGTAGATATGATTATAATCAACCTCAGGACGATGGAAATGTGTGTTGCTAGGCAGATAAACAATTAAAATAGCTGTTGTTAGGCAATCAGCTGTCTTAGCAACAAACCAATAGAACCATTGAATTCCTTGGGTCCATATTAGGGGGGTAGGTATGATTAAGATCAACCTCAGGAACATGGAAATGTGTGTTGCTAGGCAGATAAACATTTAGAATAGCTGTTGCTAGGCAACCAGCTGTCTTAGCAACAAACCAATAGAACTATTGAATTCCTTGGGTCCATTTTAGGGGGGGGGGGGGCTAGGTAGGATTATAATCAACCCCAGGAGCATGGAAAAGTGTGTTGCTAGGCAGATAAACAATTAGAATAGCTGTTGCTAGGCAGACCGGCTGCCTTAGCAACAAACCAATAGAACCAATGAATTCTTTGGGTCCATGTTAGGGGGGATAGGTATGATTATAATCAACCTCAGGACCTGTCAAAGGTTGATTAAAATTTATGTTATCATTATATGCATAAATTTGTGTTGTGAACAAAATGGGAGTGTTGGGCGCTATTCGCCAATCGGCGCAGAACGCCAATCCGCAGTGTGCGGTATACAAATAGATGCGAGATTCTAATCAAGTTATTTCAATTAGATTGACATATATATGTCTATTCCTTTTTAGAGTGATGAATGTATACACTCCATCGATTTCCATGATGTCCATCCCTTATTTAAGTTAATTAGGATTTGATTGATTCGGAGACTTACAAATGAAACAGGTACTCGCACATTGCCTGAAATTTCTATTCTGCGCAGATTGGCGTTCTGCGCGGCTCTGATCCTGCGCTATTTACAAATTGCACTGTGCAGAATGTCAATATTAGCGTTCTGCGCAAATTTTACAAATTGCACTGTGCAGAATGTCAATATTAGCGTTCTGCGCAAATTGCCTCAGGGTAGTTTAGATCATTAAGAAGGGGAAAATGTAAAAAAATAGGGGGGGGGGGGCCGAGCTACTTTTTTTGTTACAGATTTTTGAAAAAAAAAAGTATTTCCTATTTTTGGCAAAAAATAACAAAAATTGTGAAATTTTCACGATATTTTTTCTTATTGAAGCACTGCCCACATCAATGTCATATTTTAAATGAATAATCCTATATTGTGTCCTTAAATGGAGAAAATAAGATTATGGTCCAAAAACAACCCTTTTGTGAAAAAAAGTGGTGGTTTTAGGACGACTAATTAAATTTGATGCAAAATTTTTCAACAATGTCTTAAAAAATAGCAAAAATAATCCATAGACTTTTTTTTTTACTTTCAAAAAAAATTGTTTAGATCATTTGCTAACGTAAAAAAGTAATTTTGATAGGGGGTCCCGCGCTTAATTATAGAGTTTTGGGCCTTTGAAGTTAAAAAATAGGACAAAAACTGTCTAAATCTCATATTTAAATGCCAAAATAATGGTTAAAAAGCCAAGGAACAGGGTAAAAAATGTATATATATGATACACTTGGTTGTTTTAAGCACATGGATGAGATCTATATTAATCTCGATAATGATTTATTCGTAAATAGTGCCAATATTCTAATTTATGTTAAAAATAGTAAATATCACTGGCTCCAAATATATCAAATATTTAAAGTGCAACAAAATGCTCAATTTTGCTCGGCATGTTCCAATTTTTGGATATTGCTTAGTGTACATGTATATGTATCCAGTTATGTAATATTAGCCCATTCTGAACATTTTAAGCTATATGCGCAGAAAGCTGCGCAGAAGTCCATATTCAATGAGTAGCGATCAACCTTAAAACAAAATTGCGGCACCCGCACTGACTTCCTGTCAAGTGAAAACAATATGATGCCTCAACCTGGTCGGGATGTCATTGGTATCGAATTTTATGAGTTATCAGTTATTCACTATTTTGGTGTCGATTTAGGTAATATATCAGTTATTCATCATATAAAAAGAAGAGGTGGATTAGGCCACATTTTCTAAATTTTAGGTTAGAGACACTGTAGAAAATTACAGTACAGAAACTGAAATGAAAGAAAATTCTAATTTTTTTTTTGGTGATAAAAATAACACTAAAAGTTGTAATAGAATAACATTTTGTCTTTCACTTTTTGCTACCTAGATACCTTAAAAAATAGTCTGATTTACATGCTGTAAAAACTGATATAAAGCACAAAAAGAATCCAAGATGGTGGGGTATCGATACCCCTTGATTGTCGATTCCGTTATCCAATACATAAAAAAATAGCAATGTATCGATACCTGTGATACCAATGACATCCCTACAACCTGGTAGTTCGCGGGCTCACCACCAGGGCCCCTCCGGACCTTTTGGCCTTAAAAAAATAAAATATGATAAATATCCGACCTACCGACCCTAGTCTTTCTTCGCATGTTACCTGAAACATAACTTTTTTTTTTTGGCCTAACCTTTAGTTTAAAAAAAAAATTAACCTACTGACCTTATTCTTTTTTTTGGGGGGGGGGGGGCAATGTTACATGAAGACAACAATAATCATTTAGGCCTCATCTCTATCTTTTATAATACTATGATTGCAGACTAAACTACCAGTATGGAGGTGGTCATCTACAGTACGATAGCGACAGCACCAGGTCAGGTGACCGTCATCTGTAACGATGACCAGACGGTGGACAGCCTTATCTCGGCTTTTTGCACGGAGCGAGGAATCCGGCATATGAAGGAGTACGTCGTTAGGAACATTAAACATGAGTTACTGCCCAATGTACGCAAGATACGCACTTGCGGCATACAAAATGGAGACATCATGTATCTCGGAGTAAGGGGTAAGTCCTAATGTTACAAAGTATATTAATTCATCACCATTTGAATAGGGATGTATTTCTTGTATGATTTCAGATATTTTACACATTTCAGAAGATTTACTCCTGTGTAAGATCTCTCGACACAGGCCTTTGTGTGTAAAAAGTTTTCGGCAGCACTAGGTAGAGTTGAACCTTGCTGGAAATCAGTGAAAGGTTATGTACACTTGTTGTTAGATCCCAAACGTCATTCTGCCACAGAATAGCACTTGGAAACACCACTATGTGGTTCCCAACCTATACTACCAACAAGGATTGCTTAAACTGAAACCTTGATCTGGGCATACCAACATCTTTGTACTTTGGGCACGACACTACCAAACCCTACATGGGAAATGAGTTGAAATCAATGTGTGATTTGATGTGAATAGTATCATTAAGTTGTGCAGGTCAAATGCTTAAATCTATCAGGTGAGGTTTATTTTTTTGTCTGGTCTGACTGTGTCAAAATGCCCTTATTATGAGGCTTTGACAATGCTGGCCAATTGTACTGCACATAGCTCCTCCTCATAGTAACCAGCTGGCACTTACTCACAAATGCTGGTAGTAGTGTCTTACCCAACACTAAATAACACTAGTGTGCATCAAAATCAACATGAAGGACGTATCTATCACGCTGGGACCACATCATGGTGGACGCATATCACAAACATATAGGCCTATTTTTGATTGTCAAGGTTGGTAGATTCTCCCAAATTTCATTGTGGATAGAATAAATCTGAATGTTGCAGATGGCTGTGATGTCTAATGAATTTGGAACTTATGCCTGTAGTGTAGCCCTATACAGAGATGCCACTTTTTCTACTTTTTCCCTGGGATTTCCTACAAAAGGTTGACTGAAAAGATTTTACTCTGGCTATAAAGGCATATTAGTGTTTAAATGCAATTTTTTATCATGGTGCATATATTCATGCACGGCGGGGTGATATACTCCTGAAGGGTCTGCATGATGTATAGTGCAGGGTCGGGGAATTACTCTATAATAATACCTGAGTATAGGTAAGTTTGTGCACTGCATTGATGTCAAAACAAACTTGAAGCTTGAGGTAGCATAATCAGACCCATGACAGGTTGAGTTTTGGTAACATCACAAAGAGGTGTGGATGGAAGTGGCTGTACCATCTTGTTTGGCTTTTGGTTCAGGAATGCACTTCTGAGATTTCAGCAAGGCGTTTGACAGTGTTCATCATAATGGATTGAATCTGAGAGAATCCATTGCTTTGAACTGCTACTTCTTTGATGTGGCTTAGATGTAGGGATTGAGATGTGTTGCAACGATGAAGATGTGATATTTTACATGTTCACATTGGGATACCACAAGGATCAATCTTTGGACTTCTGTCTGTCTTCCTTATATCAATTAATATATAAGGTAGGTTTTCGCAATTTCACAGCTCTGAAAATTATATTATAGAGTTGCCCATCCCCTGGTGAAAAAACGAATATATTTGTGACAAGTAAAATACATCTGAGAATATATTGCATACTGAAAAAGGTTACCATTAAAAGAATTGTTTCAATGACCGCTGCAGTTCATATACCGTAAAACCTCTCTGATAAGCCGCCCTCCCTTATAAGCCGACCCCCCAGTTTGAGAGAATAATATAAGCTGAATTTGGGTCCATTTAAACATTGTTTAACAACAGTGTACTTGATAGATAAAACAAGAATTGCGGTTGTTGCCGCGTAAAAAATGCCTCAAATTCGAAGAAACATAATGTCTGCATGGTTGGTATGTTTGAAGGGAACCCATTCAAGACACCAAAAAAGCAGGGCCGGGAAGGGGTTATCAGGGGGAAGGATGATATTACTTCAAATATGGCATTTCCTATGAATTCCTTGGGTCCATGTTAGGGGGTAAGGAAATGTGTGTTGCTAGGCAGATAAACAATAACAATAGATGTTGCTAGGTAACCAGCTGGATAAGCAACAAACTGATAGAATCATTGAATTCCTTGGGTCCATATTAGGGGGGTAGGTATGATTATAATCAACGTTAGGACCATGGAAATGTGTGTTGCTAGACAGATAAACAATTAGAATAGCCGTTGCTAGGCAACCAGCTGTATTAGCAACAAATCGATAGAACCATTGAATTCCTTGGGTCAATATTAGGTGGGGTTGGTATGATTATAATCAACTTCAGGACCATGGAAATGTGTTGCTAGGCAGATAAACAATTAGAATAGCTGTTGCTAGGCAACCAGCTCGATTAGGAACAAACCAATAGAACCATTGAATTCCTTGGGTCCATATTAGGGGGGTAGGTATGATTATAATCAACTTCAGGACCATGGAAATGTCTTTTGCTAGGCAGATAAACAATTAGAATAGCCGTTGCTAGGCAACCAGCTGTATTAGCAACAAACGGATAGAACCATTGAATTCCTTGGGTCCATATTAGGGGGGGTAGGTGTGATTATAATCAACTTCAGGACCATGGAAATGTGTGTTGCTAGGCAGATAAACAATTAGAATAGCCGTTGCTAGGCAACCAGCTGTATTAGCAACAAATGGATAGAACCATTGAATTCCTTGGGTCCATATTAGGGGGGTAGGTATGATTATAATCAACTTCAGGACCATGGAAATGTGTGTTGCTAGGCAGATAAACAATTAGAATAGCCGTTGCTAGGCAACCAGCTGTATTAGCAACAAACGGATTGAACCATTATATTCCTTGGGTCCATATTAGGGGGGGGGGGGGTTGGTATGATTATAATCAACTTCAGGACCATGGAAATGTGTGTTGCTGGGCAGATAAACAATTAGAATAGCTGTTGCTAGGCAACCAGCTGTATTAGCAACAAACAGATAGAACCATTGAATTCCTTGGGTCCATATTAGGGGGGGTAGGTATGATTATAATCAACTTCAGGACCATGGAAATGTGTGTTGCTAGGCAGATAAACAATTAGAATAGCTGTTGCTAGGCAACCAGCTGTATTAGCAACAAACCAATAGAACCATTGAATTCCTTGGGTCTATATTAGGGGGGGTAGGTATGATTATAATCAACTTCAGGAGCATGGAAATGTGTGTTGCTAGGCAGATAAACAACTAGAATAGCCGTTGCTAGGCAACCAGCTGTAATAGCAACACACCAATAGAACCATTGAATTCCTTGGGTCCATATTAGGGGGGGTAGGTATGATTATAATCAACCTCAGGAACTATCAAAGGTTGATTTATATTATTGTTATCACATAGCATAAATTTGTGTTGTGACACCTTAATCCAAGATGGCGGCACAATCCAAGATGGCGGCGCCCGTCCTGACTTCTGGCAAAGTGCAAACATCATATACCTTGTTCTGGTGGTGCCTGGCGGCACCACCAGGTGGCTACGCCACCACTTCGGCATAAAAAAAAACTCTCTTATAAACCAACCCTCCTTTTTGAGAAAATGCTACTGTGAAAGTACTTATATTCACGGGTGTAAATTTTCGCTGATGTGGCAAAAAAGACTAATTCGCGGGTATTTATTCCATACTGTAGCATATAAGAATTTCGCGGATTTTTCATTTCCGTGAATATAGCGAAAATATATACCCAGCGAAATAAAGTACGACCACAGTATATGCCGAATCAAGCCTAAATTCCCCCAAAAAGGTTGGCTTATCAGAGAGGTTTTATAATACCTGAGTATAGGTAAGTGTGTGGACTGTATTTATAACTATTTATAGGCAGCATAGTGCTATAATGCACTTTGCCGTTCTGTCTGCATGATGTATGAATGTAGCTCAACCTGTTTGGTTGAAACACTCTCGAAAATTCGGTATGATGCACCAACGCAGCACCGGCAAGTGCATGGGTGCGTCAATTTGATAAATGAACATGAAGCCTTCTGTAGTACCGCTATAGTACCTAAGGGATCAATAGAGGATTGGGAATGTGTATGATGTAGGACAAGAGTTTAAACCAAAAAAGATTTAGGTGTGTTCAGGTAACATCGCCCAAAAAAGATAGGGTAGGTAGGTCGATTTCTTCCTTTTTTTTTACCATTTTTCTTTTAAGGATTTTGAGACAAATTTCGTATGATTTCTGGAAAAAACTATTTCAGTAGAAAAAAAGTTTTTTTTTGGGGTGGAAAAAACACCAAAATGCCTTAAAAAAACAACAAAAGACAACATTTAAAAAAAAAGATTGGGTAGGGCCACAAAAATAGGGTCGCTAGGGATACATGAACACAACTTCTCTTTTTTTTGGCCTTAGAGATAGCAGCCTTATCTCCTTCAACAGGCTGATAACAGGAAATGCAGGTGAACAAAGAGATGGGAGACCATAAACATCATCAGTGTAAGACAAAGAAAACATCATGTATATATCTGGACTTTTATTTAAGTTCAATTAATAAGTTCAAAATATTCCCACAGCAGTTGACCAAACAACAAATTCACGAGCTGTAGACATCCATGTATTGGGATAAATTATTCAAAATACTACTTTAATGACAAAAGTTGTTAGACATTCCCAATTAACCTTAACCTGATCATTATTGACAGTTTCAACCTTTGATATTACAATTTGATTTTGAATGTACAAATGAATCAAAAAGTACCGGTAATATTTAAATGACTATACTTTCAAGAAGAGGAAGGGCTTAGGGGGAAAGTTTGGATATGTCAATTAAATTAGTCCATTAGCTGAAGATAATCCAAGATATATAATATAACTGAGTCTTTGGTCAATTGAGGTCATATTAGATAAGGCCACTCAACTATTAGATAATACCACTCAACCTTTTCTGCAATCTTGACTTGACTGATATTGGTCTTTATGGTAGGGGTTTGGGACTTTGGGTTGGCAACATAAAATTGGGGGGAAATTATCATAGCCCTAGGTCACATATATCCCACAATCAATACATCAGCAACATATGCCCTAAGCTATGCATATCATGAATTTCGTGGAGATTGCAAAGGATTCTAAATATATATAAATATAGTACACCTCGAGGAGGTCACAGCATATAAATATATAAATCACATCTCAGAAAACTGTATAGATACTTTTCAAATGAATGGGAAAACACTAAGATTTTTGAATTTTTATTATTCAATCAATCACTAGTACAAGTGCTCATCCGATTGAAAGTTTTTACCAGCTCACCTAGCTACCTCAGAAATAGAGTAACAATGAGTCTGGGGGGACAAGAGAGAAGTGGATTTACATTAGTATAAATCGCCGGAGTTTCGCTGACAAAACACGTCAGACTCTAACCATAACAAGAAATATTATGAGTATTTACAACATGAGATGATGTTCCATTAGCATCTCGTGGAGTTGCAAGATTTAAATTAAGGACCTAAAGTATGGGGGTGAACGACAATATTGAACCTGAAAAACACAGCGCAAGCAGTGAGGTTTTAAAAAAAATCAAAAAAAAAAAATCAATCTTTACAGAGGTACACATTGATAACATGACCAACAATGGAGTGGTCATTCTTTAACAACCGAGGGAGGGGGGTTGGTGGGGCGGGGGGAGGTTTCAACCCTTTTAAGCGAAAAAGCCTGCACATTACTAGCTCTAAGGGGTAGGCTGTGGTAGATGTACTGTCAATAGGAAAAAATGTGAACCTATCTCGCGGGGGGACTGAAAAATTCCACCAACACCCCCTCCCCCCCCCCCCCCCGTTGTTAAAAGGTGACCACTCCCTTAGATCAGGAATTCACAACTGCTGTATATACAAACGTATTTTAGTCCAAAAAAGTGTCTAAAAAGGTGTTCAATTAGTCAATAGAAATTTTGAATGAAAGAAGACAAACATATCAGCCAGAGTGGTTGTTATTTTACCTGTATTCAGGGTTCACCACAGGCTCGAAAATCACACTGTATATTCTAGCGCGCTGAGGGCCCATAGAAGACGCGCCATGTGTATGTATTCCAGTAAAAAGTGCTAAAATTGGAAAAACTTCTCTTCTATAAATGTATGGGTATGTGTAGTTTACAATAAATCAAGCATGCTGCAATACAAATAGTTTCTGCTCTAAATTGATAGATACAGCTTTTTCTTTAATAACAAGTATTAAAATGGGTATATATCTTCAGTTTTAATTGACATATTTTCAAAACTCATGAACCTATAGATAGATAAAATAAAACCGGCGGTGATTTTGATGTAATTTGACGCTGGCGGCAGTAAAAATGACCGGTATCATTGCAGCATGGGAAGAACCCTGTGTCTTGTAATAGGCTATCATCATATTAGCATACTGTAGATTTCGTTCATATCCAATCTAGCAACCAATAATTCTCAACACTTACAGATCAAACTCTGATTCATACTCATCCTATGTATGTGACGAAGCTTTAGGCCAAATTTAAAAAAAGGTTTGTTTCAGGTCACCCGACCGACCCAGGGAAACAGGGCGGACCCTACTTTTCTTTGTGCAATTTTAAAGAGAATTTCATATTTTTACACTTTTTGGGTCATTTTTAGGGTTTACACGGAGGATGGCTAATACTTTAATGTTAAAAAAATAAAATAGAATAAATATCCGACCTACCGACCCTAGTCTTTCTTCCCATGTTACCTAAAACATTCCCTTTTTTTGCCTTATTAGAGCTTTCTGAAATTATATTTGTCCATCGTATTAATACGATATAAAGAACCAAGAACTAGGACCCAAAAGACAATAATGCTGTTATTATTGCAAATTCCAAACTTAAACTTTGGACTCGCATTCCTAGGCAAATTGAGGTTTGAATTATACCTTTGTAAAATCATTTAACTTTACAGCTGTGGTTTAAAACAGATAGAAAATAGTCATGAAAGAGTAACTCAAGATATAACTACCGTACTGTGCTGTACAGTGGCAGGCACAGCCAGTTTACTGTGGTTATTTTGAGTTTCCCTGTCATAACCATAGTCTATCTATTACATAATCATTACCATATGAAATAATTGACTTTTACGCAGTCCCAAGAAGATCCTATTTTTGAGTAATGTAGCAATGTATAATACGACCGATCACATAATCATTACCATATGAAATAATTGACTTTTACGCAGTCCCAAGAAGATCCTATTTTTGAGTAATGTAGCAATATATAATACGACCGGTCGTCGCTTATCGTGCCACGAGAGTCGTAGATAAGATAACAATTATGCGTCAGTGATGTTGCGTGTAGATGGCAATTACTGATATAATGCCGCTTAATTTGCTCTTAGATCATGCCATGCAGAACCTATTATGTGTACTATGATGCATTTACTTTTATCTTTTATCTACGGTACTTTTACCTACTTTTACCTTTTATCTACTGGATATAGGATTAGACTGAACATGAATAAAAATAATTGATATGATATTTAGTACTGGTAGAGTGCCTAACAAATATTTTTCCCTATATAGCCCCCTAGCTTAAACTAAATAATAATTGAAGGTGATTAAAAAAGTAGACGACAAGAATTTTCATTTAGGAGTAATTTTTGCATACTGAGGTTTGAAAATACACTGGATTGCCAGTGCGGCTTATAGGATCGGCCGAAAGTCTAGGTGTGACTTTTACGTGAGTTAGGCTTATAGACGAGGTTTTACAGTATGTATGGTATCACAATGTTGTACCATTAAGAATATAAACTATATGTTGTTATACAAAGCTGGCAGGGAGTCTGATTGACTCAGGGTGTACCCCTGAGTCTAGTAAGGCAATTCTAGACCTCAGTTAAGACATTTTTAACTTCACACTATAATATCTCATCCACTATCCATGTCAATCTTAACATTTTTGACTCAGGGTTCCCCCTGAGTCAAGTGAGACGATTCTGGACACCTCTTTTCCTTGAAAAATTGAAATTGCTCCCATTTGGTCAATATTTCACTCTTTGCATCTTGCATGGCATCAATTTCCAGTACGGATTCACTCCAGGATGGTCAACAACAGATGCAGTCCATGAGCTGACACTGTATCTTTAGGAATATGAACGCCAATCGCCTTACCTCATGTACTTATATAGACATGAGGAAGGCGTTTGATACTGTCCACCACTGCAGGCTCATCGAGAAGCTTGGAAAGCTAGGGCTAAGCCAAAGTGCCCTACGCTGGATAGGAAGCTATCTTGGCAACAGAGTACACTGTACTCTTGCGAATGGATCAGTGTCCGACACCTTGCGTGTGGAGTACGGGGTCCCACAGGGTTCAATCCTGGGACCCCTACTCTTCTCTGCTTATGTAAACGACCTACCTGACTGCATCCAGAATTTGTCCATGCTGTTGTATGCGGACGACGCGGTCCTAATCACTAATGGCCACTCCCCTGAAGAAATTGAACTACGAGCTCAACCAGACCTGAGAAATGTCTTTGAATGGTCATGTACCAACCGACTGACCATCAACGAAAAGAAGACAAAAATGGTGACATACGGGACTCAACCCAAACTAGATGCCACCAGGAAGGTAGCACTGAGTATAGCTGACAAGCCAATCACGGCGGAAACAACCTTCGTCTACCTGGGCGTCTCACTCGATCAGACATTATCAATGAAGCCACATATGGCAAGTGTGAGAAAATGAGCCAGCTACACAATCAACCAACTGCACAAACTCAGAGACGAAATGGACCGTGAGACAGCCCTGTCCATTTACAAAACCTGTGTGCTACCCAGCCTGGAGTATTGTAGCATCATTCTTGACTCTGGCACACAAAAAGACCAGAAACACTTGCAAACCCTACAAAATAGGGGACTCCGTGAATGTCTCAGAATCAGAAACCCTCTAGACATTTCAGAGGAAGACTTGCACAAAGAATGCAAGATGGACATACTGTCGAAAAGGAGAGACACACAACTGTTGTGTTTCATCCACAAACTGTCATAGAATCCAAGGTATACGGTAATACAAGAGTACGACCGCACCATAGGAGACAGTAAAATCAAGTTGAAAATGGCCAGACCCCGTCTGACCTCATACAGAAAATCCCCGATGTATCGGGGTAAGCTGCTCTGGGACGTCTTGGACCCGCCGGTCCAACGCCTAGCCAGTACCTCGACTTTCAAAAGTAAAGTCGCAAAAACTAACTTTGTCTTAAATCCTGTATAAAACCCGGTCCCCTAGCAAAAGTCTGGAGGCATACCACAGTTGTAAACTGAACAGGCACATTGCCCTCGGTTCAACCTGGTCCCTACCAGACTCCTGCTAAAGGCCAAGTCTCAGTGCACAAGCGCAACCAATGCTCAGGTTTTATACGAGTGCACAAGCACACCTGTCGTTGAGTATTTGACAATGGTCCTTCTCCCGCAATAATACAGTCAAGCGAGATGTAATAAATACCCGGACTTAATAACCGGGCGTGCACAAGCACTCCGCCTTGGTGGTTAATAGTCGATTATGAATACAACTGATAACAGTATGTGAGTTGCACAAGCGCTCTCTCTATCGGCTAGAATCTAAAATCTGCATAAACTATATAAGTATATCACCATATGGTAGTCTAACCTGTGGTCTGATGTAGAAATATCAAAGCTTAAGAAATCATGGATATACACCTAGCATTCATTTCTGAATATCATGTACCCTATGTGAAGTTATGTAAATAAACAAACTCAAACTCATAAATCACTTTCCACAATATCTATCTAATGGTGTATTTGTTTTTCACAAATTCCTACTATAACCCCCCATAAAAACGAAAAATAATATTAGGCCGTAATTGGTGGTAATATGCTTCAGCATAGAGCTCTAAGGATAATTTCATATTTTTCTACCCACCAGTGAATTCTTGCCATGTCATGGCAGCTATCATCTGTTTTCATTTTTCAATGTGTTATGATGGCGGCCAGGGGGACATTGCGCACACTGAGTTTGAGTTTAGATTTTTTTATTTGGCAATAATAAATCACAGACGTGGGGCATTTCTCAATTAAAGCCAAAAATATGTACATAGTCATACCCGATCATCAATGTCAATATATAGAGTAAGTTCAGGGAACAATGTTCAGTGTTAAAGTTAAATAAGATAAGTCAGTCCCAATGGAGGAATAGATATTTATACTTATTACTACTTATTGTAGTATTATTTATGCTCCGTTGTGCACCATTCTAGACAACCCTGCCGCTTACTATGTTTTGAATTGAAAAAAAAGTTCTATATACCAATGTGTGCTTGTCTTGCTATAGGCTTAGTGCACAAGAAAGTGTTTTAGACTAGACAACCCGTGTGTGCACTGTCATTGCTTGTTTACTGTGGGAGTATCCTGTATCTGAGGAGTTGATCCAATGTGGGGGGGGGGGGTTAGGGGGAACAAACAGTGATTATCAGGCTCGATTATCAGGCTTGTTCATCAGGCTCGTTCATCAGGCTCGTTCATCAGGCTCGATACCAGGCTTGATTATCAGGCTTGTTATTCAGGCTCGTTTTTCTGACTCGTTCTTCAGACTCCATTGAAAATTGATTGAATTGGGTGTATCGCCATGGAATATACATGTAATAGTGTGGATGCGGTCAAGTCATAATTGTCATCCATTTTGTGATTAGGCATTGGGTAAAGACGTAAAGTAGCCTAACACCCTGAGTCTCCTGTGATGTAAATCACACGCTTATTGATATCTACCTATCGAGGGCATATTTTCTTTTCTCATTACGCATGCATAACCAGAAGATTTCATGAAGGACAATTCAATAAAAGACCTCAATGTGTTTGTCCTTGCCAATATAGTGGGGCAGGAATGTGGCTTATGACCAAGGTTTTAGGTAAATATTCTAAGGCTTTCATTGGCTCAAACATATATGTTATGAACAAGGATGCATTATGCATCCCATGATTGGTAAACATGATACAGTTTACAGGTGATCATAACTTATTCTTAGTACACCAAAAGGTCCAAATACCTTGAAGGGTTTAGATGCGACATTCTCAATATTTCATAAAAAGAATGGTAGTTTATAAAAGATAAGACTTTTATAATAGGATGCAGGTTTTTCTGTTCTTTGTATAAATAGTTATAGTTATAAAAGCCTGGCAGTCTGCATGTATACGTATACCGCACTCCGACCTCTGACCCCAACCATGTGACTACTGACCTATTTAACCCTATAAGGGCCGCACAGTGCTTTAATACATAATATACCCTTTATTGTCTTGACGCATGAATGCAGCCCTGGCGAGTTACTCATCATGCCGACCTTACTGGGTCGATTCACTCTTGGAGGGTTGGCATGATGCATGAATGCAGCCCTGGCGAGTTACATCGCCAGGACTGCATTCATGCATCATGACGACCAAAGGGTATATCAATGTGTCTCTACATGGGTACCCATATTTTGGACTGTGTCGCCGTGTCGATTTTTACCAAAAGGGCCATGTCGATGTGTTGATTTTTATGCATATAGAATATACTAGGGCCTTATAGAAATATCTGTGTCCGTCGATTTTCAAAAGTGCCGTTTCGATTTTTACCCATGTAGAGGCACATCAATGCAGAATGCGGCCCTTAAAGGGTTAACCTGGCAGACTGTACAACGTGTAGGTACAAACTGTAGCCTGAATAGGGAGTATATTATATCACCCACCTCAGACACACCCCGTTATAAAATACAGTTCTTCAATTTGGCGGGGCTCTTACCTAGGCGCTTATACAAGACAGGTGCTTATTCAAGGTCATGATTTTAGTGCTTAAGAAACATCTGGAGGCCCCTACACCCCCGGCGCTTATTCAAGACCGGCGCTCTTTCAAGACCAGGCGCTTTATCGCGACGGTACAGTTGAGGAGATGAGAATCAAATTAAAGTTTTTTTTACTTTTATTTTGTTTTGTGTTTAATATGTTGGATAATCGGTTACATTGACCTTTAACGTGGGAAAATGTAAGCTATTTCTATCCCGCTGCATTACTGAAAGTATAAACTTTAAATTGATACCAAACATGCCAATAATTGTCCATTTTATCAACAACAACAAAAAAGAAATTTCCTCAAACCTGATTTCTATGATGCGTGCAGTGATGAGAAACCATTTTATTTTTTCGAGTGGCCATATGGTTAGGAAATTAGAAAATACTAAAATTAGGGAGTTACCACGGAGCACCGTATACAAGCCGACATAACTCTAATGTCGTCTCCCTTATGATAAGATATAATATTTTACAAAATAAAATAGGGATCCTAAATTGTGATCAATTCAAACTTATATGTCGTAAACTAAGAGCTCGACTGTTGCTTATCTATTGCATCTGTATAGAGAAGGCTGGCTCTATATATATGAATCCAAGTATTAGTAATACCATGTAAAATAACGTCACAATGAAAGACAAGAATAAACAACAATAAATCAATCAAATTAAACTGAGAAGTTCATGGCTGGTCGGTTAAGTAGGTGGAGGGACTTGTAGGTCACAGTACGGGATCAATTATGTATCCTTCTGCTGAAAGTGATCAATGTCATGTCAATGTTATATAGATCTGTCTGACAAGACTAACATTGATGTATATATTACTCTACAATATGGGGGGAAAAAAGCATTTTATTATGGGGACCAAAGGGAAAAGAAAAAAAAGTTTAAAAAAAAACGTATATTAGAGTGGTCATTCTTTGATAACGGGGGGTTGTATTTAAGGAGGAGGATGGAGGGGGGAGGGAGAATGTCACCCGCACTCAATTTCAACCCGCGTCAGTGGAAGGGGTTGGGGGGGGGGGGGCAGTACCCCAAAAAATGGAGGGGGTTCGGGATGGATTTGGGAAGGAGGGACCCTTTGAGGAGAAGACCAAAAAAACAGTGGACCCCATCATATGGGGTGGGGGGGGGGGGTGCGGAAAACTAATTAACAAATAAAAAAGCCAGCCCCCTATTATAGATATTGATGTACGTCTGTGCTATGGTGAAAAGGAGTCAGTTGCTCATGTGAAAATCTACCGATCCAAGGATCTTCCCCCCTATTGTGGATAAAATGACCGGTCCGTAAAGAGATAACGATGCACACCGTGAGACAGGAGACATATATACATGTATTACCGTATTCGACCTAATGAGCGCCCCCCCTCCTCTTTTCAGACTTTTCTCCAGGTTTTTAGATATGTCCCTCCGATTTTGTTACCGTTTCTCACACCTTTTGTGCCTTGAAACACTTCACACCTGTTAAGGCCAAGCCAAGCGTGAAGTAGGGTTGAGTAGAAGCCTTGTAGAGGCTGCTGGGGTGAAACAGGAGTCTGTATAAGACAGCCATGGGGGTCGCTTATCAAAATGAATATTTAGGGCTGATTTTTTCACTCAAAATAATGTTTTAAGCGCCCAGGGCGCTTATTACGTCGAAAACGGTATGCTGATAGAGATATGTTATTCAGCGGTGATATCAACCGTGTCGACTTAAGATATATACATAAGAACATCCTTTATTACTTGATGAGATTGATTAAAAGTAATTTAGAAAATGATATTCATAATTACACCTTCACTATGCAGGATTTTTTTTTCTTTAGAAATTATTGTTTTATATGTAGCGGTATAGTTCAAATAAAAAAGTTGCAGTTTGGTGTCGATATGTGTTTTGAAATACCGTAAAACCCCACCTATAGGACGACCCCACCTATAAGTTGAACCCCTAACTTGAGAAAAATATTCGTCCTATACAAAATAGCTTTAAAAATCGTTTTCTCTTTATTCTAATGTATCAAAACCCTACCTATAAGCCGATCCCCCAACTACAGGAAAAAATCGGCTTATAGAAAATAAAAACGCCAAATAAAAATTCGTCTTATAGGCGGGGTTTTACGGTACCTTTAATTGCACCTACATTTAGCAACTTATAATTATATCTATAATTGAACTCATTGAAGATGCAAAGAAATAGCGGTTTGAAAATAACAAATGTAGAAAAACACTGACGATTTTAGTAGATAATACTGTAAACGTATGTTATTTCGCGCTGTATATATTTTTGCGAATTTCCCAGAAATGAAAATCCGCGAAAATATGTACAGCGTGAATATTTTATCCAGTATAGTGATGTAACTACCATGTTCCGAAATTCTCGAATTCAAACACACGCGAAACTGTACTTTATACCATATTCGTAATAATATATATGGTATGTGCAAAAATATATAAGATAACAGTAACCATTTTAGTTTCAATTCTCCACAGTTGGGAAAGAAGAAAAAATAATAGTGATGAAGATATTATATTATCTTGATATAAGTATAATATAACCAGATAAAACATCCGCGTGGGTGCTTAGTGAGGTAGCCTACTTGTGCTACCATGTGGAACTGACCAGGACAGGCATATCGTGTAAATGTTAACCCTTTAAGGACGGCATGTTGCTAAAACATGACATTTGTCGTCATGATGCACCAGTGCAGCCTCGGCGAGTAACTCGCCAGTGCTACATTCAATCATCACGCCGACCCTATAGGGCTGAGACACCCCCGAAGGGTCGGCATGATGCACCAGTGCAGCATTGGCGAGTTACTCGCCGGGGCTGCATTGGTGCATCATGACGACAAATGCCTTCTTTTAGCAACATTGGTCCTTAAAGGATAAAAGGACTACCTGGTAGGTGGTTAGAATGGTCTATTCTCCATTATGAAACCATCCAGCGGGGAAAATCCTGTTTTGATATTACTATATCATTATGAGTACATTATGCGTAACATACCGTAACTGTAGTTAGGGAGTGCTCATTTTTTAACAACAGGGGGGTGGTGGATTTGGGGGGGGGGGGGTAAAAATTTGGACCCCTTGACCGGGGGGGGGGGTAAACAATTTCGACCCCTGTAGGGGGGGGGGGGAGGTGAAAAGATTTGAGCGCTCCGCGCGAAATCTCACCCCCCCCCCCTGTTGTTAAAAAATTCATTTGAATTGGTAATAATGGGATACCATTGAACCCTCTATTCTCATACATTCTCTAGGACACTTCACATGAATAGTAAATTGATATTTCTACGAGTATGAAGAAAATGAATGCTGATAGTACTCTAATATTGCTTGATTACAATTTATGCTCAAATACCATTGGATAGAATCATGTATGCCGATGCCAATGTCACAGTAATCAAGGCCCAGATACGTTACAGATTCCAAAATATAATCAAAATATACTCTACCGGTATAGACGATCTTGCCCTATTCATATAATTCTTAAATATTTTTTTACCAATAATCTCTTCTCAAGTAATAGTCTATACATGTACACACGTTTATGGCCAGTGTTAGTAAAGGTACTTAACACAGTCTAACTGATTGTAGATCGACCAACAATTTTTCTTGTTGAACATGTAGAAAACAAGAAAATAGGGGGTCACGGGCAAAATTAAATCTAATACCGTATTCGACGTAATAAGCGCACAGTGCGCTTAAAAAAATGATTATGGACACCTTTTAGTAGCTAAGGGGTTATCTCTAGTATATTAGGAATCGGCCAAAAACGAGGGTGTGCGCTTATTACCGTAAAACCTCTCTGATAAGCCGACCTTTTTTGGGGATTTCAGGCTTGATTCGGCTTATAGCATTGTCTCATAGAGGGGGGTCGGCTTATATGGGAGGTTTTTTATCAAGTACTTTATAGTTTAACCATTTGTAAATGGACCTAAATTCGGCTTATAATATTCTCTCAAGGTGGGGGGTCGGATTGTAAGGGAGGTCGGCTTATCAGAGAGGTTTTACGGTAGGGGGTGTGCGCTTATTACGTCGAATACGGTATGTTGACAGGAAGATATTGACATATAAGTGGGGGAAGTCTGCAAATACATGTATCATGGTTGCAGGTAGTTCCGTTTCTTGCCACCAGGTGCCGTATGCATAGATTGTGCTAAGTACCTTTAACAGAAGTGTTGAAGCAGGTGGGGGGGGGGGGGGTACAATGACGGCCCTTGTTCTTACACAAGTCGCCTTTATTGTTTTATTGATCCAATCACAGGCTGTGTAATATGTGGGTCTCATCCACCAATCAGCGTCCTCCTTACAAGTGTAGTTTGGGGTGTGCCATGTTTCAACATGTATATTAAACAGTGACCCTAACCAACCCCAACCCCCTCTCTCTCTACTAACACCATTCCCCACCACAACTCAAGCCACCCCTCCCCCCTCCTGACACACACACATGTATACAGCATATCCCACTATGTAGACGTCCAGGGGCGGATCCAGGAATTTAAAAGTTTGCTGCGGATCAAAATATCCTGAAAATTAAATATCAGTAAATTAAATACAACCCCCCCCCCTTTTAAAACAAAAGGGAGGGGGGGGGGGGTTATCTGCCCCAGATCAATTTAATATGGGATCAATTACCGGGTAACCCTTTTCATTCACAATATGCCCTATGTCGTCATGATGCATGAAAGCAACACTGGCGAGAGCCCCAGGGCTGCATTCATGCATCATGACAGTAAAAGGTCATGATGCACCAAGATTGGCCTGACATGGTTTGTAAGCCAGCTGTAATCTGCAGGTTGTTGACCCGAGGAGGGAGTCCCTGGTCGGCCTGCCAGCTCCCCACACACCAAGTCTACACACGTCATAGTACAAGGGAATCCCCGGGGCATCCCCAGGGGGAATCCCACAGGGGGAATCCCTCCAGTCTGACCTGATGTAAACTGTGCACTTCATATCAGTCAGGTACCGCCCCCTGTGAGGCTGTGGTGGAACTATAGAGACGCTGTGTGGACCTGTACTGCCATCTGGTGGTTGTAAATGGAACCTTCACGGCCAGGGCCTGATATTTCCTCCTTAGGGAGGGTTCATTATTTATGGCAGGGGGGGGTGAGCGTTTGGCAAATTGAATACGTCAAAAATAATTGCCCCCCCCCCCCCCCCGCGGAATAGGTTGAAAAAAAAGCGCCCCCCCCCCCCCCTCACCCTGGATCGTTTTCAACTTTATTACAAAAACAATGTTGGTGTCTACTAATTATATGCATTTAATCCTGGGCACTTTTTTACCTACAATTTACTACCTTGCAACAAATATATCCTTTCGTAAGGTGTTATAGTGTAAACGTCTCATGATACTCGCTGGTGAGTGATGATTGTCAAATCTCAGACACTCGACTTACATACCGTTGAGTTTAAGGGCCCCAATGCTTATAAATTGGAAGCTCCCATACCCTCAGTGCTTACATGAGGCCGGCACTTTTTTGAAGACTGACAAAATGGTGGGCTATTCTGAGTGTCAAAAGTGAGGCAGTGAGAAATTTGCGGGGAGTTTGAGGAGAATTTTAGAAAATTTTGAAAATATTGACATAATTTGGTAAAATATAACACAGGCTGTTCCCAAAATTCGCGACATTTTAACGTACTAAATTCGCGACATTTTTAGGAATACCCCTAAAAAAAAAGGCCCCCCCCTAAGAATAGAGTAAAAAAAAAAGCCCCCCCCCCCCTTTGAATACCCCTAAAAGAATTTGCCCCCCCCCTTCAAATGCTCACCCCCCCGGCCATAAATAATGAACCCTCCCTTAGGGATGGGTTATATTTCGACAACAGGGGATGTAGAGGATGGTGGGCAAAAGAATTTGGACCCCTATTGTTGAAAGGACCAAACATTCAGGGATTTTTCCCGGCAAATTACGATTTTCAGAAATTTTAGAAGTGTGTATACTAAAGCAAGCGTAGCAGCATGGGGTATTAGTACAATGGATGAGAATCGCCTTAGCATTGCAGTCTCATCTCTCTGCCACGGGTCACCTGGTGAGAAAATGAGGAGCTAATGCAAATTATACTCTGAATGACCAACTGGAGAAAATTAATTTGTCTTACTTAGAATTATCATAGCAATTTGATTCAAAAAGTTCTAGAACCCCCTTGATGTATAGTTCTTAACTGACCATGTTTCATTCCAATATTGAAAACGGGTGTTTTGGGAATAGGGCCCCAAATTTTGGATTTTTTCCAAAATATTGTCAAAATTCCCACCACCCCCAAAAAATTGTTCCCTATCTGATATCAAATAGAATCTCTCTTGGTTCCAAAGAACAAGATCAAGGCTTTCCAACCCTCTTGGAATTATTGTGACATGAATATTCTAAGTGGCAAAGAAAAACTGTCCCCTTTGGCTCACCGACCAGGCCATCACCCTTCGTCACCCTTTGAACTGGACATTTTCTGTCAGAATGACCAACTGGAGAAAATTATTTTTTCCTACTTAGAATTATCAGAGCACTTTGATTCAAAAAGTGCTAGAAACCCCTTGATGTGTAGTTTCTAACTGACCATGTTTTATTACAATATTGAAAAATGGGTGTTTTGAGAATAGGGGCCCAATATTTTGGAATTTTTCCAAAAAATTGTCAAAATTCCCACCCCCCAAAAAAATTGTTCCCTATCATTTATCAAATAGAAACTATTTCGGTTCCAAAGAACAAGATCAAGGCTTTCCAACCCTCTTGAAATTATTGTGATATGAAAATTCTAAGTGGCAAAGAAAAACTGTCCCCTTTGGCTCACCGACCAGGCCATCACCCTTTGAACTGGACATTTTCTGTCAGAATGACCAACTGGAGAAAATTATTTTTTCCTACTTAGAATTATCAGAGCACTTTGATTCAAAAAGTGCTAGAAACCCCTTGATGTGTAGTTTCTAACTGACCATGTTTTATTACAATATTGAAAAATGGGTGTTTTGAGAATAGGGGCCCAATATTTTGGAATTTTTCCAAAAAATGTCAAAATTCCCACCCCCCAAAAAAATTGTTCCCTATCATATATCAAATAGAAACTCTTTGGGTTCCAAAGAACAAGATCAAGGCTTTCCAACCCTCTTGAAATTATTGTGATATGAAAATTCTAAGTGGCAAAGAAAAACTGTCCCCTTTGGCTCACCGACCAGGCCATCACCCTTTGAACTGGACATTTTCTGTCAGAATGACAAACTAGAGAAAATTATTTCATTCTACTTAGAATTATCATAGCACTTTCATTCAAAAAGTGATAGAATGCCCTTGATTTGTAGTTTCTAACTGACCATGTTTGCGGAATAGGGCCCCCAAATTTTGGAGCAGCAGTGACTGTGGTGCCACCTAGCATCATACAGGAGTTGGTGCTGCCACCTGACGGATTTCTGCAGAACTAGCCCCTCAGGTGGCAGCACCATGCCGTGGCAGAGACCTGGAGCCAGCTAGGCTACTTGCCTGTCCCTGTATACATGTCGCTGGTAGCAGCTACCTCGCACCTCACAGCAGGTATCTAGAGTCAGAAACTCGCTTTAGCCCCTAACTTTCAAACTACTTGCCATGTCCCTGCCTACAAACTGGCCTGATAATAGTAGGCATTTATTATTACATTATATATATGGAGTATAAAACCATCAATTACCTATTTTGGGGTTCAAAAGTCGTAACAAATACGATTTTGGGGTATTGTAACTTGGCATCCCTGAAACATATTTTACCCCTCTTAGCAAAAAAAAGAATTGCGGTTGTTGCCGCGTAAAAAAATGCCTCAGGCATTTTTATACGCGGCAACAACCACAATTCTTGCATTTGAAGGAACATACTGTCTACATGGTTGGTATATTTGAAGAGGACCCATTCAAGACACCAAATAAACAGGGTGGAAGGATAATATAACTTCAAATATAATATAAATAACTTGGGTCCATGTTAGCAGGGTAACAAACCAATAGAACCCTTGAATTCCTTGGGTCCTCGGTCCTCGGGGGTAGGTATGATTATAATCAACGTCGGGAGCATGGAAATGTGTGTAACTAGGCAGATTAACAATTAAAATAGCTGTTGCTAGGCAAGCAGCTGTCTTAGCAACAAACCAATAGAACCATTGAATTCCTTGGGTCCATATTAGGGGGGGTAGGAAGGATTATAATCAACCTCAGGAGTATGGAAATGTGTGTTGCTAGGCAGATAAACAATTAGAATAGCGGTTGCTAGGCAACCAGCTGTATTAGCAACAAACCAATAGAACCATTTAATTCCTTGGGTCCATATTAGGGGGGTAGGTATGATTATTATCAAGCTCAGGACCATAGAAATGTGTGTTGCTAAGCAGATAAACAATTAGAACAGATGTTGCTAGGCAACCATCTGTCTTAGCAACAAACCAATTGAACCATTAAATTCCTTGCATCCATTTTAGCGAGGGTAGGTATGATTAGAATTAACCTCAGGACCATTGAAATGTATGTTGCTAGGCAGATAAACAATTAGAATAATGGTTGCTAGGCAACCAGCTGTGTTAGCAACAAACCAATAGAACCATTTAATTCCTTGGGTCCATTTTAGCGGGGGTAGGTATGATCATAATCAACCTCAGGACCATGGAAATGTGTGTTGCTAGGCAGATAAACAATTAGAATAACGGTTGCTAGGCAACCAGCTGTATTAGCAACAAACCAATAGAACCATTGAATTCCTTAGGTCCATATTTGGGGGAGTAGGTATGATTATCATCAAGCTCAGCACCATAGAAATGTGTGTTTCTAGGCTGATAAACAATTAGAATAGCTGTTGCTAGGCAACCAGCTGTATTAGCAACAAACCAATAGAACCATTTAATTCCTTGGGTCCATGTTAGGGGGGGTAGGTATATAGACAAAGGCCCATGGCCAGAGGATATTTTGGTATCGTTCCCCCCGAGGTGGGGCTGGGGCAGTATCCCACGAAGCCGCAGGCTGAGTGGGATGCGCCCCAGCCCCACCAAGGGGGGAACAATACCAAAAATTCTCTGACCATGGGCCTTTGCCTTTATTTCATGGTTTTTAACCTTAAAATATGTTAAATTGCATATAAATGGCCATAAGAATTTGAACAAATGATGATGTCATAGGCCATGTGATACAGGAACATTGTATCACATGGGGGGCATGGGATACGGGATTTCTAGTACTTAAGCATAGTGATCATTGTATCCGCCATGAAATAAAATTATAATCAACCTCAGGGACTATCAAAGGTTGATTAATATTATTGTTATCACATAGCAAAAATTTGTGTTGTGACTCCTTAATCCAAGATGGTGGCACAATCCAATATGGCGGCGCCCATTCTGACTTCTGGCAAAGTGCAAACATCACATACCTCGTTCTGGTGGTGCCTGGCGGCACCACCAGGTGGCTACACCACCACTTCGGCATAAAAAAGAATCGTGCACTACTATTTTTTTGATTTTGTACGTATATTTATTTGCATAAATGATTTTCATAAATACAGCAAATTATCAAATCTCATAGATGTGGTAGATGAGCATGAATCAGTCAGGATACATGATTATCAATCAGATGCATAGCTCATAGGTGATCAATTTTAATCGCAACAGGGTCAGGCCAACTCTTTTCTTTTTTTGCGTTGCTTCAGCAACGCTATTTAAGTCAGGTAGTTGACCTGTAATACCACCCGCCCATGTAGCCAGTGAAGTGCTTTGACGATCCTATACATATCAGTCCGCTCAGGTTATAATTATAAATAACAATTGGAATTGCCGCAACGCACTGGAGCTTGCTCTAATCCTTTGAACTCGTCCTAATTCCTAAAAAAAATTGAAAAGTAATTTCCAAGAAGAGTATTGTTGGAGTGGGCTATGTTCGCTGTAACGCTATGAAACTAGGTCAAGCCCACTCTTATATAGTCACCCTGTTTTTTTGTGCAGACATGTTTTGCCTGATCTGTTACAACTTGATGAAATATCCTGTGGACTATTTGAGCTATATCATTCTTTTGCAAAACACCTCAGGTATCTATATCTGTAAAAAGAAATGGGAAAAAAAGAAGTTAAATCACCTAAAATAAGAGATTTCTTTAAAAAACTGAAAAAAAACTCAGATTCTGCCAAAAAAAAAGTGAATGTTGGGAGAATGTAATTTTCTACATGATTTCAGTATTGTACCATTTCAAATATTGCTCTGTTGTATTCCCTACTAAAAATGGTGATAACTCCTGTTGTTAGTTTAATGAAAATACTTAGCATCAAAACAATATATTGATGTGAAGTTGGCGTTTTTTGGCGCTCGCCATGTTGGATTTCGACAATTTTCTGCGTGCCGACGAGTCGATATCTCCGGATCTACTTTGTTTTCAGGGTTGCGACCAGCGCCATTCTCTTTATTTTCGAATTCTAGGCCGACAACATGTGCTGGGGGGTTGAAATGATGAATATTTAGGTCATTTTGAGCATATTTCCCCGACAGATTGACATTGAAAAATATATCGTCGCCCGAAAAATCTAGGTCAAGTTTAAGTTCCAAGACAAGCGGCCTCAACCGCTGGCAAGTTGATCATGGGCATTTTTACGTTAGATTTTTTGGCCGATCTATCAACTGAGAGAGGCTCAACCAAATTTTCTGGGGGGCTAGGGCCTATTTCAGCTATTGTACGTGTAAATATGGGATGTTTTGTAGTGCTTAGGCTTAGTTTCCATTAAAAATAAGGTATTTTAACCCCCAAACGGAGTCAATGAAAAAAAAAAGATATCGCGCAAAACTTCTATATATTTCCTTGCCGCCTGCCGCCAAAATGGCGGCGGCTGCAGCGTGATTTCTGAGTGTCCAATCAGCACACAGCGTAGAGGTCACGTGATCATTTTTGGCGCGCCGAGGAGTCGATATGTGATGAATTACTTCGTTTTTGGAGGCTCAGACCTGTCCCATTGTCTTTATTTTCGAATTTTAGGCCGGAAACATGTGCTGGGGGGTTGAAATAGGGCCCTTTTCGTTATTTTGAGTGTATTTTTGACATCGAATCGATGCGAGTTGGCGCCCGCCATGTTGGATTTCTACTGATCACGTGACCTCTAAGCTGTGTGCTGATTGGACACTCAGAAATCACGCTGCAGCCGCCGCCATTTTGGCGGCAGGCGGCAAGGAAATATATAGGGCGGGATCATGAAATCGGCCATAACTCATTTTCTACTGCTCTGATCGGAATTTCGTTGACACCATCATGACCGCGCAAAAATTCTGCTCTAGATAGATTACTTTTAAAGGAATTTTGGAAAACTTTTTTTTCCTCCGACATTTAGGTGATAGATCTATTTCCGATATTTCACTCACGGACGGGATCATGAAATCGGCCATAACTCATTTTCTACTGCTCTGATCGGAATTTCGTTGACACCATCGTGACCGCGCAAAAATTCTGCTCTAGATAGATTACTTTTAAAGTAGGCCTAGTCCCAATAGGAATTGAATTTATGTAGGAAGATTTTATTATCCCCATTATATGGCTGGCGAGACAAAGCTAAGTCAACTGATAAGGCATATAGGGATGTGTAATAAATGGGATTACTTAACAGGCAGAGGAATAGGGCATCCCCAAGAATGAACCTGCACAATGGGAGCTGGGAGGAATGGGAGAACATGCCATGAAGAGCATTAAAGAGGGGGGGGGGGGCACCGGGACTATAATCAATTCTCTCAATGTAGGCCTACTAGGCCTAACTATAGCTTGGCCTATTTTATTTATAGCCCCCCTACCCTCGCTGAAGCCAAAAAAAAAAAAGATAATAATAATAATTATTTAGCACCTTTTCTGCCCGAGATCCTCTTTTATAGCACCTTTCCTCCCCAAATTCCTCTTTATTAGGACCTTTCCTGCCCCTAATCCTCTTTTATAAGGCTAGGCCTACTTTTAGCTTGAGGGGATACGGCTTTTGTCATTAGAAAGTCAAATGGATTATCTAATTTGAGTACAGTACGTTATTTCTCATTTCTGACAGCAGAATCGTAATCGCCAGAAGAAGCTACCCTAATTTCATATATTGGAAGTCATGTATAATCGAATTCCAGGTGGTAGCTGTAGGTGAGCAGGTGGCTGTGGGAAAGTAGGTGGCTGGGGGTGAGCAGGTGGCTGTGGGCGTCAGCGCCCGGCAGCGCGTAACCGCTGTTTTACGTCTCGGCCGAAAAAGCGAGTCGATCAGAGCGTCAGCAGCGACACCATCTTCGTTGCAGCTTCGCTTCGAGTTCGACGTGTCGGGTTGGCCGGGGGGGGGGGGGCGGCGTGAGCTGCAGATGATGTTGCCTCCAAAACCGATTTTGCCCCCAAAACCGATTTTGAGCCCCAAAACGATTTGACCCAAAAACGATTTTGAAGTTCTCCTACCCTTCCGAAAATCTGGCCGATCGGAGCGTAAACAGCGAAGATATTTGCGATTTTCGTTTTGTCGGATTATATTGGTACTCCGTTTATCCCGTTCTCCCTTTCTCCGTTTATCCCGTTCTCCGTTTATCCCGTTCTCCCTTTCCCCGTTTATACCTTTCCCCGTTTATCGTTTATCCCGTTATGTTTGTCGTTTATCACGTTCTCCGTTTATCGCGTTTGCCGTTTATCGCGTTCGCCGTTGATAGCGTTCTCTGTTTATCCCTTTCTCCATTTATCCCGTTCTCCGTTCATCCCCTTCTCCCTTTATCCCGTTCTCCCTTTCTCCGTTTATCCCGTTCTCTTCCTAAAATCTTCCTATATAAATTCAATTCCTATTGGGACTAGGCCTACTTTTAACTTGAGGGGATAATAAAATCTTCCTACATAAATTCAATTCCTATTGGGACTAGGCCTACTTTTAGCTTGAGGGGATAATAAAATCTTCCTACATAAATTCAATTCCTATTGGGACTAGGCCTACTTTTAGCTTGAGGGGATAATAAAATCTTCCTACATAAATTCAATTCCTATTGGGACTAGGCCTACATTTTAGCTTGAGGGGATAATAAAATCTTCCTACATAAATTCTATTCCTATTGGGACTAGGCCTACATTTTAGCTTGAGGGGATAATAAAATCTTCCTACATAAATTCAATTCCTATTGGGACTAGGCCTACTTTTAGCTTGAGGGGATAATAAAATCTTCCTACATAAATTCAATTCCTATTGGGACTAGGCCTACATTTTAGCTTGAGGGGATAATAAAATCTTCCTACATAAATTCTATTCCTATTGGGACTAGGCCTACTTTTAGCTTGAGGGGATAATAAAATCTTCCTACATAAATTCAATTCCTATTGGGACTAGGCCTACTTTTAGCTTGAGGGGATAATAAAATCTTCCTACATAAATTCAATTCCTATTGGGACTAGGCCTACTTTTAGCTTGAGGGGATAATAAAATCTTCCTACATAAATT
This sequence comes from Harmothoe impar, assembly GCA_947462335.1. Classification (NCBI taxonomy): domain Eukaryota; kingdom Metazoa; phylum Annelida; class Polychaeta; order Phyllodocida; family Polynoidae; genus Harmothoe; species Harmothoe impar. Next base: position 76,300,670 of record OX381707.1, read on the forward strand.
CAATTCCTATTGGGACTAGGCCTACTTTTAGCTTGAGGGGATAATAAAATCTTCCTACATAAATTCAATTCCTATTGGGACTAGGCCTACATTTTAGCTTGAGGGGATAATAAAATCTTCCTACATAAATTCAATTCCTATTGGGACTAGGCCTACTTTTAGCTTGAGGGGATAATAAAATCTTCCTACATAAATTCAATTCCTATTGGGACTAGGCCTACTTTTAGCTTGAGGGGATAATAAAATCTTCCTACATAAATTCAATTCCTATTGGGACTAGGCCTACTTTTAGCTTGAGGGGATAATAAAATCTTCCTACATAAATTCAATTCCTATTGGGACTAGGCCTACTTTTAGCTTGAGGGGATAATAAAATCTTCCTACATAAATTCAATTCCTATTGGGACTAGGCCTACTTTTTTAGGCCTACTTTTAGCTTGAGGGGATAATAAAAGTCCGAAAAAAGTCGAAAAAAGAGGATCCACTCTCGACGAGATTATTTATGTCCCGCGACATTCGACTAAGAACACTACATTTTAGCCCTCAAGCCCTTCCTTGTTTTGGATCAAAATTACAATTAGGAAAATTCCAAGATGGCTGCCAAGATGGCCACCAAAAACTCAAGATTGTCTGATTTCCTTGTGTGATACATGGATTTTAGGGTTATCTAGGGTGTAGAATCCATGTTTTGGGTCAAAATTACAATTTGGAAAATTCCAAGATGGCCACCAAAAACTCAAGATTGTTTGATTTCCTTGTGTGATACATGGATTTTAGGGTTATCTAGGGTGTAGAATCCATATTTTGGGTCAAAATCACAATTTGGAAAATTCCAAGATGGCTGCCAAGATGGCCGCCAAAAAGTCAAGGTTGTCTGATTTCCTTGTGTGATACATGGATTTCATGGTTATCTAGGGTGTAGAATCCATATTTTGGGTCAAAATTACAATTTGGAAAATTCCAAGATGGCCGCCAAAAAGTCAAGATTGTTTGATTTCCTTCTGTGATACATGGATTTCATGGTTATCTAGGGTGTAGAATCCATATTTTGGGTCAAAATTACAATTTGGAAAATTCCAAGATGGCTGGCAAGATGGCCACCAAAAACTCATGATTGTCTGATTTCCTTGTGTGATACATGGATTTTAGGGTTAACAAGGGTGTAGAATCCATATTTTGGGTCAAAATTACAATTTGGAAAATTCCAAGATGGCCGCCAAAAAGTCAAGATTGTCTGATTTCCTTGTGCGATACACGGATTTTAGGGTTATCTAGGGTGTAGAATCCATGTTTTGGGTCAAAATTACAATTTGGAAAATTCCAAGATGGCTGCCAAGATGGCTGCCAAAAATTCAAGATTGTCTGATTTTCTTGTGTAATACATGGATTTTAGGGTTTCCTAGGGTGTAGAATCCATATTTTGGGTCAAAATAACAATTTGGGAAATTCCAAGATGGCTGCCAAGATGGCCGCCAAAAATTCAAGATTGTCTGATTTTCTTGTGTAATACATGGATTATAGGGTTATCGATGGTGTAGAATCCATATTTTGGGTCAAAATTACAATTTGGAAAATTCCAAGATGGCTGCCAAGATGGCCACCAGAAACTCAAGATTGTCTGATTTCCTTGTGTAATACATGGATTTTAGGGTTATCGAGGGTGTAGAATCCATATTTTGGGTCAAAATTACAATTTGGAAAATTCCAAGATGGCTGCCAAGATGGCCGCCAAATACTCAAAATTCTCTGATTTCCTCGTGTAATACATGGATTTTAGGGTAATTGAGGGTGTAGAATCCATATTTTGGGTCAAAATTACAATTTGGAAAATTTGAACACAAGATGTAATGGAAATACAATAATCAGATAACACGTTATTCAGACATAGCCCACTCCCTTAGTTAACATTGGTGTTACTCTTAAATAGATATAGTTTTAAACCGCTATTTATTTTTTACAGTATTATGTAAATACAATAAGTTTGTTGATGTATGTGCCTATTCTAATGTAACAATCTACCACTATGGTGTTAGTAACAATAAACCATCAACTATCGGGTCATGTATCATGGATGAACTCTGTCGTGACATGTCTATGTCAGGGACCTTACGTTTAATATTGTCACAAAGATAGCTTTCCACAGCAGAACTCGTTAAACTTTTAGTACTGCATGGGTTAGGAGCTAATTTTGGGTGGATTTTTAATTTTCATTTTTTCAAGGTATTCGTGTTAATAATGTCGCTATAAATATGTGTATAGCTTTTTAAATCATTCTGATACTTGTAAATGCATAAAATATAGAGAAAAACAGGCCAGGGGACCCCCATCTCTAATAAAGTCGGGTCCCATGACCTATTCTGACCATGAGTGGCATACTTTTTATGGATTTATATATATGAGAATGATTTAAAAAGCTACACACATATGTGTATGGACATTATGAACACAAATACGTTGAAAAACTGAAATATAAAAATTGACCCCAAATTAGCTCCTAACCCATCTTTAATGCACCATGCCTTTGCTCGTCATGATGCATAAATACAGCCCTGACAAGTGACTCTCCAGGGCTGCATTCAAGCATCATGCCGACCCTACCGGGTTGTAACACGCTCAAAGGGTCGGCAATGCACCAATGCAGCAGCGGCGAGGCTACATTTGTGCATCATGACGACAATGAAACATGAATGCAGCACTCGCAATCAAGTACGCTATTTCAATCATGCGTCACGCAGACCCTGCCGGGTTGATACTCTCCCGAAGTGTCAGCATGGTGCACTGATGTAACACCTGCGGGTTTTGATGTAAAATTGTTGATTTATAGATCGCAGGGACATGTACCGTAAAACCTCCCTTATAAGTCGACCTGACTTACCGTATATTCGACGTAATAAGCGCACAGTTTGCTTTAAAAAAAATTATGAACACCTTTTAGTAGTTAAGAGTTTAATTAGGGTAAAGAATTGAGATATTTTTGGTTATTTCTAGTATAAGAATCGGCCAAAAACGGGGGGTGTGCGCTTATTAGGGGGTGTGCGCTTATTACGTCGAATACGGTATAGGTCGAATTGCAATTTTGAGGGAAAAAATCGACTTATAGCAAAATACATTGAACTTTTGGAAAACCTCTCTTATAGGTCGAATTGGAGTTTGAGAACTTTTTGGGGGGCTAGACCCCACCCCAGACCCCCCTAAACCACCCTTTGCCTGGCCAATTTGAGTATTATTGACTCAGGGTGGTACACCACCCAGAGTCTTATGCAACGCCTCATGAGGGGTTGCATCAAGATAGTGAAACTTCATTTTTGAGGGTGAATTTTGACATGAGTTCATGGTTCAAAAAATGTAAAAACTTGACAGATGGACAGATTAGACCTACAGGTTTATGGAACATCAGTCACTTATATCAATATTCACCTCTAACCATTTGAAATATTGAAAATAAAAAATGTGACCAAGAAAAACAAAAAAAGCGTTTAGAGAAATTAAACTCTTAAGTACTAGAATCGATTTTCGTCTACATTACGGTCCACACAACTCCAGTGCTAAGTCAATGGCAGGTATCTTGTAATACTAAGTGAGACACATTTTGTAAGACCTTTTCTGTGTGTTGGTCCTGCATTATCTTTGAATATCTTGAATTACATTAATGTGTGGACAATCGGGATACAGGGGTGTGAGCAGGGTAGGCTGGGACCGATATGGCTGGTTGAGGGGTATGGTACAGAACCGGTGATTTTTGACACAGGGTCCCCTCCTCCTCCCACCAAGGGTGTGTGTTTACAATACCACGACTGACGGCGGAATCAATGTGTAAACGACAAAACTGAAGCAGATGTCATCGCTGTTTACACTCTGATCGACTCACTTTTTGGCAAAGAAGTAAAGTCGATGACGCAGGCAGCCGGCAGATGGCCCCACACCCACCTGCATCCGACACCCACCTGCTTGCCTACACCTACCTGGTCGCCCACACCCACCTGCTTGACTGAAATGTGATAACATACTAGTGTGACACATGATTTGAGGGTAGTTTTGACTCGGGAATATGTTTCTGCGGTCAGAATTGACAAATAATTCAGTGTTCCTGAAATAATATTTATAGATTCTGTCTTTCAGTCAACCAATTTAATCACTTTATCACCCTCACCCTGAGTCATTTGTGATGTTAATCACACGTTCAATCTTTTATGATATGCTGCCCTTATTACGACGACCCCCTACTCGTAGAGAAACAAGCAGGTCTTATTGGGGGAAAGAATCCTCGAAAAAAAGGTGTATTTTACAGTATTTAGAATTAATATTTTTAGGCCCCTAAAAACGCATGCCAAACACCTCATGTACAATGGGTGTGGATAAAAATCGAGCCAAAATGATAAAAGGTATGTGGTCTGAAAATCTAGAGTAGCGGCACGGTAGGTAGTGACCCCTATGTGCGATTTTTAATTTGATTGATTTAAAAAAAAAAATTACTGGGTAGCTTTCAGAAATACTCAGAAATTGACTTAGCAGACCACGGCCTTGACTTAACTAGTGGAGCATTGAAGAAATAAATGAAAAATTGTTAAAATTGGATGAGTTCTAGGGTCAGCCCTGTTTTGGAAGGTATAGGGCCGCGTTTCCTGAAATAAACTGCTTTTCTTTTTGGCCGTGGACCTTTTTTTTTGGGGGGGGGGGGAACTATTATTGTCTGATCACAATAGCCATGGATACCACTGCTGTCGACCTTTGACTATTAACATACTTTCGTTATCATACAATCGATACTCATCAGCCAAAACTAGATCAGGAACTCAGGCTCTCTCTATCCTCAGTTCAGGAAAAATCAATATGATATCTTTCCAGGTAGCTATTCAGATAACCTGATATATACCCGGCCCAGAGTCCTACTGAATGATGCTACGGTGTAGCTATACATTAGCCACTATTTATTTAGATGGAGGTATCCGGTCGCTTTAAATATCGTGAGATAGAAACGCTTCAGTCTCACTCCCTGGTCCGAGTGAATGACCAGTAACCATGACCAAGGGCATTCTGGATGACGGTAAGATTTGTATAAATTAATTTGATCTTTTCCCCTATCCCCTAACACACTGGTGACCTGCCATGTGGTCCCGGGCATGTGGTCTCCTCAGTGAACCATGGCATGTCTGAGATATCAAAGGTAGTGGTTTGTCTGGCCCTGTCTACTGCGGTACTATTTCATGTACATATAGCACCAGGCAAATGATAGCATACTTAGGTAACAGTCGCGGAAAAGTCATCTGGAGAAAGTGGGATTCGAACCCACAACCTCTAGACCCATGGGCCAATGCTCTACCACTGAGCTACATCCCTATCTGACAACTTAAACGCACCGTACATTACTGGATCGGCATGGTCCTTATAAAGGGGTGTAGGATCTTTATTTGGTCGCATTCGTAAAGCATATTGACATAATCATTGGAATTGTACCGGATTATTAGACCAAATAAAAGTTCGAATTTGTTCAAAAAAAAATTACCCAAGTGATACCTCCCTGCGGGTTTATCACCAGGCCACACTTTAAAAAAAGTCTTGTTTCCAGTGGAGCGGCTTGGTGACTTTTTTCCCCAAGGCCACCCGCTGCTATTTTATTTTATTTTATATTTTTTTTACTGCTGTCAAATTCATTAAAACATACATGTATGTCTATGGTACCTACTGTAGTTTGAGCTGATAAAGGCTAGCTGGGGAACCTTTTTTCTGACCCTTAGGGAGTGTATCAATCCTGTACAGTCGGTATGATACAGGGATGCATGCATGTATCCCTGGACATGTATCATGACGACAAAGGGCATAATGCATGATGCGGCCCTTAAAGGGTCAAGGCCTTCTCTAATCTCTCAGTGGGTGATTATACCTTAAAGGACGGCATATTCCCTTAAAGCAACATTTGCCATGATGCACCAATGATTTAATATGCTAATCTTTTGGCATTGTCTTAGCACTCGACTATGTAGCACTGGCAAGTTACTCTCCAGGGAGGGCTGCATTCATGCATCATGCCGATAAAGGGCTTCGCACGTAAAACAAGTTTTAAAATTAAACAGGGCGCGAGTAATCCAAGCCCCTACACTTGCTATTCGAAAAGGAATGAGCCCCGGTAGCGTTTTTTCCCTCACCCCATAGATTCGATCACTCTCGTATTTCTGATCAGCCATATATGCGATCACTGCTGTATTGGGCAAGCAGCATTCATATACCTGTCCAGAACGAGCGAAATGCTTTAACCATGTGAAAGTCTGGATTGCCTAGAATGGCCCTGCCAGATGTTAAACTCCTCATGCAATCAATCAATGTAGGTTACAGTCTCTCCTTAGGATGGTGCATCCCAGCAGGTCTGTAGAAAAAGTCACCATAATCAGATCAGTGGTGCGGCTTTAATAGGATCACCCTTAAGTCGGGGTGCGACTTAATATATGAGAGTTAGGTTTACACGCGAGGTTTTACGGCACATCATGTTTGTCTCTCAGGATGGTAAAATTTACATTATAAAAACTAATACATAGCCCAAAAAGTTCGTTATAAACGAATTTTGATCGAAGTGAATTCGTAATATTAAAGAGGACTCTTTCACTATAGAATAAAAGGGAAATATTTCTGGCAGAGCATTTTGTTTTTTATAACCGAAAATTCGTAATAGCTGAATGTTACTGTACCTGAGATTGAGGCTTCACCTCATCAAGGTCATTTTTCATGGAATCTGATTTACGCTTTAAAGTCTTACTCTCCTTCAAACGTACAGCATTAGTCCTTAGGAGATCTGTCACTTTGCCAGCATATACTATCCGTTGAACCATGGAAGCAACTCTTGCCTTGGGGGGTTCAAAACTGCGAGCCAGTAGTTCAGTAGTCCTATGGCTTTCTTTGTTACTCCGTGTGTACGCCCTTGCTTTATCTACGGCCTCCTTCACCTTTGCTTGGAGATTTTTTAGAACACATTGTGAAAATGATGACCGTGTCGTCATGAGAATTTCAGATATCTGTCTGGTGCTGTGGTGCTCTTTACTCAACTTGTAGATATAACTGTAGGTACAGGGGGGTGCCTGGGCTTCTACAGGCGCTGAAGGTGGTCCCCCATCTGAGAAATGAAAATGAAAAAATGATGATGCTTCAATGTTCATACCGTAAAGCCTCTCTGATAATCCGACCTCCCTTTAATATAAGCCGACCCTTCGGTTTGAGAGAGTTTTATAAGCCGAATTTGGACCCATTTGAACATGGGTAAACTATTATTTCCTTGATGAGAACCCCCCCCCCTTTTAAGCCGACCCCCCACTTTAAGACAATGCTATAACCCGAATTGGGCTTAAAATCCCCAAAAACGGTCAGCCTTTTCAGAGAGGTTTTACGGTATTCATTTCTCATCATGATGCAAGAAATGGAGTGCTGGTGAGTTATTCACGCATGCATAATGTCAAAAAATGGCTAATGTGCTTTACAAACCTATAGGGCACAGAGGATACCCAGGCTGGGGGCAGCCATGACACCTCTGTCGGGGGCGGAGGTCTATGCTAATGATATGCTAATGAGCAGAACTCTCCACTGCTGCTACATAAGAGGTGCGAAAGCAAAAGCGGGGGTGCAGAGGGGTCCCCCAGGTAATTCAGTGGACCTTACAGTAGGCTACTAACACCGAGCGAGATTGGCGTTAGCCTCATATAGAAATTGTAATGAGGACATGGAGCGAAAGCGGATCCATTTCTGATTAGCTGGCTATTTAGACTGTATTCTCCTCTCATTGTGTCAAGGTCGGAATTATATTATACCTATGCTATATCTGCAAGTAGCGTGGCCGTGGTTGTCCAAGTCATCCCCCAGGTCGCCTTTGACCCGTCTGGAGCCACAAAAGCTGCAGTGGCTTTCCCGCCCAGCATAGGGGAGGGTCCCCCCCCCCCCCCCTTGAGGTTGAAAAGTTGCCGAAATTAAGGGGTACAGGTCGAAAATTTGCTCTCTTTTTTTACCTGTTAACCTATTGTCAATTTTGTTCATGCCAGGTCGCTTACAGGCCCGTAACTAGCCCTCTTCGCGGGGTGGTTCGTTTTTCGATAAGGTGGAACTAGCTAAATCTAAATGCTGAACTCAGTGGTTTTTCATTAAAAAAGATGCAAATAGTGACTCGATTTGTATACAAAACTATGATTACAATGAGCCATATAACACAATTGATAATGGTCTCATAGTTTACCCTCTTGAGACCTTGATAACTGTCCGATTTACAAGCCGTAAAAACTGGCATGGAGATAATTATCTCCTTTTTCAGGCCAGCTTGGGTGGAACTCTTTTGGTCCATCAGGGCTGTGGGGGGTTCGTTCGAACCGACGAACCCCCCCTAGTTACGGGCCTGGAGCCTTATATTATTGCCTTAGGTCGAAAGTCACCTTCTGACCCATCTGCAGCCACAGGAACCGTGGGGTATGTGGACTCCTCCACACATAGCAGGGAGTGTGGCAGGTGGGGTAACTCAGTGGTTTCACTGTGAGCGAAAATAGGGAGCTGTCACACCTCTGACTCTTCACACCTCTGTACTTAACACTTTGATACAAGCATAAAGCTGTCCATGGCTTCATTTATATACAACCATACTTTGTGATGTGTCAACAATTGTCAGGGGGGTCTGGGAAAAGTGTAAAAGTTAGCCAAAGTACTATAGCACAAAGAGCCTGGTGCAGGGTTAGCCCCCGACAGGGCCAGCTCCACACATGCGCCATCTAGCGGGTAGCCTGCGAACCAGGGTATCCCATCCTCGGTATACCCACTTTAAGGCCCCTAACTCTTACACCAGGCAGGATCTACTGTAGGCTAGGGATGTCATTGGTATCACATCTATCGATACATCTCTTTTTTTATGTATCTGATAACCGAATCGACAAACAATGGGTATCGATACGCCCAGCGCCGCCATCTTGGATTCTTTTTTGGCTATATGTCAGTTTTTACGGCGTGTAAATCGGATAATTATTAAGGATTTTAGATAGGAAAATGTGAAAAAAAAAATTATTGCAAAAGTTAGACCATTATTAGCTCTGTACCCCAAAAATGCGGAATCAATTTGGCCTAATCTACCTTTTTTTTGGATATGTTGAATAACCGATATATTATATATATCGACACCAAAATAGTGAATAACTGATAACCTATGAAATTCGATACCAATGACATCCCTACTGTAGGCTGCTACCCCCAGCCCTCCACCACCTCCCCCTCCAGGTCTAGACCTTGGAGTGCCTCACTGAAACCCTCATATGATGATTAATACTGAGCCAAATTACACCATATTTTCATAAGTATACCCGCCAAGGCTACTCTTTAAATATAGCTTACCTGCATTATCCTGGGTGTCCATTTCCCTTGAGAATAGAGTGTTCACTGGTCCCGTGAGTAGGGGTGAAACATGGGAGCTACTGTGACCCGTTTAGCCCGGGTGCGGGGGAGTTGGCCTGGTTTTTGGGAGTTCCCCTGATAGGGGCATGACAGATATATAGCTCTATGGGTGAGCAGGTCATTCAGAAGTCTAAGATAGTTTTACTAAGGGAATGGTCATTTTCTAACAACAGGGCGGGGGGGGGGGGTTGGTGGATTTGGGGGGGGGACCAAAAAAATTTGGACCCCTTGAAGGGGGGGGGGGACCAAAAAAATTGCACCCCTTTTTAGTGAAAAAGCCTGCGTGTTACTATAGCTGAAAGAGGTCGACCATGCTCAATTTCAACTTGCCTGAGGGGGGGACCAAAAAATTTTCGACTCCTCCGGTGGGGGGACCAACATTTTTTTGACTCACTCACGCGAAAATCCACCAACCCCCCCCCCCCCCCCCTGTTGTTAGAAAATGACCACTCTCTAATGGAATGTTAAGACACTAACACACATTCTAGTCTGTCCTGCATTTCTCTATGTGGATTACAGCCAGAACTATGTTTTAACTTTAATTGAATAAAGTATAACATGAACATGGCCCCTTTCAGTGGACTACTGGCTCTTCTCATTGGCTTCTACAAGGCTTTACTCACCCAAATGCCTTGGTATTTGGCTTGGCCATAATAGCTACATAGGTGTGGAGTCACACATAAAGGTGTGAAAAACCGTAACAGAATCAGAGGAACATTAAGAAAAAAAATCTGGAAATTATTTTTGAAAATGGAGGTGGGGGGGGGGCGCTTATTGGGGGGGGGGGGGGAGTCGCTTATTAGGGAGAGGCGCATATTAGGTCGAATACGGTTACGTGTGTGTGTGTGTGTGGCGCTGTGTTTGTGGATTGGTACAGTGCCGTGCCTTGATCCTTTAGATATACACATTACCCAATCACACATGTACCGTAAAACCCAGGCTTTAAAACGACCCAGCTTTTACGACAAACCCCTAACTTAAAAAGAAAATCTGTCCCTCCTCCCAATCTATTCATATTGCGTAGGACCAGTAACTGAAACAAGGAACCAGTCTAAATTTTAATGAGGAACCAGCATGAATAAAAGGAGGAACCAGCGTGGATAAAATAAGGAACAAGTGTAAACAAAAACTACCAGTATGAATTGAAAAAAAGGAACCAGGGTAAATAAAACGAGGAACCAGCATTACCGATTAAAAAAGGAACCAGGGTAAATAAATAGAGAAACCAGTCTAAATGAGGAACCAGGGCAGATAAGAGGAGGAACCAGCGGGGAAAAAATGGCTAAAGTAAATAAAACAAGGAACTAGTCTAAATATAAGGCAACCATCGTAAATAAAAGCAGACCTGAACCGGTCTGTGCATAAAAAGATTGCCTTTGGAATCAGGGTTGAATATATTGTAACTGATTAGCATTTAACTGCAGGCATCAGTGATATAATCTCAGCCCTCTGTGACAGATGGCTCACAACACCTTACACCTAATCCTCTGGGCACACACACCCACACACACTTTCTTATTAGGCAGTACCACTATTGGCATCCTTCAACTGATCAGGCTAACGCCATACATACCAATATCAAAGAGCTTGGTATGTCTAGCCTCTACCACTATACAATAGCACCTAGAGACGAATGGACCATCTTCTACCTGAGCCTCCTCTTATAATAGGTGTTTGTTGTCACCTCCTCATCCTGGTTACATGCCCTGGTTACACACCTAGGTTACACACACCCTGGTTACATACCCTGGTTACACACCCTGGTTACACACACCCTGGTTACATACCCTGGTTACACACACCCTGGTTACACACCTTGGTTACACATACCCTGGTTACACATACCCTGGTAACACATACCCCTGGTTACATGCCCTGGTTACATATACCCTGGTTACACATACCCTGGTTACACATACCCTGGTTACACACACCCCTGGTTACACATACCCTGGTTATACATACCCTGGGTACACATACCCTGGGTACACATACCCTGGTTACACACACCCTGGTTACACTCACCCTGGTTACACATACCCTGGTTACACATACCCTGGTTACACACCCTGGTTACACACACCCTGGTTACACTCCCTGGTGACACACCCTGGTTACATGCCCTGGTTACATGCCCTGGTTACACTCCCTGGTTTCATGCTCTGGCTACATGCTCTGGTTACATGCCCTGGTTGCATACCCTGGTTACACACCCTGGTTACATGCCCTGGTTACACATCCTGCTTACAGCCCTGATTACATGCCCTGGTTACACATCCTGGTTACATGCCGTGGTTACACACCCTGGTTACACACCTTGGTTACACTCCCTGGTTACACTCCCTGGTTACATGCCCTGGTTACACGCCAAAATCAAAAAAGTTTACACCCCATCCCTACGGGTTGAAAATCAGTGTGCATGAAAGCATGGTAATGCGCTGGCTTTTTGGCACAAAATAGGTTGCATTTTTGATTCCCCCCCCCCCCTGTTGTTAAAAAATGATCACTCCCTTATCATTTGCTGTCCTTGTGTGTGGGTGAGACCAGAGCCGAACTCGCGTGAGAGTGTGTATGGTTCCTTTTCCTACAACTCGTGTCCATCTCTGATCTTCCTGGTTAAGGTGGCCGGCGGCCATTGCAAACACGTTTTCTGCGCAGGTTCTTCTGAGGTATAGAAGTATCTTCATAAAATCGTTGCAAGTTGGTCTGGCTGAGCCTCGAACTCCCAACCCTCACATTACATGCCAGCACCCCAGACAGCTCGGCCATGGACTCAGATGTCCACCATAATTGAAAGCTCTACATGATACCTACCTGCCCCACATTGACTTTTTCTGATCTTTTTTTTTTCAAATGGCAAAAAACATACAAATCTTCTCGGGACCATATATTGAAAACATGTTTTATGGTTAGACAATATCATGAATTATATTTTGATGGAGTATCAAAACTATGTAGTTACTTTTAGAATGCATTTAGTAAATGTATCAGAACACTATATGACCTTATTACAGGGCACTCAAACTTTGAGGTTAAATATCTCAGAAACAAGGTCGGGACCCCCCTATTTTTTTTGATGTTCCGAGAGTGTATAACCTAAGGGTTATGTGGTGGGAATATGGTAAAATCGTAGTTACTTTTAAATGAAGCCCGCCGGCCACCTTAAGGTGTGGCTGTGTGTACTGGAGGAGGAGGAGGGGTGTGGTATTGATTGCTGCCGATATCTGCTACACACCGTACAGGTAGATGTTTCTACCTGAGACACTGCAGGACGGAGCAGGGCCAACCCTGTAGTCACAACTAGCAATCTGCAGGATTATATCTAAATGCTAGCAGGGTTACCACTGTTGTCACAACCAGCAATCTGCAGGATTATATCTAAATGCTAGCAGGGCCACCACTGTAGTCACAACCAGCAATCTGCAGGATTATATCTAAATGCTAGCAGGGCCAACCCTGTAGTCATAACTAGCAATCTGCAGGATTATATCTAAATGCTAGCCGGGCCACCACTGTTGTCACAACTAGCAATCTGCAGGATTATATCTAAATGCTAGCAGGGCCACCACTGTAGTCATAACTAGCAATCTGCAGGATTATATCTAAATGCTAGCAGGGCCACCACTGTTGTCACAACTAGCAATCTGCAGGATTATATCTAAATGCTAGCAGGGCCAACCCTGTAGTCACAACCAGCAATCTGCAGGATTATATCTAAATACTAGCCAGGCCACCACTGTTGTCACAACTAGCAATCTGCAGGATTATATCTAAATGCTAGCAGGGCCACCACTGTTGTCACAACTAGCAATCTGCAGGATTATATCTAAATGCTAGCAGGGCCAACCCTGTAGTCACAACCAGCAATCTGCAGGATTATATCTAAATACTAGCCGGGCCACCACTGTTGTCACAACTAGCAATCTGCAGGATTATATCTAAATGCTAGCCGGGCCACCACTGTTGTCATAACTAGCAATCTGCAGGATTATATCTAAATGCTAGCAGGGCCAACACTGTAGTCACAACCAGCAATCTGCAGGATTATATCTAAATGCTAGCAGGGCCACCACTGTTGTCACAACTAGGAATCTGCAGGATTATATCTAAATGCTAGCCGGGCCACCACTGTTGTCACAACTAGCAATCTGCAGGATCATATCTAAATGCTAGCCGGTCTACCACTGTTGTCACAACTAGCAATCTGCAGGATCATATCTAAATGCTAGCAGGGCCACCACTGTTGTCACAACTAGCAATCTGCAGGATCATATCTAAATGCTAGCAGGGCCACCACTGTTGTCACAACTAGCAATCTGCAGGATTATATCTAAATGCTAGCAGGGCCACCACTGTTGTCACAACTAGCAATCTGCAGGATTATATCTAAATGCTAGCCGGGCCATGTTGTCACAACTAGCAATCTGCAGGATTATATCTAAATGCTAGCAGGGCCACCACTGTTGTCACAACTAGCAATCTGCAGGATTATATCTAAATGCTAGCCGGGCCACCACTGTTGTCACAACTAGCAATCTGCAGGATTATATCTAAATGCTAGCAGGGCCACCACTGTTGTCATCAACTCGCCAAGAAATGTGGATTAACCCACTCTTTAAGTCGGATTAGCGCTAATCCTGCAGGGGTAAACGGGTGTGTAGAGCCATAGAGATCCTACCTTAACCCATCTGGTTGTGGGCTGTTGGCCGACCCAAGCACCAAGGGCAAAATGATTTCCCAACTTTTCTTTCTAAGGCCACACCAAATTTAAACAAAGTTGGTCTATGGGTTTCCCGCACCATATTTTTGGAAATGCAACTTTTTTTCTTATTTTTTGAAAAAAATTGTGTCCATGGACTGCGCCCGCATCATTAAAGGGTTAAGGTAGAATTATTGTCTCAAATCAGGGGTTGATCTTGTAGTTATAAGGTGGGCTTGTTGGTATAGGGTGGGCTTGTAGGTATAGGGTCGGCTTGTACGTATAAGGTCGGCTTGTAGGTATGAGGTCGGCTTGTAGGTGTATAGGGCCAGCTTGTAGGTGTAGGGTGGGCTTGTAGGTATGGGTCGGCTTGTAGGTGTAGGGTGGGCTTGTAGGTAAAAGGTCAGCTTGTAAGTGTAGGGTGGGCTTGTAGGTGTAGGATGGGCTTGTAGGTGTAGGGTCAGCTCGTTGGTGTATAGGGTGGGCTTGTAGGTATAGGGTTGGCTTGTAGGTGTAGGGTGGGCTTGTAGGTGTAGGGTCGGCTTTTAGGTGTAGGGTGGGCTTTTAGGTGTAGGGTCGGCTTTTAGGTGTAGGGTGGGCTTTTAGGTGTAGGGTCGGCTTGTAGGTGTAGGGTGGGCTTGTAGGTATAGGGTGGGCTTGTAGGTGTATAGGGTCGGCTTGTAGGTGTAGGGTGGGCTTGTAGGTGTAGGGTGGGCTTGTAGGTGTATAGGGTCGGCTTGTAGGTGTAGGGTCGGCTTGTAGGTGTAGGGTCGGCTTGTAGGTGTATAGGGTCGGCTTGTAGGTGAATAGGGTGGGCTTGTAGATGTAGGGTCGGCTTGTAGGTGTAGGGTCGGCTTGTAGGTGAAGGGTCGGCTTGTAGGTGTAGGGTGGGCTTGTAGGTGTAGGGTGGGCTTGTAGGTGTAGGGTGGGCTTGTAGGTGTAGGGTCGGCTTGTAGGTGTAGGGTCGGCTTGTAGGTGTAGGGTCGGCTTGTAGGTGTAGGGTCGGCTTGTAGGTGTAGGTTCCTCTTGTAGGTATAGGGTCAGCTTGTAGGTGTAGGGTCGGCTTGTAGGTGTACGGTGGGCTTGTAGGAGTAGGGTCAGCTTGTAGGTGTATAGGGTCGGCTTGTAGGTGAATAGGGTGGGCTTGTAGGAGTAGGGTCAGCTTGTAGGTGTATAGGGTCGGCTTGTAGGTGAATAGGGTGGGCTTGTAGGTGTAGGGTCGGCTTGTAGGTGTATAGGGTCGGCTTGTAGGTGAATAGGGTGGGCTTGTAGGTGTAGGGTCGGCTTGTACGTATAAGGTCGGCTTGTAGGTGTAGCGTCGGCTTGTAGGTGTGTAGGGTCGGCTTGTAGGTGTAGGGTCCGCTTGTAGATATGGGGCCGGCTTGTCGGTATACGGTCGGCTTGTAGGCAGGGTTTTACGGTACTTGGATTAGAGCCCACTGGAGTAAGGTGTGGACCATGAATGGTGTGGCACACACCCGTACTACACTCACCGTAAAACCGCTCTCATAAGCCAGCATTTTTTATTGCATTTATGCCCAATTCCACTTAGAGCATTGTCTCAAAGTAGGGGGAGGGGGGCCTCGGCTCATAAGGGAAATCTTTTGATGCAATCAGTTTAAACCTGTTAAGATGACCCCCAAAGTCGGCTCATAAATTTCTCTCACAGTAAGTGGTCAGCTTATGTTAGGCCAAAAAAAGAGAAGGTTTGTTTCAGGTAACATGGCAAGAAAACGTAGGGTTGGAAGTCGGATTTTTCTTTTTTTTTACCCACCAAAGTACCAGCCAGCCTCTCCGAAGACCTTAGAATAAACAAAAAAAGTGTAAAAATACGAAAATTTCTTCAAAATTGCATAAAAAAAACATAGGGTCGGCCCCATTTTGGTAGGGTCGGTTGGGTGACCTGAAACAAACCTTTTTATGAGAGAGGTCGACCTTTCAGGGAGGTTTTACAGCACTACTAGCGTACACGGTGTGTACAGGCATGTAACTGGGATCTAACCACACGTGCTATAGGAGGGAGGGTACCACACCATAGCAGCCTATTGGAAATACCCTGCTATACATAAAGGAGGAAAAATAGATTATTCATTTCATTTAGACAGGTTTAAAAACCACAGCACTGCCATTGGAAGCTACTCAGGTGTGTTAAAAAGGATGACACCATTAGGGCCAGCAGGACACCGGAGGTTGGTTTACCGTTAGGATCTCCGAGAAGGCAGTCAGCAGTACATGTGTTTAATAGCCGCTAGTAGAGCTATAGCGATAATTCTGGTGGCTCCATCTGGGCGGCCATGTTAGTTCTGTCCACGGAATATCCCCCGAGAATTAGCGGGGTACCATACACACAAACACCATGATATGCCAGGAACAAGCTGCGTTCCGTGGACAGAGCCAACTTTGCGCGAGATTGATGGTGTCTGCCTGCATGTGTTGATCACGGGAACAAGTTCCCTCCCGTTTGTTGGCTATATAGCTAGTATTTAACACGAACACACACCTGCAGTCCCAGGAGAGGACCCTGTGCACAGTGTCAGTTGAAGTAATGTCACCATATACTGGAGGACTCGGTACTTACCGTACCATCGTGTTTAAGCGCTCCGGAGCTTAAAACTTTGGAGGGGTGTTTATCCCTGGCGCTTATACAAGACCGACGCTTATTCAATACCCGGCGCTTAAACGCGACGGTACGGTATTCTGATATCAGTACCAGTAGGTTTGTGTCTTATAATGTCAGCTTAGGCCCATCACTGTACCACCACTCAGACGGCTACACACTTCACACTGTTGGTATTATTAAAGAGGCCGTGACACCTCTTCCACTACTGACAAATAACTTCCCGTAAAACCTCTCCTAGAAGCCGCAGCTAGTACGCGAGTCAGATCGGCGGTGCGGATTATAGGATCGGCCCAGGGTCAGGGTGCAGCTTATACGGACGTTTTTGCCACTATGGTACAGTACTAAAGTTGCCATAATCAGCCCCCTGGTGCGGCTTATATGATCAGCCAAAAGTCGGGGTGCGGCTTATACGCGAGTTAGCCTTGTATGCGAGGTGTTACGGTGATGTCAGTGCCTCTTTAATGTCTCGTGCATGGATGTAGACCCATGTACCAGATGCAGGCTGTTTACATGTGGTATTCATGTACTCTATATAAGGGCACTGTGGTGGAAAATACATGATAAAAGCTTCACATGCACATTTAACACGACGTGAAATCTCCTACAGATCGGGACATATTCTGCAGCATTTGATATTGGGACTGACAGGGTTCCCCCGTGTCATGGAATGTCATGGAATGTCATAGAATTTGGAAGTTGTCTGGAATGCCATGGAATGTCATGGAATTTTCTAAAAATTTGCTGTGTGTCATGGAATGTCATGGAAATTTGAAAATAATGGAATTAATATTACAAATCTTCTAAAATGTACGATTTGCTTTCTAGATTTTAGAATATTTCTCAGGGGCCAAGCTCCTGAAACCCCCAGGAAAATATTTTAAATGTCATAGAAATTTGAGATCTTTGTCATGGAATGTCATGGAAATGTCATGGAATTTCAATCTGAAATTCTTGTGGGAACCCTGGACTGATTCCTGTCTCTATTACTATACATGTAAGAGTACCACTGCAGATAGTACTGGTATGTGTTAAAGTGGCATAATCACCGAGCGTATCCCACTCACGATTCTAGTACTGTTCTCGGTGATTATGCCACTTTAACACATACCAGTACTATCTGCGGTACTAGGATTCTAGGCCCTGCGGAAAATAGGCCACCTGATGATAGGCCCTGAGGATGTTTGGCACCCTGATGATAGGCCCTGGGGAATTTCGGCCCCCTGACCATAAGCACCCTGATTTTAGGCCCCCCGGATTTTAGGCCATTTATGAGCAGGTTATGACTAGATATACCATACAAACAACCAAACACCTAACGTCCAACAGTCAACACCTGAAGCAGGTTATAGTTACCACAATCCTCACATCCAAACACCCAACACCCGTGCAGGTGTTAAGTCCAACCCAACACCCAACACCTGAACACCCAACACCCAAACACCTTATCCAACAACCCAACACCCAACACCCAAACACCCTATCCAACACCAAACATCCGAACACCCAACACCCAAACACCTTATCCAAGACCCAACATCCCAACACCCAACACCCAAACACCCTACCTAAGACCCAACACCTGAACACCCAACACACGAATACCCTATACCACACCCAACATCAGAACACCCAACGACCCAACACCCAACACCCTACCCAACAACTGAACACCCAACACCCGAACACCCTACCCAACAACTAAACACCCAACACCCGACCTAACACCCAACATCTGAACACCCAACACCCGAACACCTTATCCAAAACCCAACAACCCAACACCCAACAACTGAACACCCAACACCCGAACACCCTACCCAACAACTGAACACCCAACACCCGACCTAACACCCAACATCTGAACACCCAACACCCGAACACCTTATCCAAAACCCAACAACTGAACACCCAACAACCGAACACCCAACACCCGAACACCCTACCCAACAACTGAACACCCAACACCCGAACACCTTATCCAAAACCCAACAACCGAACACCCAACAACCGAACACCCAACACCCGAACACCCTACCCAACAACTGAACACCCAACACCCGACCTAACACCCAACATCTGAACACCCAACACCCGAACACCTTATCCAAAACCCAACACACGGCACACGGCACACGGGCCCTGCCCCCCCCTTGGGAAATCAAAAAAAAAAAAAAAAAAGGGAGAAAGAGGAGAAGGGAGAGAAGGAAGAAAGAGAGGGGAGAAAGGGAAATCTGGTCTTTCTGGAAGCCAAATATGACCCTTTTTAATGCCAAGATATCGGCCTTCTGATCCCTGAAATTGGCCCCTTTCTGATGCCCAAGCTTTGGCCCTTTCTGACCCCTTAGCCTGGCCCTTTCTGACCTTCAAACTGGGCCCTAAACCTGGCCAATTCAGATGTCCAAACTTGGCCCTTTCTACCCTGAATCCTGGTCCTAAACCTGGCCCTTCCTGGGACTAGGCCCTGGGATTAGGCCCTAAACCTTGCCCTTTCTGACCGTCAAACCTGATCCTTTCTGATGCCCGAGCTCGGGTCGGCCATTTCTGACCCCTGAGCCTGGCCCTTTTGACCCCCTAACCTGGCCCTTCCTAACCCTCAAACTGGGATCTAAACCTGATCCTTCCTAACCCTGGGACCGGGCCCTAAACCTGGCCCTTTTTGACCCAAAACCTGGTGACCAAGCCCTGCCACTTCGACATTTTCCAATCTCTCCCATTTTAAAAATAATGTCCCAGCCACAATGATAAAGGATAAATACATATCTCTCAGCCATGATATATGTGCCAAAATGCACCAGATTTCACCATTTCTAATTTAAACTTTCAGAATTTTCAAAATTTTCCACTCCAAAAAGTATGTCCCAGCTGCAATGATGGAGAATAATACAGATCTGAGCCATATGTTAGGAGCCAAAATGTACCAGATTGCACCATTTCAAGTTTAGACTTCAAAATTTTCCAAAGAAAACTATTCTCCAGCCCCAATCAAACAGAATAAATACAAATCTCAGCCATGAAAAATGATGTGCCAATATACACCAGAATGCACCATTTCAAGGCTAGAAATTGCAAATTTTCTTGAGGGGGCATGCCCCCAAACCCCCCTAGTTTAGCCACTGCGCTTCGCTTGCGGTGGTCGGTAGCATTCACCACACTTACCTAGATCTTGGCCCCCCCCCCTTAAAAAATTCCTGGATCCGCCACTGGACTCAGTGACAAGCTCAAGACGATTGGACCACTACCTCCATATGCACACTTTCTGACTCGCGTGCTAGCCGCGGCTTCTACGCGAGGTTTTACGGTAATCAGTGCTATATGCTGACAGGATTTAAGCCTACATTAGTATAGCACTGCAGACTGTGTGGGTAGCATTAGTCACACTCACAGGAGTCAACAGGCACATCAAACTCTCTTAACACCTTGGAGTTATATTTGGGACAAAACTGCTTGATATATTGGCACTGGAGGAAACCCAATGTTAACTACAGCTAGATATCAGGACCTGACTGTAGTGACAAGCGCAAGACGATTGGACCACTACCCTAACATATGCACACTTTACAACTCTGGAGTTGCAATCTAAGATGAAAATACTTTGGGTCTGTGTGACACGTATATTCCTAGGAATACCAGATGAGGATTGACTTGAGCTGGGTAAAGGAACCTGACACCCAGAGCGTCTGTGGTGACCAGGAGACTAAGAAAGAGAGGGGTACAGGAGTCCAGTGTAGGTTATGTAACCGGCTGATGTAAGAGATGGGGAAGATAGACGCCTGGTATGCCTATGAGTCCAATGTAGCTCTATACATTAAGTATAATCAGTGTTAAATGTGGACAACATTTTGAACACACTAGTGGAGGTCATAAAACATCCTGTATGAATCCTATATGTGGTATTGTTAATGTACACGGGGTTAGACACCTAACACACTGGAGTTATGATTCAAGAGAGAACTGCGTGATACGGTATACTGGAGGGAAACTAGAGCCTAAACCGGTACCTTAACACCATTTTACACCCTTAACAAGACTAGACGTGTATCTCTATACCTTTACCACTACCTATACATCCACGCTATGATACCGTGGAGTTATAACCTAGGAGAGGACTTCTTACTATAATCTAGGAAAAAACTTATTACTAAACTGGAGGGAATTCAGTGTTTTAATATTAGGCCCTATACACTACATACAAAAAGCACTGTGACAGGACTGGATCTGTAGTGTAAGTTTTACCTCGGCAGACACTGGAAGAAATACAGTTTTTACTACAGCATATAATCTGTCAGGGGACGGACCATCAAGTAGGGGAGGAGTACTTGGTATAATAGAGCCTATACTAAGAGGTTGACAGGACTGAACGTGTAGTGTATACTCCACCCTCATTCCCTCAAACATTAATGTACACAGGATTAAACATAACACCGGGAGTTCTGAGACATAGAGAACTGCTTTAATGATACGATACACCAGAGCCTACACTCCAACCACTCACGTCCCCAGACACAAACCCGGCAACTGGCCTTATATATGCTCCATTGTATTTGGACTTATTTCCTCGGATAATTTACATATTCCTTCCATTTTCCAACTTGGAGGAGGTGAGAGTGTAGTACCGTAAAACCTTGCGTATACGCGAATCAGATCTCTAGTGCGGCTCATAGGATCGACCCAGGGCCAGGGTGCGGCTTATACGCAAGTTTTTGCTTCTATAGTACAGTATAAAAGTCACCAGCATCAGATTGCTGGTGCGGCTTATAGGATCGGCCCAAAGTCAGGGTGCGGCTTATACACGAGTTAGGCTCATACGCGAGGTTTTACGGTAGTTGTATCACCAACCACTCCCCCAGCATGACGGCTACCACACCTCAGTACGATGAGGCGTTCACGCACATTGAGGGCCCCCTGGAGGATGCGGCGGGAACTAGCGGTGCAGGGGCCTGGCCGGGCGAGGCGGGACCCGCCGCAGGGAGCCCTAACGGGACAGGAGCCCAGGCTAACCAGGAACCTACACAGAAAAAGATGTTCCCTTGTAAGTCAACTGTGGCCTTA
Organism: Harmothoe impar; assembly: GCA_947462335.1. Lineage (NCBI taxonomy): Eukaryota > Metazoa > Annelida > Polychaeta > Phyllodocida > Polynoidae > Harmothoe > Harmothoe impar. The sequence continues at coordinate 76,322,443 of OX381707.1, forward strand.
AATACAATGTAATCAGTTAGGGGCCATATAGTGCTTTAATGCTACGGGTATATTATGGCTCTCGTTATCATTATGTCGTTGTCGTTATCCATGAATGCAGCCCAGGTGAGTAACTCATTAGCAGTCTATACGAAAAAATTTTCACCATGCAGGACATCCGGTCCTGCAGATTTTTTTCTTTGCAGGCCCGGCTCAATTTTTGCAGGCCCAGATATTTAAAAATGAAATATAAAAAAAGTGTTTTTACTGGCAACGATTATGAATAGATTTCCCCTACATGTTACAATTATACTTATCATTTTAATATGTGAATTACTGAAGAACATTACAGAAAATATTCACACTTTCTGTTTTATGCTGTAGATAACGGTCCGATTTACAAGCCGTAAAAATTGGCATATAGGCAAGAATCTCTAGAATACAGCCAGCTATTCGGGCCTGCAGTAGCCCTCTTTCTGCCGGCCCGGCAGACATTTTGCCGGCTATAGCTGGTGTCTGGCAGGTTTTCGTATAGACTGCATTAGTGCTGCATTCATTCGGACTATGGAGTTGATGCACTCGCGATCGAAGGAGCGGCATGATGCATCCATGCAGCCATGGGAAATAGATTTGCCAGGGCTGCATATATGTGCATCATGACGACAAATGCCATCTTTAAGTGATGTGCAGTCCTTAAAGTGTTAATATATGGACATGCCGCATCTTCAAGTTACCTACTGAATGGCTTGCTCATTTATACATCAAACAGGTTTACTCACTCATAATTCCACTGAAGGTCAAAGTGAAATTACTGATAACAAAAATAAAACAATAGACGGCCTAGGTGCTGTTTCCATGACTGCGTAGACAGACAGGGTCTTGTTGACATTGACATGTGTCATGACACTTGTGTTATGTTTGTCTATCTACTGAGGAATCTGTCAAGTATGTCAGTCTATGGAATATATCGTGTTTTTTTTCAAATTTAGACATTCTTTCCTGTCCGTTGAAAGAAATCCCAAATATAATTTCTGCTCCAAATTGTGATTTCAAAAAAGCTCACATTTTGACATGGTTACTGATATGGTTACGGATGTGGTTACGGACATGGTTATGGACTTGGTTACTGATGTGGTTACAAACATGGTTACTGACGTGGTTACTGACGTGGTTACGGACGTGGTTACTGACGTGGTTACAAACTTGGTTACAGACATGGTTACGGACATGGTTACTAATGTGGTTACTGATGTGGTTAGGGGTGTGGTTACGGCCGTGGTTACTGACGTGGTTACAGAAGTGGTTATTGACGTGGTTACAGAAGTGGTTATTGACGTGGTTACAGAAGTGGTTATTGACGTGGTTACAGAAGTGGTTATTGACGTGGTTACAGAAGTGGTTATTGACGTGGTTACAGAAGTGGTTATTGACGTGGTTACAGAAGTGGTTATTGACGTGGTTACAGAAGTGGTTATTGACGTGGTTACAGAAGTGGTTATTGACGTGGTTACAGAAGTGGTTATTGACGTGGTTACAGAAGTGGTTATTGACGTGGTTACAGACATGGTTACTGATGTGGTTATTTACGTGGTTACTGATGTGGTTACAGCCGTGGTTACTTATGTGGTTACGGACGTGGTGAGAGAAGTGGTTACTGACGTGGTTACGGACAGAAGTGGTTATTGACATGGTTACAGAAGTGGTTATTGACGTGGTTACACATATATATATAGTTACTCATTACAGACATGGTTACTGATGCGGTTACTGACATGGTTACACACATGGTTACAGATGCATTATACCTTACCTCCTGTTTGTCCCTTACAGTTCAGTCCGAGCGGTGGCTGGGGACGTGTAACCAGTGGTGGTTGCTAGGGGCCGTCGCACTACTCATCGGGGCCGTCGGGCTGGTAGCCATCTCTGTGCTCAAAGTCAACGGCACCAAACAGCCACTAGATGTGAGTATACCGTTATCGTATTGGTGTATTGGGCATAACTCTTGGTAATGGTGTTGATGCAAAGACTCTACCGTAAAACCTTGCATATATATAAGCCTAATTCGCATATAAGCCGCACCCCGACTTTCTGCCGATCCTATAAGCAGCACTGGTGATCTGACTCGCGTACTAGCCGCGGCCTGTACGCGAGGTTTTACGGTACTTATATTGAAAAATGGTTACACTATAATATTGGTATTTAAACCCCACCTAGCCAACCCCCCTAGTTTGAGCAAAATGTCAGCTTATATTATTTGTCTTCTAGGCAGGGTTTTAATTATGATATATTTCTGTATGTCATGGTAATAGAAACTGTGATGCATATTTCAGCTCGTCATGGTTCTAAACGTAGTAATGTTTATTGACTCAGGTTTACTCTGAGTCTTGTGCGACGGGTAGCAGGGGGTCTCTCAGCCTAAAATTTAAAACAGCTGTCATTCCTTCAAAATTAGAGCTTTTTCTCTCAATTTTGTGTCATTAGATGCGGTACAATGTTGTCCTTCCTATGTAATCGCGCTTTAATCCATTTTCAAACGCTTCCCCCTGAAAAGCATGATTTTAATTTTGTGTCTAAAATGGTGGTAATTTGCTTCAGCATAGAGCCCTATGGGAGCCTGTAGATAACCCTTGACATTTAACAGTTACATATTGAACAGGCTCAGTGCTAAGTCAATGGGACAGATCTCGGCAGCCGACCAAACCGGGGTGAGACACTTTTTTTCAGCAAGCTTTGACTGGATCCAATGGTAATTTAACACAGGGAAGTACTACACTACTTCCCAAAGGAGATGCCATCCTATATCATATACTAGGCCCAACATACGCTGCAGTATGTTAGATACCGGTATGGTAATTTAATGGTAATTTAATATATATGTTGCTGTCCAGTGTTGTTCAATACATGACAAATATTTTGAGAACAAAAACAGACAACCCTGTAGTAGGATATAGCTCAGACCCTACTAAGCACTATTCGCTGTTACTTACAATATGGACATGGGAGCTTTTTATTCAGTGTGTGTCTGACATAGACGTGAGAGGACAAAAGACATAGATAGCCAAGATCGGGGAACATGAAAATTTGAATTTGGGCCTAAGTACCCCCCAAAAGAAAGTCAATGTCCACATTTTTTTTGAGTATACCCTTCTTTTGCGCGGCTTGCCTCACTCGGTGTGGCTTTCTTAGGGCACCTGCGTCATGCGACCTATAGGTTGTGTGGTGCAGGCCTATAGGTAGTTGTGAGTTCCTGACTTGTGACGCACAATTTGGGTATGCTATCCGAAACAGTCCAGCCAGGATATAATAGGGGGAGCAATGGATGGATATGGATAGTGGACTAGGGTAAACCAAAGGTGCTGAATTCATTTCTGTTATGTGTAGGATGATATCTAGGTCGGAAAAAGGTCAAAATCAAGGTCAAAGGTCACATCTTTAAGAATCCCATTAATACAAGAGTGCACCCTTTCTCTTTCTTACTATGATAAATGATACATTTCCCTTCACACCTCTACCTGACCCTGAGTCTAGTTAACGGGGGAAGGGGAAGGGGAAGGGACTCGGGGATGAGACTCGGGGATGAGACTCGGGGGTGGGACTCGGGGTTGGGACTCAGGGGTGGAACTCGGGGGTGGGACTAGGGGTTGGGACTCGGGGTTGGGACTCGGGGTTGGGACTCGGGGGAGGGACTCGGGGTTGGGACTCGGGGGTGAGACTCGGGGGTGGGACTCGGGGGTGAGACTCGGGGGTTGGGACATGGGGTTGGGACATTAGCTTGGGATTTGGGGATGAACAATATTATTATATGTATACTCCTATATGATGATACTACATTTCCCCCCGAACCTGAGTCATTTGTGATGCAGTCACACGTTCGATTTTTTCTTATTTCAGTACGGCGTGGTTATAGACGCGGGGTCGAGTCACAGTCAGGTGTTTGTGTACAAGTGGGAGGCCGACAAGTACAACAACACGGCCATCGCACAGCAGATCTTCACTCTCAAGGCTGAAGGTAAGGCCAAAAAAAAAAGGTTTGTTTCAGGTCACCCGACTGACCCTATCAAAACAGGGCCGACCCTACGTTTTTTTATGCAATTTTGAAAAGAATTCTGTATTTTTACCCTTTTTGGGTCGATTTTAGGGTCTGTGGAGAGGCTGGCCAGTATTTTCATGTTTGAAAAAAAGTAAAAAGAAAAAAAGATCTGACCTACCTACCCTACATTTTCTGCCCATGTTAGCTGAAACAAACCTTTTTTTCTTTTTTTGGGTCTAAGCGGGGTTCCAACTCGTCAGTTGAAAGTCAGTTATGATTTATTTACTTTAAAAGTCAGTTAAATGTCAGTTAAGGTGGATCGCTACCCTTTGATTTCTTCAAATTTTTAAATCTATCAGAATGAGCTGATATTGCATAGCCTGATACATATATACATCCCCTACACTGTGTTAAGAATTTAGTTCATTTCAAGCAAAATTGTGCATTTTGTGATACTTTGAAAATTTGATATATTGGTAATTGATAATATTTCTTTTTTTCAAACATGAGCTAGTACATTGCAGATATTTGCTACTTAGAACACTATAGATGCTATGATATTGCTCAAAATATTCAAGGGTATAAATCATGACAATTTTATACATTGATTTTTGCCATTTTACCCATCATGCAATGCCATTTATATTTAAATTAGTCATTTTCTGGCATTATTTTTCATTTTCAAAGGTTCAAAACCCTAAAAATATGCCCGGAACCCCCTATCAAAATTACTTTTATATGTTAGCAAATGATCTGAACTATTTTTTGAGAGAGTTTAAAAAGATTCTGTTAATACTGAATACTATTTTTAGCCACTAAGGCTACAAATAATGACGATTTCTCTGTACTCTTTCTCAAAACCTTATATTTTTACCCAGAATGCCATGGCAAAAATTTGTAAAATACTTTTTGCAGTAAAGAGGAACATATAGGTGTTTCACATGTGATGTTTTGCATTTCTGCGCATAATGGTTGGTATGAAAAAAAAATCATGGAAGTTTTCACATATTTTCTCATTTACAGAAAAAAATTAAAATACTTTAATTTTTCAAAATTCTATATTTCAAAAAGTACTTCGGGACCCCCTATTTTTCTTTGCATTTTCCGATTTTATATAATTTAGACTGCCTGTAAAAAAAAATTGATGAGATTCTGTTAACTTTCAGTGACTTTGACCCAAGGGTAGCGACCCACCTTAATTTTAAAGGAATTATCTTTTTTTAGTTAATTCCCATATTTTTGATATTTCAGTTAAAGGTCAGTTTAAAAAATGTTTTCAGCAAGATTTACAGAATGCATAATTAGATTTTTAGATTTAGAAATATCTTGGTATTGTTATACGCAAACCGCACGTTTCCCGCTGAGTTTTTGGTACTTACTGTGTCAGTTAAAGGAACTTTCTGTTAAAACTGTAACTGAAAAATAGTGGGGACCCTGTAAAACTAACTTTCAGTTAGAATAGGGCCAAATAAGTGACCACCATAAATTATGAATTCTGAAAGTGTGAATATCAATGTATTCAATGAGGGGGGAGGGGCATTGAATACGTTGCTTCCTATACTGAAGCATAATAAATCTTGTATCTCAAAAAAATAAATTTCATGTGCCGCTGCAGGTGATGGTATCAGTTCGGATGCAGACAACCCTGAGAAGGCGGGTGCCTCTCTGACAGCCATCCTGGATGCGGCTCAGAAGGAGGTGCCGGCTCGGGATCACAAGAAGTCGCCCCTGTTCCTGGGGGCCACCGCCGGCATGAGGCTCCTCCAGTAAGTAACGTAAAACCCAGCCTATAAGCCGAATTTTATTTGGCGTTTTTATTTCATATAAGCCGAATTTTCTCCTCAAAACTCTTATTCGGCTTATAGGCGGGGTTTTCTAAAAGGTTATTGGCTTTGGGACCTTGTCCCCAAAGCCATTTACACCACTGACCAGAGTGTCGGCTTTTCGACAAGAAAAGACTAGCATAGGCCCCCTTGTTCATTGTTAGATATAGCCCTAGCTGGCCCTTAAACCTTGCTTAGGACTGGTATCCCCATGTGTCCTTGTAGGCATGTGCAAGACTAATTTATCCTAGATCTTGTTTTCAGTTACTACCGTAAAACCCCGGCTTTAAGACAACCCCGGCTTTAAGACGACCCCCCAACTTGAGAAAAAAATCCGTCTTGTACAAAAAAGATATGACAAAATGGAAAACCCCACCTTTAAGACGACCCCCGATTTTGGGGGTCCTGCCCAACCCCAGACCCCCTCTTAGTCACCCAAATCATAATTTTCAATGATTTTTCCGTGAGCTTCCTGTAGCCTATACATTTCAATACATGCCACGTTGCAAAACCAATGAAGGAAAAGTTTATATATGCTACCAGTTCGTTGGTATATATTTTTCTTTTTGGGGGGCATTTTTCCAAATAGAAATTGTCAAAACCCCGCCTTTAAGACGACCCCCCTCTTTTAGGAAAAAATCTGTCTTGTAGGAAAACAATATCCCAAAAAAATCCGTCTTAAAGGCGGGGTTTTACGGTACATGTAGAACCAATGTACCTTGTGGTAAGGCCTAGACATCTTGTGAACAGCCATATTTTGAGTTCTCTAATGTGGCTGTCAATGGCAAGGATAGGTACCAGCCTAATAACTATTGACTCCTATGTCAAGCCAAGCTGTCAATGTCAATGCCAATTCCCATACTATGCACATTCAGGACCTATACTAGAGGTTGAGTGGGTCCAGGGTGGCTCTTGAAATCACTCAAGCCCGCCCAAAGACAAACTGTGAAGTCCAACATAATTACCCCTCCCCCACCCCACACACACATGCACCAACCCTGAAATAATATTTTACAGTCTTTAAAGTTAGGCCATCACAAGTCCTCCTTGTGCCCCCCTCCTCCTCCCTGTGCCTCCCTGTGCCCTCTCCTCCTCCTCCTGCATCTGCCCTCTCCTCCTCCTGCCTCTGCCCTCTCCTCCTCCTCCCTCCTTTCTCTGCCCTCTCCTCCTTCCTATGCCCTCTCCTCCTTCCTATGCCCCCTCCTACTACCCCATCTACCCCTCCCCCCCACTCTACCCCATTTTCCTCCTTCCTGTTACCTCCTCCTCCCTCTGCCCCCTCCTACTACCCCACCTTTCCCCTCCTCCCCCCCCCCTCTACCCCATTTTCCTCCTTCCTGTTACCTTCTCCTCCCTCTGCTTTCCCTCCTTCCCCTCCTCCTCCCTCTGACTGCCAAGATGGCTGCCGAAAACTCAAGATTGTCTGATTTCCTTGTGTGATACATGGATAATAGGGTTTTCTGGGATATAGAATCCATTTTCAGGCTCACAATTTCAATCCGGGAAATTTCCAAGATGGCTGCCAAGATGGCCACCAAAAACTCAAGGTTGTCTGATTTCCATGTGTGATACATGGATAGTAGGGTTTTCAGGGATATAGAATCCATTTTCAGGCTCAGATTTTCAATCCGAGAAATTTCCAAGATGGCTGCCAAGATGGCCACCAAAAACTCAAGATTGTCTGATTTCCTTGTGTGATACATGGATAGTAGGGGTTTCTAGGATGTAGAATCCATTTTTAGGCTCAGATTTTCAATCCGAGAAATTTCCAAGATGGCTGCCAAGATGGCCACCAAAAACTCAAGGTTGTCTGATTTCCATGTGTGATACATGGATAGTAGGGTTTTCTGGGATATAGAATCCATTTTCAGGCTCAGATTTTCAATCCGAGAAATTTCCAAGATGGCTGCCAAGATGGCCACCAAAAACTCAAGATTGTCTGATTTCCTTGTGTGATGCATGGATAGTAGGGGTTTCTAGGATGTAGAATCCATTTTCAGGCTCAGATTTTCAATCCGAGAAATTTCCAAGATGGCTGCCAAGATGGCCACCAAAAACTCAAGATTGTCCGATTTCCTTGTATGACACATGTATAATAGGGTTTTCTGGGGTGTAGAATCCATTTGTAGGCTCCGATTTTTGATCCAGGTAATTTTCAAGATGGCTGCCAAGATGGTATTTGCATAGGCATCAATGGAGGTGCATTGGTACCTATTTGATTCCATCGGCACATATTGGATTCTTTTGTTATGCCATACATGAATTGCATAAGAACCCCAGAAACACCAAAAATTATAAATCTATGCCCCCTTGTTTTCTCACCTGTAGTTCATAACAATCCTATAAAACCCAAAGCCACTACGGCTGTGCCGTAAAATCCTTGAATTTGTCCCCTTGTTTGAAAATCATGTCTGGAAAAATATGAAATCTTTGTCACAATAATTACTCAACTTTGGTTTTTTTAATGCCCTTAAAGGTAATTTCCAAAGGGAGTATACATGTTAGATTAAAAAGACGTAGTATTTCAGTGAAAAAAATTATATCAACCTGTTTAAAAAGCGGCATGATTTGTAGCCAGGGTAGGGACTATGCATCCCCCAAGATGCCTAAAGTCCAATTCGGCTTTATAGGTGGGGTTCTCTGAAATGTGAAAACAATTTCATATAAGCCAAATTATTTCTCTCAAAGTCACTTTCGGCTTATAGGCGAGGTCGACTTATAGACAGGGTTTTACGGTAACGTCAAACCTCGCCTAGAAGCCGCCGCACGACGTGAGGCGAGTACATAGCCAGTATTGCAGGAACCGCGCATTCAATACAAGATTTATTACACGGCCAAAAGACATTTATCTAACCCCTCTACCTTTTAGTTGTCGTCTACAATGTTAAACACTAGTGATGCCATCATGAGTTCCGGTTTTCGACCAGGCTAAGGGTGGGACGATGCAACCACTGCTAATAACGGTTACGGTCAGCGGACCGTGAGGTCATCAGGAGCACCATTGCATGGCAACAGTCACTTGTTGACAGTGAAACTAGGTTACTTGACAACAGTCACTAGGGATATCAACAGTCCTTAGTGACTGACACCAAAACTAGGTTTTAGTGTCAAATTTAGTAGTTTCGTCCCATGGGGACTCATCAGGCATCTGCTTGTGCTAGATTGCAGTAACAATTTAATTGCCAGTGGTCCCAAATTCTAGAGAACTTGGAGTTTGTGTTGTTGTCAGTCACACTGAAGGTGTGTATTGGCAAACAACTCAGGGTCCCAGTTTCAGGGCTGTGGAGCCTTTTAATAATAAATTTAGCCGACGGGTCATATAAAAAATTTTTTTTAAAAAACCATCTTGAGTTCCGTGCGTGGTACCATGTCCCCCCCCCCCCACCCACACACACACACCCCCCCACCCCCCACACCCACACACACACACACCCACACACCCACATATCTAACTGTACCCCTACATCTTACAGAGCAGCAAACCAGACCACGAGTGATGCCATCCTGACCTCGGTGCGTGCTACCATGTCGCGGACCCCGTTTAACTTCTCGTTACCCGACCAGCAGGCGGTCATCCTACCCGGCCAGGACGAGGGGGCCTTCGGGTGGATCACAGTCAACTACCTCCTAGAGAGGTTTGGCCAGGTTGGTTTTAACATCCTCAAATAAGGCCACTTAAAGTCTACAAGTGCTCCTTTGTCTTTATTTCATGTCATTGTTAATAATATTCGTCAAAATTCCACTTAATTGCTATGAAAAAGCTAATTTATAGTGGTTAAATCAACAATTTTGATGATTTGACTGGCTGTGAAACACGGGGAAGGGTTATTTCAGGGGGGGGGGCTGTTAAATACGGCCTTCCTTGGTTAAGTCAATGGGAGTGCCGTATACTACTCATCAAACAGCAGCAGGACGCAGGCAAAAATCGCGCACCAACCCTCACATACGACTCTCCCACTGGGCAACTCCCCATACCTTCACCATTGCTATGGTCAAAATTAACCTTGTATCTACCTTAGACTGCGCTTTTATATGCTAAACTCGATAGGAATTGCTGTCCCATTCATGTACATATGTTTGGTCAGTTGGCAGGATGAGTATTAAAGTGTCCAGGACCAAAAGACTGAGACGCCCCATGGGCTTAGCACTGCCGCTGCCCGAAGATAGTGGGCGATAATATGACGTACCGTAAAACCCCTCCTTTACGACGACCCCGCCGGAGTGCGGTATGACGGTCGCTGAGTAGCCACACACCAAGGCACCCGCCCTACTACAACCACCTTCTCTACAAATAATAGGAGGAATACAAGGCTCTACGATCCACAGGAGCAGTATAAAGGTCTTGTGGCAATATAGGGCTAATAATTAAGGGTCTGGCAGCTAAAATAGTGCCCTTTTATTGATCCTTATCAAAACCCGAGCGAACCTGCACACCGCCATTAGACGGACACTGCGCCACTCGTTCTCTCACCTGTGTTTACCTGTCACTGCCGGCACCTGTATACTGCACTCACTGACTGAGACAACATGGCGAGAGCACCGCCCACCAAGGAGGAAGCCATAAAGGCGCTGGAGGAGTCCCAACCAAAGACAAGACAAGATGGCAAGGCACGCCTGGGCACAACAGTTGAATACCTCATGTCTGAAAAGGACAGATTAGAAACTCTATATCCTGATCTAAAACAGTCCCTTGAGTACTCACAAGATGATGTGCGTACCTTACAGGGTGATAATGACGCCAAAACAAAGGAAATAGCAGTTCTCAAGCTCAGATTGGATGAAAATGAGCGTCAAGCACGAGTAAACTCTGGGGACATCCGTGACCATTTTTCTATGATTAATGTGATCGACCACGCCTTAAGGAGGAAGAACTTGTATTCCACATAAATAATGTCTTATTATGTATGTTCGGTATTACCGCTAGTAGGGCGTAGAGCCGACCGTTTACAAAGAGAAACCGCACACATGGAGTATCAGATTCGGTCACCCATACAAGGTATCATTCATGTATCATCCCATTACTCTCACATACTGTGGTTAGCCCATCATGGTGTCGATTAATCATATAAAAGATACCAAAGGTCTATCCTTTGTTAGTATTAATGCAAGATCTGTCTTTAACAAAAGGGTGAATGCTTTTAAAATAATTAGTAGTGCTGACTTAACAGGTATTGTAGAAACATGGTTAGGACCTGATAAAAGGGACATTGATATGTACATTCCAGGCTATCAATACTTAAGGTTAGACAGATACCCTAATAGGAATAAAAAAGCTGGTGGTTTAATGCTATATATGAGAGACACTTTCCTCGCCACTGCCGATATTCAGTCTTCATCCATTACTAAGGACTATGAAATTTTATGTGTTGATGTAGAAGTAGGTGGCATATGGAGTCCCACAAGGCTCTGTTATGGACCGGTCCTTTTTTCAATTTATATAAATTCTCTTGGAAAATGTGGAAATTTTGACCTTACACTCTATGCTGACGATGCAGTAATCACATGTTCAAGTAAAGTTAAAATGAATGAAGCTTTGTCACTTATTGCACGCTGGTGTGTTAGAAACAGCCTGACAATTAATGAAAGTAAAACCAAATGGATGTTATTTAATGGGGAAAAAAATGATAACACTGTACTGACTCTAAATAATGTTCCTCTTGAAAAAGTTTACTGTTTCCCATACTTAGGCCTGAATCTGGATGTTGAAATGAAATTTATACAACATAGAAGAAACACTGTTAATAACACGAGATATAAAATTGGTCAGCTCGCTAGAATAAGACATTATTCAGAGGTGGACACTGCTACTTGTATTTATAAGACAATGGTACTCCCATCGTTTGACTATGTGGATTTTATTTGGGACCGAGGTAATAAGGGAGAAAACCTTGAGTTACAATATATGCAAAATACGTGTCTAAGGATTATTTATAAAGTAAAAATCGAAAAGGATCCAATTCATACCACAGATGAACTACATAGGCTGACGAAATGCAAAACACTTGTCGATAGGAGAGCTACTCACCTCTACGCTTATCAATTGTCCAAAATGGACCGTCTAATTGACAAAAGAAATATTCCTACAAGAAGGCATACTGGAAAGAGACTCATCACCCCGATGACCCTCAAGCCTATTGCACTAAGGAGCGCTTACTACAAAGCCATTGTAGCATGGAACAATTTAAAACCCTTGTATACGCTCATTGAGGACATTAATACCTTTAAAATACAGATCAAGAAGGACTACCCAAATTGTTTTATGTAGGTTTTTATTCACAAAAGAGATTTCATCTCGATACCTTATTTATACTATTACATCACTCATCTCATCTCATCATTATTATATGAAAACTCCTGTACACTATGTAAGTGAAGGTACCATGATTCACAGATACAATATATGACTAGATTTACAAATGCATGTCATACTGTATGATTTTTAACATAAATGTACATAATGTTCTCATTAGGGGTGCCAGCGGAGGGAAGGCAATGCGCCAATATGCTGGTTATTAATACATCTCATATTTACTACGTATTTTGAATGTATTATTAGACCCAATAAAAACCTTTTTAAAAAAAAGACGACCCCCTACTTTGAGATAAAAATTCGTCTTGTAGGAAAAAGTCTTTTAAAATGATTCTCTCTTTGATACTATATAAGAAAACCCCTGCTTTCAGACGACCCCCTATTTTCAGATAAAAATCCGTATTGTAAGAAAAATAAATACCAAAATAAATCTGTCTTAAAGGCAGGGTTTTACGGTAATACATGGTGCGCCGCCTGGTGAATAGCGGGAGCACTGCTGGTCGTTTCCTAGTACTCACCATGAAATGAAATATAAACCTTGTGGTTTCAGACAGACATGATGACGTACCTGCGGCTCACCAGCCCGGTCCCTAACCCTAACGTGGTCGGGGCGCTAGACCTGGGCGGGGCCTCAACCCAGATCACCTTCTACCCGGACAAACCTGAGGTAGGGAAAATGTTTCTCATTCAACGACTTTGTAATGCCCTGTAATCAGTGGATTTCACGCACCTTATTGCACGGTGCCCCCGCCTCACTTTGACAATTACCTCCTCTTGCCAGCCAGCAAACTTACGTTTATTAATTTTTCTAGAACAGTAGTATCTTAACTTTGCATTTTAAGGACTTATGTAACAACAGAGACCTTACGACCAAAGACACTGATATTTAATTTACTGATGAACAATCATGAATACTTTATACTTTTATATCCTTGTTCTGTTCCTATGACAATTTCGGAAGAACATGATTTTTTCATGAGATATGTCAATAAAACTATTTTTTTTAAAAGATTCAGAAAAAAAAATTTGTCAATGGATTTCGCCCACCTCATTTCTTCAAAAATCAAGATTTAAAAAAAAAAAAAATTCCCTTGGTTCCCACAGATCAACCAATTAAATATTTTTTGGAAATTTTGTCGGAGACTTGGTTAAGAAAAGAAATTGATCGCTCACTTCACTTTTCCAGGACCAAAATCCATTGACAAAAAAAATGAATTGTAAAAAAGAAGATAATAATTTTGCACATTTGCACCTTTTTTTTTTGGTATGGCCTAATATTAAAACATCTCAGTCTCATTCATAGATCAATTATAAGCATGAGACATTTATAGCTGCATGTTAGCATAATCTACTATGTAGAAGCATCATCTAAACTTTTTAACTCTGATGCACCAATGCAGCACCGGCGAGTTACTCGCCGTGGCTGCATTGGTGGATCATGTCGACGAATGTCATCTTTTAGCGACATGCGTCCTTAAAGGGTTAATAAAGTTAAATATTTCTTTAAAAATTGCTGTTAAAAAGGAGGTGCCAGAGGAGGAGAGCAGCTCACTGCTTCTGTATGGTGAGCAGTACCGCATCTACTCACACAGCTACCTCTGTTACGGACTCAACGAGGCCAAGAGACGCTACGCCGCCAACCTAGTCAAGGTGAGTCAACTCCACTAGGCTGTATAAAAAGAATTATTAGCTTTGCAGGCACCACCCGCACCCTCTAAAATGGGCCGCATGGAAGCTTTTTTTCATCATTTTACAAAAAAAATATCAAAACCCCCGCATCCCTGAATTTTTAGGATGGACTAATATCTTAGTACGGGTATTGACATGTTTTTGGATCTGAAAAATTTCAATTCTAGTACTGTTCTTTGGTAATAAAAACCCTCGTATAACGCGCGCCCTATATAGGCATGTCTGGTATCAAATGAAAGCTGAGTTTGGTTCCGCGTACAACCCGCGGGTTGTACGCGGGAATTTATGGTAGGTCGAAAACTTGAGGTTTCAATAAGAAAAAAGATTTTAAAAAATCTAACTTGCTTTTGTTCCCTCATAGGCGCAGAACTACACCCAGACGCTGCAGGACCCGTGTCGGCCGGCAGGGTACAGTGCCAACCTGACCTTCAACGACGTGTTTGAGCTGCCCTGCACCAAGGCAGAGCGCAGCTACGTACCCCTCAACGTATTAACAGTGAGTACCGTCTATCCTAATTACTTACATATTTTGCATAGGGCCAAAAAGAAAGAAGTTTGTTCTAGGTCACCCGACCGACCCTATCAAAACAGGGCCGACCCTGCCTTTTTTTATGCAATTTTGAAGAAGTTTTTTAATTTTTACCCCTTTTGAGAGAATTTTAGGGTATTCAGTAAAAAGTTGGCTAGTACATTCATGTTAAAAAGAAAATTAAAAAAAAACAAAAACGACCTACCAACCCTACATTTTCCTCCCATGTTACCTGAAACAAACCTTTTTTTTTGGCCTAGTTATTACCGTAGGCCACCTTTTATTGATAACTGGGATTACCGTATTCGACGTAATAAGCGCCCTCCCCCTAATAAGTGCCCCTCCCCCTTTTTGGGGCACTTCTAGTCTAGAAGTAAGGCTCAAATTTCCCGATTTTGGAGACAATTAATTTCATAAGTGCCCAGGGCGCTTATTACGTCGAATACGGTAACCACCTAAAATCCTCACAGTCTTGCAGGACGGAATGCCCAGTAACGTTTTGGGCTTTTCTGAACTATGAAAAGAATTCAGTTTCTAAAGCTGAAGTATGTTTGTCAATATACTGTGTAAAAATGTCTATCTGTCCTCATTTGGCCATAAATGTGAGTCACATATTATATGATTACAAATAAAATGTTTTTGGGCAATACTATTTTATACATAAAATGCATAAATCATCATATATATGGCTATCCGGTCCTCCAGAAAATGAAGTCATTTTAAATAGGCGAGACTGAATGTCTTGTAGGATGAAAAGATTTTGGCAAAAACTGATGATATAAGGCCACTTAAAATCAATCATCAGCTTTGCGGACACTTTTTAGTAAAAAAGGGTGCGGGAGGGCGCTTTTTTATTTTATTTGTTACACTTTTTTCTGGAGGGGCGGGAGGGCCTTTTTCTTTTTCTTCTTGAAAAGTGATAGTTTGCAATTGGAAATTAGGTCTAAAACCTCTTTTAAATTAGGTTTCTACCCTTATTATGAGCTGAGATATTGATCATTTTGCAACTTGTCTTTGGATTTTTTTTAGGTGCGGCCATTTTAGGCCTTTTTTTTCTTAAAAGGTGAAAAAAAACACCCATGCGGCCCTTTTTAGAGGATGCAAAGCTGATAATCAATTTTAAGTGGCCTAATGACCAATGTTTGTGTTTACAGGATACGGTGTTCACCTTTAAAGGAGGCAGTAACGGGACCGAGTGCCACCAGAGGTTACAGGAGCTGTTTAACTTCACGGCCACCTGCCCCCACCCCCAGTGCAGCTTTAACGGGGTCTACCAACCCCCCCTCAGGGGTAACTACCTGGTAAGGGATTGCTCAGACTTTAAGAACAGGGGGGTTAGTGAGATGGAGATTTCGTGTGGAGCATGCGAAATTTCCCCCCCCCCCTAGAGGGGTCGAAATGTTTTACCCCCCCCCCCCCCGGCAGGCCGAAAATCGTGTGCTTTTTTTTTTTTGACCCCCCCCCCAAGAGGGCTCTAAATTTTTTACCCCCCCCCCCCCCGGTCAAGGGGTCCAAAGGCATAACTACCTGGTCATCAGGCGTAACTACCTGGTCAGTATCACTCAGTCTGCAGCTTCTACCAACCCCCCTCAGGGGTAACTACCTGGTCAGTATCACTCAGTCTGCAGCTTCTACCAACCCCCCCTCAGGGGTAACTACCTGGTCAGTATCACTCAGTCTGCAGCTTCTACCAACCCCCCCTCAGGGGTAACTACCTGGTCAGTATCACTCAGTCTGCAGCTTCTACCAACCCCCCCTCAGGGGTAACTACCTGGTCAGTATCACTCAGTCTGCAGCTTCTACCAACCCCCCCTCAGGGGCAACTACCTGGTCAGTATCACTCAGTCTGCAGCTTCTACCAACCCCCCCTCAGGGGCAACTACCTGGTCAGTATCACTCAGTCTGCAGCTTCTACCAACCCCCCCTCAGGGGCAACTACCTGGTCAGTATCACTCAGTCTGCAGCTTCTACCAACCCCCCCTCAGGGGCAACTACCTGGTCAGTATCACTCAGTCTGCAGCTTCTACCAACCCCCCCTCAGGGGTAACTACCTGGTCAGTATCACTCAGTCTGCAGCTTCTACCAACCCCCCCTCAGGGGTAACTACCTGGTCAGTATCACTCAGTCTGCAGCTTCTACCAACCCCCCCTCAGGGGCAACTACCTGGTCAGTATCACTCAGTCTGCAGCTTCTACCAACCCCCCCTCAGGGGTAACTACCTGGTCAGTATCACTCAGTCTGCAGCTTCTACCAACCCCCCCTCAGGGGTAACTACCTGGTCAGTATCACTCAGTCTGCAGCTTCTACCAACCCCCCCTCAGGGGTAACTACCTGGTCAGTATCACTCAGTCTGCAGCTTCTACCAACCCCCCCTCAGGGGCAACTACCTGGTCAGTATCACTCAGTCTGCAGCTTCTACCAACCCCCCCTCAGGGGTAACTACCTGGTCAGTATCACTCAGTCTGCAGCTTCTACCAACCCCCCCTCAGGGGTAACTACCTGGTCAGTATCACTCAGTCTGCAGCTTTAACGGGGTCTACCAACCCCCCCTCAGGGGTAACTACCTGGTCAGTATCACTCAGTCTGCAGCTTTATCGGGGTCTACCAACCCCCCCTCAGGGGTAACTACCTAGTCAGTATTACTCAGTCTGCAGCTTTAACGGGGTCTACCAACCCCCCCTCAGGGGTAACTACCTGGTCAGTATTACTCAGTCTGCAGCTTTATCGGGGTCTACCAACCCCCCCTCAGGGGCAACTACCTGGTCAGTATCACTCAGTCTGCAGCTTCTACCAACCCCCCCTCAGGGGCAACTACCTGGTCAGTATCACTCAGTCTGCAGCTTTATCGGGGTCTACCAACCCCCCATCAGGGGAAACTGGTAAGGGAGTGCTCACTTTTTAACAACAGAGAGGGGTATTGGGATTTTGTGCGGAGCATGCGAAATTTCCCCCCCCCCCTAGAGGGGTCAACATTTTTTACCCCCCCCCCTCCCCCGGCAGGCCGAAAATCGTGTGCGTTCGCGCCCCTTTGTAGCATAGTAACGTGCAGGCTTTTTCCCTCAAAACAGGTTGAATTTTTTGACCCCCCCCTCCAAGAGGGATCTAAATTTTTTACCCCCCCCCCACCCAAATCCACCAACCCCCCTCAGGAGTAACTACCTGGTCAGTATTACCGTAAAACCCGCCTTTAAGATGGATTTTATTTGGGATCATTTTTTTGCACAAGATGGATTTTATTCCAAAGTTAGGGGGTCATCTTAAAGGCAGGGTTTTCTAAAACTTGATTTGGAAAATGTTGGGAAAAAGAATCTAGAATGAAGGGTTGCAAACACAGTTTTTTTATTTATTTCTAAACTGTCTTTCGGGATATAATAGGCCTACTATTACAAAGTAAGGGGGGAAGTATGTACTGCCACCATTGCTGTTTTTATCTAGAAAAGTTGTTTTGGAGGGGGTCTGAAAGGGGACCTTGAGCCCCAAAAAAACTCAAAACCAGGGGTCGTCTTAAAGGTGGGGTTTTCCAAAATATCATAATTATTTTGCACAAGACGGATTTTTTTCTGAAGTTAGGGGGTCGTCTTAAAGGTGGGGTTTAACGGTACTCAGTCTTGGCAGAACATGCAGGACAGTGGCAATGTCCACCTGAAATGCCACGGGTCCAGCAGATTTACAAGTGTAGCAGGACCAAATGTCTAGTCACATGTTAGGCTTTTCTGAACTAAAAGAATTTAGTATGGTCTCTAAAGCTGAAATGTGTTTGTCAATATACTATGCAAAACTATGTATCTATCCTGATTTGGCCATAAATGATAACAAATATAATGTTTTTTTAGTGGACGATACCATATTATACTTGAAATGTATAAATCATCATATATGTGGCTATCCAGTCCTTCTGAAATGTAGCCGGTCCTGCAACATTGAGAATGTGCAGGTCCGAAAGTCCTGTGGGGTGAAAAAGTTTCCGTAAAGACTGGAGTATCTTATCTCTACTAGTCTATGCGAAACATTTTTGACTCAGGGTTACCCTGAGTCTTGTGCGACGGGTTACAGTGGCTCTCTCAGCCTAAAATTTAAAACAGCTGTCATTCCTTCAAAATTGGAACTTTTTCTCTCAATTTTGTGTCATTAGATGCGTTACAATGTTGTCCTTCCTATGTAGTCGCGCTTTAATCCATTTTCAAACGCTCCCCCCTGAAAAGCATGATTTTAATTTTGTGTCTAAAATGGTGGTAATTTGCTTCAGCATAGAGCCCTATGGGAGCCTGTAGATAACCCTTAACATTGAACAGTTACATATTGAACGGGCTCAGTGCTATCTCTATGGGAGAGGGTTATCTGCAGTGACACTACAGGGGTGAGATGCTTTTTTTCAGACATTCTGACAGCTCTAACCTTAGGGTAATTGACTGGGGGTTACTTTGGGAATGGTCAATGCATGGTAATTTTGTATTGTGTGTGATATTGAACATGTCAGTTGGGGAGGGGGGCACTTGATGGGAGGGGGTCCTCATGCCCCCTGTTGATTTAAAAAAACAGAATTCATGTCACCATATCAAATTTCTTTTTTGCCATGTTAAGACCTTAATAAGCATATAGGATGCTTAGGCTAATATAAAAATGTGAATAAGGGCTCAAGTACCCCCCCAAAAAAAAGTCAATGCACACATTTCTTTTGAGTATACCCTTTTTTTGCGCTGCTAGCCTCACTCGGTGTGACTTTCTCAGGGCACCTGCGTCATGCGACCTATAGGTTGTGAGGTGCAGGCCTGGAGGTAGTGTGTTGTCAGCTCCAGATATGTTATACTTGTGACGCACAATTCGGGTATACTATCCGAAACGGTGCAGCCAGGATACAAGAGAAGTGTGTGAGTGAGACCAGGTTGAGACTGGGTATCCATGGCAAAGGGGAAATGTAAAACAAACATTCTGCCACAGCTTTAGCTACAGCGTCTGCCACAGCTATTACCACAGCTTCTGCCACAGCTTTTACCACAGATTTTAGCTGGGTGAGACGTTTTTCATCAGACCAAAATAGCTTAGGAACAGATATGTGGACAAAGCTTGTGTATAGTAGGGTCTGTGTGTGGTGGTGTACAGGGGTAGGGGCAGGGGTAGGGGTATGCATGCACACTACACAATGCACACTACACGTGCATCCTACACCTGTACACTACACATGCACACTACACATGTACACTACACATGCACACTATGCATGCACACTACACCTGTACACTACGCATGCACACTACACATGTACACTACAAGTGCACATTCCACATGCACACTAAAGCAAGTGTTTGCACAGGCAATAGGGTTCCTCTATATTTAATATATAATTTACTAAAGAACATTGCAGAAAATATTCAAGCTTTCTGTTTTATACTGTAGGAATAATAATGGTCCAATTTACAAGCCGTAAAAAATGGCATCTCGGCAAGACTAAATAGTGACTGTGTGTTTGTGTTATATTCAGGCGTTTGCCGGGTTTTACTACACAACCTCCTACTTCAACCTGACGGGGAACTTCACACTCCAGTCCTTTAGGGAGAGTTACAACAAACACTGCGGGAGGCCGTGGTCGGAGGTAGGGACATTAACCCTTTAAGCATGCATGTCGCTAAAAGATGACATATGTCGTCATGATGCAGCCCTGGCGAGTAACTTGCCAATGCTGCATTGGTGCATCATGCCGACCCCTTGGGAGTGTCTCAACATCATAGGGTCGGCATGATGCACCAATGCAGCACTAGCGAGCTACTCACCAGGGCTTCATTTATGCATCATGACGACCATGGGCATGATACATTAATGCATTATGCCGTCATTAAAGGGTTAAGGATGCATGTCGCTAAAAGATGACATTTGTCGGCATGATGCACCAATGCAGCCCCGGCAAGTAACTCGCCAGTGCTACATTGCTACATCATGCCGACCCTTCGGAGTATCTCAACCCTGTAGGGTTGGCACAATGCTTGAATGCAGCCCTGGCGAGTTACTCGCCAGGGCTCCATTCATGCATCATGACGACCAAGGGCATGATGCAAGCTGCAGAGTGGGTCTAAAAATTGCTAATTTGGTACTGTAGTATACTTATAAAACATAAAATGTGTGTTTGGTATCAAGAAGGTATACGGTTTTACGGTATAACAATACAGGTACATACATACAGGTATGATATTCTACCACCAATTGATAATTTCTTAAGGGCTCTCAACAGGTTTGTACAAATTAACACATATGCATGCATTATTTGACACAGATATTTTGAGACTATACACATTGTACACTAAATTGATCATATTTAATGTTTCTATCAAATTAGTTCCATTTTGGAAGGTTTCAGAGGCTATGGAGTGCAAATGGAACAAAAACGTTCTTTTTTCTTAAAACAGCATTATGGGATGGAAAAAGAACACTTTTATAATTTTTGATAATTGGGGATTAATCTAGGGGTCATTCCCTGGGGACTTTATCTTTCTTTTAGCTATATCTCAATTATTAAGCTCTACAGAGCTCTTTAAAGTAGCATAGTTACTTGAAAATTGATGGTTTTTCATGAAAAATGGCCAAAATCCCCTATTTTCCCCTATTTTCGCCTGTTTTCAACAATTTTCAACCATTTTCAAGTGACTATGCTACTTTGAACAGCTCTGTAGAGCTTAATAATTGAGATATAGCTAAAAGAAAGAAAAGGTCCCCAGGGAATGACCCCTAGATTCATCTCCAATTATCAAAAGTTATGAAAGTGTTCTTTTTCCATCACATAATGCTGTTTTAAGAAAAAAGAACGTTTTTGTTCTATTTGCACTCTATAACTTCTTAAACCCTTCAAAATGGAACTAATTTGATAGAAACATTAAATATGATCAATTTGGTGTACAATGTGTATAGTCTCAACATATCTGTGTCAAATAATCCATGCATATGTGTTAATTTGAACAAACCTGTTGAGAGTCCTTAAGATAGGTTAGTATTATATACATTACATCAATGCATGCAGTTTTCGGCAGTGCAATAAATGGGATACCGTATATCCCCGTTTATAAGCCCGGGCTTGTATTGATTTCAAGTAGTATATTGACCCGGCTTATAAACGGGGCCGGCTTATAAACGGGGCCGGCTTATGATATTTTGCATAGGGAATTTCTCTGACATCCTGTCATATTTTCTGAATAAATCTGTACTTTTCAATAATATCTTGGATTAAATCTCGAAAGACTTCATCAAAATGTAAGCTGGTGGCCTTAGAAAATATGTCTACAGTTTATGAATTTAACTGTGAATTGTAAAACGGCAAGAATTATGTGAATACTCCAATAAGTTGCAAAGTTATGACCAGATAAGTGTAACCTGGTGTTTTTTTATTCCTCCCCCCGGCATATAATCGGGCCCCGGCTTATATTGAACCTAGTGCCCTTTTTGACCCGGCTTATAAACGGGGCAGGCTTATATTCGGGGCCCGGCTTATAAATGGGGAAATACGGTATACCTGGTACCGTAAAACCTTGTGTATAAGCCTAACTCGCGTATAAGCCGCACCCCGAGTTTGGGCCGATCCTAAAAGCCGCACCAGAGATCTGATTATGGTGACTTTTAGTACTGTGCCATAGTAGCAAAAACTCACGTATAAGCCACATCATGACCCTGGGCCGATCCTATAAGCCGCACCGGCGATCTGACTCCCGTACTAGCTGCGGCTTATGCGCGAGATTTACGGTAATGCAGAAACAACGTTCTGTATGTTTACAGTTTTGGTTTTGGTTTCAGATACCCCACGGCCCCTTTGACTCAGACATGTGTCTACAAGCTAACTACATCGACACACTCCTCACCGAGGGCTACAAGTTTAACGAGGACACCTGGAAACACATCAACTTCCAGAACAATGTAAGCATTGCTTAAAGTTACTATGTCAGCTAATTCTAGGTGATTTTCCCATTTTAGGTTGATTATATAATTGCATGCAGGTATGGAAAGTTGGCAGGGCCTCTCACTCATCATTTAGCATAATAAAACTACAATATTTTGTTACAAATGAATAACACCAAAAACACCCCTAGCAAAAACAAAACAACCCCTAGTCCACGTAGACAAACAGCTGTTACCGGCTGCATGCATGGAATGTGACGAATGGACAAGGCTACATTAAAACACAATGTATCCACCACCTACGTACACATCTGGTGCTCTCCAACAATGAACATAGAATTTATAAAGTATAGATCTATATCATTCTCCTTGATGACCTATGTCCATCCTGACAAAGGAAGATATCAAGTCTTATATTAAAATATATACCGGTTGTAAAATGATACTCCCGAGACTGTAGCAACGCCACAGACCTTGATAAGCGATTATGTGCCTGATGAGATCCCTAGGGATCGAAACCTTGACTTAACACTTACCCCCCCTACAGAAATCCTTGGGATTTGGCTAGAAATATGTTTGGCAAAAATAACTATGCTTGGAGAGTGTATCACTCAACCCACATAGTGGTGATGTAATAAAACAATTGCATCCATGGTAACTACAAATGTTTTGATGGTCTCAGTAAATACTGATGATGTCACTACATGTTGCTATAGAGATCTAAGTCTGGTCTGACTGCGCATTGGCTCAGTCATCAAGGTAGCACAGCGGTGAGTGGTCGACTCCCAACCTCGTACTCTAAATTGTACAAATGAATAACTGTCTGGCTCTCAGAAATTAAGACCTGTTATGGGTGCATCGTGTAACCATTGCATTTAGCATGCAATCACAACACAACAACCTGTACATAACCACTACATTCAGTCTATTCTTACCTGTAAATTACAATAAGGAAAACATTGATACCATAACGAATGATGTCAAACACAAGGAAAATAGTTAAAGAAAGCAACTGCAATGGTATTTTATAACTTAATTTTGGGGTATTTAAACTGATAATGTATCTTGAACCCTTTAAGAATGCATGTCACTAAAAGTTGACATTTATCGTCATGATGCACCAATACAGCCTCAGCTAGTAAACTCGTCGGAGCTGCATTGGTGAAACATGCCGACCCTTAGGGAGCGTCTCAACCCCGTAGTTTCGTCAGGATGCTTGAACGCAGCACTGGTGAGTTACTCATCAGGGCTGCATTCATGCATCATGACGACCAAGGGCATGATGCATTAAGGTGTTGATAAGGGGTAATACTTTGTTATGATAGCCTTTAGGCCAGAACCTCCAAAAAATTTGATATGAAATATGAAAAAGATTATAAAAAATCGGTCAATGAATTTCACAAACCTTATTTTCTGAATTTCCATCATTCTCTTAGTCCCCGCAGATCAACCAAAATTGTTTATTGCTACGGGTTGACTAATTGTCGTTCACTCCACCATTCCATTTACAAAATCCACTGACAAGTAAATGTATGCCAAGTCAGTGCCCAGTAAATGTATGCTAAGTACTTCAAATATGCTATTTGACTTTTTACATTATGTATAAATTAAGGCGGGAGCGGCTTTTAGGTACATATTATTCAATAAAATCAATTGTGTTTCATAAAACAATATAAGTAAAGAAAGAAAAAAATTCTAGACAAAGGTTCACGAGTTTTGGTGTGTTGACTGGGTTATTTCATGAGTTGGAGGTGGGGCTGTATTTCACGAGACCTACGGCCTCGTGAAATACGACCCCACCTTCAACAAGTGAAATAACCCACTCAACAAACCAAAAAGAGTGTTCCTTTGTATTCATTTTTTACTTTTCTCGATTCCAAATACCAAAATTATGATAGAAGGAGCCTAAAATAGCTCTTTTCTACATCGTAAAAATGCCAAACAGCAATGATGACGTCATGAAATACGGCCATGGGTTATTTCACAGGGGGAGTGAAATACAGCGCTACTTGGTTAAACCAATGGCGCTGTTGTATTTCATAAGAAATAAAAATGTATATTGATTGTAAACAAAAGAATATAAAACATTAAAATTCCAGGTGCGTGACACAGACTTGGGTTGGTCGTTAGGCTTCATGTTAAACGTGAGTAACAGCATTCCGGCAGAGTACCCGACACCGACCATCACTAACCCCGTCTTCATTATACTCGTCCTGCTCTTCGCTTGTTTCATCGGCCTCGCTGTCGCATTCGCCATTTACGCCATGTCCCAAAAGAAGACGGCAGATAAAAAATACGAAAAACTCACCACTTACGGGTCTGTATAACGATGATGCTAACAGTCAGGGGTGGAATCAGACTTATAATGTTTGTTGCTCATATTATATATGAGGGTATTTTTTATTTGATGAGAAGAGTATTGGAAAATACTTGCAATGTTGCTCATATTCTGATTTGTTTCCTGAGAAAATTATTGAATTATTGAGAAATACTTGAATCAACGGAACATTCATTTTGTATGTAGGTCTCTCTCTTCGTGAATGATTAATTGTGATTGAATTGACAGTGTTATGACTCCCCCAAAGAAAAATGAAATGATTGCTTTTGTATTGGGGTTGTCAAAGTCTTGCTTTATAGTCAAATATGATGCCATATTATTGTGTAAACTAGGAGTAGTCCCTGATGCCCTGTTAGAGACGGTAGTACAGCGGGCCAAACCCTTCTCTACAGGGTTCCCACCCGCCAGTTAAAAGCCTCAAGTTTTATTCTAGATGTCAGTTAAAAAAAAAAAAAGATTTTATGAGATAATTTCTAGATTTTTGAGAAAATGTCAGTTAAGACTAATAAGAGTCAGTTAAAATAATATATACAGAATACACCATTTGACTTATAGATATTAAAAAATAAATTCGAGTATGGATATACCGTAAAACCTCGCTTATAAGTCGACCTCACTAGTGTATAGGTCGAATAGGAATTTAGAGGAAAGAAATCGACCTATATCAAAATACATTGTACTTTTGGAAAACCTCACTTACAGGTCGAATTGGAGTTTGAGATTTTTTGGTGGGCTAGACCCCACCCCAGAGCCCCCTAAAGCACCTTTTCCCTGGTCAGATTGACTATTATTTATGATATTCTGCCCTTATTATGACGACCCCCTACTTGTAGAGAAACAAGCAGATTTATAGAGAAAATAATCCTCAAAAAAAGGTGTATTTCACAGTAGTTAGAATTCATATTTTTAGGGCCCTAAAAAGTTTAGTTTTTTTCAAAACCTCACTTATAAGTCGAATTGGACTTTTAAGGGATAAAATCGACTTATAGCACTAGTGGGAACCCTGCAGTATATATTGATAGGGCCAAATTAAAAAAAAGTTTTGTTTCAGGTAACATGGGAAGAAACTCTAGGGTCGGTAGGTCGGATTTTTTTTACTTTCCCTCTAAAATTGACCCAAAAAAGTGTAAAAATGGGGAGATTTTTTTCCAAAATTTTGGAAACCTAAAATTGACCCCCAAAAAGTATTAAAAAATTTTTAAAATCTTCAAAATTGCATAAAAAAACATAGGGTCGGCCCTTGTCAGATAGGGTCGGCCGGGTGACCTGAAACAAACCTTTCTTTTTTTTTTGGCCTAGTGACCCTAGCCATACACCCCTAGTCCTGTGCCATGCACCCACATGTACCCTAAAGTCTCGCGTACAAGCCGGTACTTCGTATAAGCAGCTACCGTATTCGCCTTAATAAGAGCACACCCCCTAATAAGCGTACACACCCCGTTTTTGGCCGATTTTTAGACTACAAATAACTAAAAATATCCCAATTTTTTACCCCAACTACACTCTTAAGTACCGTACTAAAAGGTGTCCATTATCATCTTTTAAGTGCACTGTGCGCTGATTACGTCGAATACAGTAAACGAGTTTGAGGAAATTATATAAGCCACAGAGGTAGTTATGCACCGCTAAATTGCATTCATGTAACAAGATGACTACCGTAAAACCCCACGTAGAAGCCGCAGCTAGTACATGAGTCACATTGCCAGTGCGGCTTATAGGATGCCCAGAGTCAGGGTGCAGCTTATGCCCGAGTTTTTGCTACTGTGGTCCAGTGCTAAATAAGCAATTTCCAGACACTCTCTAAGGCTTATACCGTAAAACCCCGCATTTAAGACGAATCTTATTTGGGATTTATTTTTTGCACAAGACAATTTTTTCCTAGAAATTAGGGGCTCGTCTTAAAGGCGGATTTTTCACAATTTTTGGGGGGGAAATGTTGGGAAATCAATGAGAAAAATACCTTGTATAAAGGGATGCAAATAAACTTTTTTTTCCCTTTTCAAAAAGTATTCTTTGTGTAAATAATACATCTGTGAAGTGTGAATTGTCATCACTCGTGATTTTGACTAAAAAAGTTGATAGGGAGGGGTCTGAGAAGGGGTCTAGAGCCCCAAAAAATCTCAATAGATGGGGGTCATCTTAAAGGCGGGGTTTTCAAAAATGTCATAATTGTTTTGCACAAGACAAATCTTTATCTAAAGTTTGGGGGCCGTGTTTAAAGGCGGGGTCGTCTTAAAGACGGGGTTTTACGGTAGGATCTTGTCTGGTAAAGTTCAAAGTGTGGTTAATACACGAGTTAGGCTTATACGCAAGGCTTTACGGTAGAGGGTATAGTGCATTAAAGCACTACCGTATTCGACGTAATAAGCGCACACCCCCTAATAAGCGCACACCCCCCGTTTTTGGCCGATTTTTAGACTACAAAGTACCAAAAATATCTCAATTTTTTACCCCAATTAAACTCTTAACTACTAAAAGGTGTCCATAATCATTTTTTAAGCGCACTGTGCGCTTATTACGTCGAATACGGTATGCCACCCTCAAAGGGTTAAATACATGTTATCGGCCTTAATTTGCCTATGACATTTAAATGCTGATGGAGATTTAGAGAATAGCTTGGTGCTTCATATAATCATGGCTGGTACGTTTTAACCCTTTAAGGACAGATGTCGCTAAAAGATTACATTTGTCGGCATGATGCACCGATGTAGCACCGGTGAGTAACTCACCGGTGCTACATTGGTGCATCATGCCGACCCTTCGAGAGTGTCTAGACCCCATAAGCTTGGCGTGATGCTTGAATGCAGCACTGGCGGAGTTACTCGCCAGGGCTGCATTCATGCATCATGACGACAAAGGGCATGATGCATTCATGCATGATGCCGCCCTTAAAAAGTTAAAGCCCTTCACCATGAAGTGGGTAGGACAGGCACACAACGCCATTTATTGTCTGTGCCAAATCACATAAACAGCGCGTAGTGATATGTATATAGTGCTGTATACTCATACCCTGTGGGTCCGCCATTTAAAATTTCGCTTGTTGCGGTGTTCCTCACTGATAACACACGCACTGACTGGTACCTTGTCCCTGGGTAACAATCACTTCCAGGGACAAGCTTGTACCCAGCCTATTAGCTCTTATCAGTGCTTATCGCCGCAACCAGCTCCAGTCAGGCCTCGGCCCCATACCTATTACCACAGTGTGTGAGTGTTGGCCAATTGTAACGTATTGTGCCTTAAATATCGCTCAGTTAATGATTAATTATGAATTTGCAGATTTTATTTCCCATGTTTAAGATGGGGTAGTTGTAGAAATTTATATGTCGCCTGGACAGTAGCTCTCAGATCTCAGTCTATTGATCGTAGGATTAGTTTTCGCGTTTTTTTGTGGCAAGCGTTTCATCATTTGGTCTAATGGATTGTACATTTTATATCAAAGATCCTACTGCATGTAAATATGCTGCTACAGGATAAAAGTATCACCTATTCACGCATGGATTGTCAATGCTCAACTAAATATAGTGCTAGCATAGCGACATGTGGAACAAACATTAGATATTTGAGTACCGGTTCTACGGTAGTGTTTTAAGAATATCAATGTAGCTGACCTAAATACAAACACCCTCTACCCCCCCCCCACCCTCCAATCTAATCTCTCCCCTTCCTTTTTCGAGGCTTTTATATATTAAAAATAACAATAAATTTTTCTCACGATTTTGTGGCTGATTAAACTAATATCTAAATATAAAAAATGTTATTTGAGTGCCTTGAATGCTGATTTATGATGAATATTGTAATTGTCGACATAAAATGTGTTCATTTTGCTGCATAATTTCACCCTTCACCCTTACATCTGCTACATCAGGGTACAAGTGATTTACTCACGAGTTGGTGGTGACCCTGTGATACCAGTTTATAAATGTTTTGTATATCCGGAACGTATACTTTTCAAATTTCAGCTCTTTTAGGTAAGCGAGATTATATCTGCTCTTTAACGTGGGCATTAAGACATTATTCTTTCTTGATTTGTGTAATACATTTGTACAATCATACAAATATAGCTTTTATTATACCTAGCATATGACATGCCTATTCCTACAAGGTAGAAGGGCCGGACAGGCTACGTGTGCGATACAGACCTCTGTATCACCACGTGTGTGATACGGAAAAGTCGACTGAAGCCATCAATGGCATCATTCAACCTTACTATGGCGAAATACTCCCTAATATTGACAGATATTGATAGATATTGAGCAATACAGGTCGTCTTTATCGTAATGTCATATGCTAGGTATAATAAAGATAAAAAAAGAACTCGTAAAAATACAACTGGATGTACGACGACTTGTTCTGGGTGTCCGCATGGCAAAGTGCCAACTGCTGCTGCGCAGTCGTGCGCACCGTGCGATACGGACACCCAAACTCGTCGTCGTACATCCAGTTGTATTTTTACTCGTTCATTTTTATGTTAATATCTATAGTGTCCATACATCCTCTAGGCCAGTCTGGTATAATTATAAACTGCAAACCGTTTACAAACTTCTAAAATGAATTATCACGACCCTCGTTCAAGGCGAGAAATTATTCAAGTTTTATAATAGAGGATATGCCTTTATGTTACAACGATATGTTATAAAATATATGTTTAATAATGTCTTGTGTGAAATAGGAGAGAATGGTCGGTTTCCCTGCCAAGTGTAGTAGTAGTCCCGCAAATCGTGAAATGTGTCAAATTGAGAAAAAAATGGAGTAAGTTGTTTGTTCGGAGGATGGAAAGCTGTTGTATAAAAGATGAAGTCAGATACTTTGTTATTTTGGCACTGTTTGAGTCCAGCCTTACATGTACATACACCTGACTGCTATGCGGATATTACTTAGGCCACAAAGAAGAGGTTTGTTTCATGTCACCCGACCGACCCTATCAAAACAGGCCGACCCTTAGTTTTTTTTATGCAATTTTCAAGAATTTTCACATTTTTTCATATTTTTGACACGTTTTTGTTTGAAAATGATATGATATAGAAAGGTGGCATGTTACATGGCTTTTTATTCAATCTTTAATACATTTTCACATTTTCAGTCTGGAATGCAAAATGCAACTTGCCCTCCGGACGTTAAACTAACTAACAATCAATCAATCAATCATTTTTTTGGTCAATTTTCGGCTATGCAGAAAGATTGGCTAGAACTCTCATGTAAAAAAAAAAAAAGATTTAAAAAAATCAGAAAAAATTGACCTACCGACCCTAGATTTTTTACCCACGTTACCTGAAACAAACTCTTTTTTGGCCTTATGATGAAAAACAGCAAGATTTTATTACTATTTAAGGGCCAAATCGTGCTTTAATGCATCACGCCGGCCCGTCAGGAGTGTATCAGCCCGTGCAATAATTATATCAGCAGTGATATCATGAAAAAGACACTACTGCGGTTTATAGGAAATTTCTGAGAGAAAGTTTGATATTTATTCAAATACTGACCCGATGACCTGTTGGACACGAGCCCAAAACAATATCATAATAATTTTGGTCAGCCACTACGAAACTGCGTCATCTTTACAAATACAATGATGTAATTCATCAGATAGATTCAAAGCTTCGCGGGCCCCATAGTGCTTTAATGCATCATGCTCTTGTCGGCATGATGCATGAATGCATCCTTGCGGAGTAACTTACCATTGTTGCATTCAAGCATCACGACGACAAAGGGCACACCACATTAAACCATTATATGGTCATAAAATGATTAATTCATGTGATGTAAATATGTAACAATCAGAAGAAATGATTCCGAATCAGCCTCACACATAAATACACTGTACATAGCCCTGTACCTCTGCAATAAAGATTTGATATTTAATCAACTCTTCTGGTTATTCATATAGTGCCTCCCCTACTATTCTTGACTTAGAATTATTGGCTCAGGGTCCTCCCTCAAGACACTTCTCTCGGCGAAAAAATAAAACACTCTAATTTCCTTCATTCTGCATTATTTCTCTCATTCTTCTTATCAAAATATGGCTGTTCACATACTCTTATCTGAATATGTCCTCCAGAAAAAGTTGGGACGAAAACCCCCCCTTCAACATAGAGCTCTATGGAGAGCGGAAGACAAACGAAAACCACAAAATCAAAGGTTTCATGATAACCAATGCTAATCCTATGGGAACACCAGGTGAGAAGATTTTTTCAGACATCTGTGAGCAGAAACTGAATGTGGGGGAGTTACTTGACATAGCTTGTGGTAGAAGACAACCTCCATAGCGTAACATCATTATCACAATCACTGATTTTCAAAGACCCTGAGTCTAGTCAATCTTAATCTATGGGAGTGGTTATTTTTCAACAACGAGGCAGGGATGGTGAAAGATCCCCTCCCCCCCGGTGACTGGGTGCCATTTTTGACCGGCTTGATAGAAACAGGTTATTTAGGGCAGATGCAGAAATAAATGGGCTACTAATTACTAGTTCAAAGTGTTGTAACATCCATTAACTTCTGCCCTAAAATATACGTTTTCTATCAAGCCGGTCAAAGATGGCACCCAGTCAAAGACGTTCACATTGGCCAAGGGGGGGGGGGGGTTAATGCTGTCACAAGGACATGCCGTTGTGGAATCAGGAACTACCCAGCTAACAAAAAAACGTTTACATTACCAGGGTTTAACGTTTCTAGACGGTTTGCAAACGTTTGCAAAAACGTGAATAGAACGTTTTTTTAACGTAAAAACGTTGACACCAAATAACGTTTTTATAACGTTATGGACAAACGTTTGTCTGTTACGTTATATGAACGTTTTTTAACGTTTTTCGAAGAAAAAAACAAACCATAACTGTAAGTGAAAAACCACTGTTACATCTACGATGAGCTACCTCAGGTATGCTAAAAGGTTCCTCGTCTATTGCTCATCCTGTACCCTCTCACATTCCATTCGCAAATGAAATATAAATGTTATTACAGTAACACATTTTGAAATAAATATGTAAAATATGCGAATAGCTTGCTACACCTATGAGCTTTTGTATTTTCGTTATCACTAAAGTAAGGCTGGAGGAAGTTGGGTTTGAACCTGCAATCTTTGGATCTACAGTCCTGTGCCCTATGACCAGGGCTAGCTTGTCAGGTGATGTCAGATTTAGTTCTGGGCCCATAGATTTCTGAAGCTGTGCGCCCGGGTGGCCCATGACTGATACAGTTATTGTTTACCCCTGATCATTGGTAGATCAAAATATATTGAACACTGGGATATCTCTGCCCCCCAACCCCCGCTCTTCTTTTCTATGTTCCCTTCTTGCACATATGTATGACAAATGTACAGAATAGGGAGCTTTAGCAACCACATAAAAGCTCATTTAACGCAGACGTATCCAATCCTTTCAGCACTGCTACGTCTGCGTTTTATAAGCTTTTACGTGGTTTGCTAAAAGTCCCTAATGGGTGGCGTCTAGTGACTCCGCAAGTTTGTCCCTTGTTGCATCAAAGTTGACCAAAGGTGGCCAAAGATGGCCATGATACTCTGTTTTGAGCCTGATTATTCTGAAGGCCTCGTTAGCTCATGCAGGAGAGCCTGGGACTGCCAATCCAAAGGCCCTGGGTTCGACCCTTAGCATGCTTAGGATGACTTTTAGTGTACATGTAACAACAAACCAAACCAAACCTTCTGCCAGGGGGGGTTTCCAGTGTGAGGACATGGGGTGAGAAACATGTGAACTAAAATTGGTATTGTGGACCTAAATACTTTTACATCAATACATGTATATTTCATCACACAGTAACAACCCCACATCTGACAATCATCTAGTCTATAGAGGGACATTGAGTTAACTATCCCCTATGTGTCTGATACACTTTAAACAGATAAACATGCAGGGATATACAGGAATCTCATTTGGAAATTGGTCTTCTGAAAGCCCACAGTTAGCTAACTTTGAGAAGGTCCTACACACTATTCAGTGAATCTCTATCAAATCTAATATTAGCAATGGACAGACTGATATATGATGTCATATAAAAGTGAGGGAGACCCGAGGGAGACAGAAGGTTTATAGGTGAAAATTATGATATTATAACTACCAGTGTGATGTGTGAATTCCAGTACATTCATATAACAAACTAGTTTCTATTGTCTCCACAAGGTGGCATGACAGGGCTGTTAGCAAAGCTCCTTGTTCACCTGTGCCATGCCACAGAAGGCACAGGGAACCATTAGTTCCTCTAATTCCCAATAGGCCCAAAGGGTGCTGTTTTCCCCCCCTGCCTTCTGCAAACCTTTTGCAAACTTTTTGCAAACGTTTTCTAGACGTTTTAAACACGTTATACAAAACGTTTTCGTGTAACTTTCTCCAGACGTTTTATTCCAAACCAGGTAAAAACGTTGGAAAACGTGTGGAAAACGTTTCTTGTTAGCTGGGTACAGGCCACAAGTCTTGGTCGCCAGCTCATCATATTTCAGGGAATTCCAAATTACTGTAATATTACAGCATATGGCTATCAGTCTAAGTTACATCAACATTAAATACAATGTCCTCTTTGTGTCTGATACATTATAGAGGAATGTATATGCATGAGACAGGAGCATTGACCCTGTTCAGTTGACTGTGCTTTTTCTGAAATCTGAAAGTTAGCTAACTTTAAGCAGTTCATACACAGTGTTGTGTTAAGGTCTATTGAACTTATCATTATTGATAAATATACCAGATTCTGATGCATAATCAGATCCTGTAGAGAACATCGGAGACCCTGTGCTTGTGGTTAAAATATGTGTTGAGCAACTACCAATTTGGAATAACAATCGTTAAAACATGAGGATGTTTATGGATAAAGATGAGCTGAACTGAGTTGGTGTGAGTTGGGTCCATTGCCATTTACTTACTGTTGTTTACATCCTCAAATGAAAACAAGATGGCAGCCGCGCATGAGCAAGTACGCTATTAAGGGAACAAACAACAACAATGAGTCAAAATCTATTCCGCATTAGCTAGATGATCACTGTACAGCGCCATCTTGTCTGGTACCAGTGCTCTTTCCTCTGCTAGCTATAGAACCCTGCTGGTTAGCTGAAGCTGGTTCCTGTCATGACCGAAATTTGGTGTTTTAGGGGTCATAAACCTTTCAAGTATAAGCCTGTATTGTGGGTCCTTAGGTCACCTGTTCAGATTGGGGGAGTGGTTAGGACTCTGACATACCAATCCATGCATCATGGGTTCAAATCCATGTCAAGGCTATTTTGTTCACACACAATTTTAAGATGTATTTTGGTAGGTCAAATATTGTGATAGTATACAACTCGGTTGTAAAGGTCTTTAACACCTAAAATCTAAGATCTAAAATGGTTTTGTATTGTTGCATTGGGTTTTCTTTGTGAATAATATTACTATTTACTACCAACTGTAAAAAAAGATATGTTGCCTTGGCATGGATTTGAACTTATTACCCCTGGATTGATTGGCCAGTGTCCTAACCACTCCCCCAATGCAACCAGGTGGCATGAGAAATATTCAAATACAACTGATTCAACACCATTTTAGATTACACTATAAATATTGATCTTGTGTAAAGGTTCTTTAAAACCGAATTGTATACTTTCACAATTTTTTACCTACCAAAAATACATGTTAAAATTATGTGTGAACAAAAAAGCCTAGACATGGATTTGAACTCATGACCCATTGATTGGTAGGCCAGAGTCCCAACCACTCCCCCAATCTGAACAGATGACCTAAGGACTCACAATAGAGGGTTATAACTGAAAGGTTTATGACCCCTAAAACTCCGATTTTGGACATGACAGGAACCAGCTTCAGCTAAAGGTCTCACAAGGTAGAATTACTGCATCTTGCTAGTGCCCTATACATTGTTATAATAGGTGTTTCCCCTAGTACCCACTCGGGGTCTCCACAGTGCCCCTTTTCACCCATGCTCTAACTGGTATTGATTACATCTGCCTGTAGTTCCTGATTCTACCACAAGATGTCATTGTGACGGCGTTAACCCCGCCCCCTCTAAACTCATGAGATACAGCCAGATGGCACTTTTCCTACTTTTGCAGGAATTCTTAATTTTTTGCTGAAATCTCTGTATTGAATTATGTTTATTTCCTACTGAAAGTTTACCTAAATGTAATATTTCCTACCTCCTGCACACAACTGGTGGCATCTTTGCTAAGTTACCAACCTTAATTACCTGCCTCATGCTGACAAAAGGGCTCTAACTCATTTGGCATTAAGGCTGAAATCTATTAACGGGTGCAATCTATGACAGACTTGAAAGAATACGGTTTATTTAGGGCAGATGTATATATAGATACAAAAAGTGTGTTACTAAAAAGTAGTAATATTGAGTCTTAAAACTTTTTTTTTCCCCGCCTATTTCTATCTTTATCTCCTCTATACAAACTGTTTTCTTCATAGCCGGTCATAGATTGCACCCAATTATATTTTGCACCTGGTGACAGACTTTTAACTTGGATCGCTTTGGTGAGACACGGCAATAGTAGCATCAAATACACCCATGTGGAGGTCAGGTCATTAATACATGGGATAATCTCTACATGTAATGTATGTGCCTGGGGGGGTCATAGTGTACATGTGTCTGTGCAGGCCTGTGGTCAGCATGGGCAGGTGGAGATTGGCAGTCTCTGCAAAAAACATGCAGGACAGTGGCAATGTCCACCTAAAATGTCACCGGTCCTGCAGATTTACAAGTGTAGAAGGACCAAATGTCCAGTCACCTTTTAGGCTTTTCAGACTACACTCAAAAAATAAACTTGTCCCCAGACTCTTCAAAGTGACGGTCATAAAATAAAAGAGTCAAAAACTTGTCTAAGTGACAAGAAGCGGGTCTTCTAGCTGGAGATAGAAGACCCACTTGGTATGTGCCAGCCCAAAACCCGACATTTGCCAGCTCCAGATTCTATTTGTGGGATGGTAACCTGATATGTTAGACAACTTTTTATTCATTTATTTTATGACAGTCACTTAGAAGAGTCTGGGGACGAGTTTACTTTTTCAGTGTAGAAGAATTCAGTTGGGCTTCCAAAGCTGAAATATGTTTGTCTATATACTGTGTAAAACTATATATCTATCTGTATTTGGCCATAAATGATTACAAATAAATTGTATTTTTAATGGGCAAAACTATTTTATACTTAGGTGCACAATATTGTCAGATATGTGGTCCTTCAAAAATATAGCCGTCCTGAAACATTGGAAATTTGCAGGAACGAATGTCCTGTGGGACGAAAAAGTTTTCGCAAAGACTGGAACTTGTCTATGCTGCATGTGGCTTAAACCTGATGATAATAGGTCTGCTTGGTACTTCCATAATTGGATAGGAAGAGTATGATTGTGCCTTACGGTTGATTAGCAGGACCTATCTTATTCAACAAATACAAGAAAATATTGGGGAATGATTGAATAGATTCTAAAAAACCCATAATTGTCAGGTGGTGCTGTGGCATCAAATTGGCCAGCCCATCCAAAAACCGATATGAGCCCAAAGTTGGCAGCCTGTCCGAAACCTGAAATGAGCCCGCTTTCAGCCTGTCCAAAACCCAATCTGAGTCCAATTCGGGCAGCCCATCCAAAACCCGATCTATAAATCCCAATTCGGGCAGACCCCTTGGGGCCACACCAAAGCCCAGTGCCCTTTGACTGGGTGCCATCTTTGACCGGGTGCCATCTTCGACTGGGTGCCATCTTTGACCGGGTGCCATCTTTGACTGGGTGCCATCTTTGACTGGGTGCCATCTTTGACCGGGTGCCATCTTTGACTGGATGCCATCTCTGACCGGCCTGAATAAAAACAGTTTATTTAGGGCAGATGATGATAAAAGTGAGCAACTAGTTACTACTTTAAAGAGTTATAATATCCATTAACCTTTTCAGCCAAATTCAATCTACATCTGCCCTAAATTAAATATTTCCATTCAGGCCGGTCAGAGATGGCACCCGGTCAGAGATGGCACCCACTCAGAGACGAAAACATTGGCCAAGGTTCGTGAGACACAGCCATAATGTGTTTGCTGGGTATCCCATAATGCTATTCACCCATCCCATAATGCTATTCAGGCATCCCATAATACTATTGGGGTAGTGTGCCCAGCCTGTGCCCAGACACACACAGCCTCATTACTATGCACGCATGCGTGTTGTCATGGGTGTTTAATGGTGCCCTGTCTGTGCTGACCAAGGTCATGACCCCTACAGTGCAGACCCATGGTCACTATTGTCTCTATTGTAATGCTAATAACTCCTGGGGTAATAATGGTTGACCTTTTGCATTATTGGTATGATAGACTGAGTATTTTTGTATACATTATATCATGTAGATTATGATTGATGTAGCATGGATTGCTTGTTGGAACTCCTTATGCTAGAGTTCTATGGTATTAGTTATGATAGACTTAGTGGCTCTATATGCACACTGTATTGTCCTGTAATATCCTGTGTTGTCCTGTTGTGTCCATTATATACCCCGAAAACCACAAAAGTCAGTGTAGACAAAATAAGTGAAGAATGTTTTGAAGATAGATAAAAGGAGTGTTGCTCTACATTAAAAAAAAGTTGACCTTTTAACCCCATAAGGACGGCATGTTACTAAAATGTAACATTTGTCGTCATTATGCACCAATGCAGCCCTGGTGAGTAACTCGCCGGTGCTGCAATGGTGTATCATGCCCCCCCCCCCCTTTGGAAGTGCCTCAACCTTGTAGGGTGGGCATGCATTTTCTGAATGGGACAACTTTTTTTGTGTGTTTTTGAAAAATGCATATATCAAAGACAAACTCAAATCTCTACATGGCCACTTCTACAGGACAGTAATTGTTATGTAGACGAACTGGCCTTAATGGATGGAATTACCATTGCACAGGTAACTCGTTCTGGGATATCCCATTGACTGGTAATAGATGTACGAATCACTGATAAATGACTACCGTAAATTGCTACATATAACCAATGGGTTATAATAGACCAATCTTCTAGTGTGGGCTGTACCATATTCTCAGGTCATGGGGCGGGTAATACAAGGCTTTTGAAAGTATAGTACAGCAGGGGTAGACACTAACTTTATCAGCCATGGGCCACCCGGGCGCGCAGCTTCAAAAAGCTACGGGCCCACACCTAAATCTACGGGCCCAATAGACGCATTTTCTTTTTTCAAAAAGGAAATCATAGTTATTATTGGTTAGGATACATCAAAACATAACTAAAATATAAAGATTCCTGTAGATTTTCTCTTTCCAACGGTATATTACATGTCTGTAATGGTTACAAAATATTTTCCATGGGTTT
This sequence comes from Harmothoe impar, assembly GCA_947462335.1. Taxonomy (NCBI): domain Eukaryota; kingdom Metazoa; phylum Annelida; class Polychaeta; order Phyllodocida; family Polynoidae; genus Harmothoe; species Harmothoe impar. The sequence continues at coordinate 76,360,305 of OX381707.1, forward strand.
CATTTTCCTATTCTTGTGGGCCACCCGGGCCCATAGGAAGCTAATTCTCTGGAAAACTACGGGCCCGGACCAAGAATTACGGGCCATTGGCTCCCCGGCCAGCGTTAGTGGCTACCCCTGGTACAGTACTAAAATAACAATTTTCAAGCCCCAGGTAGAGGTTATAGGAGTATGTCAAAGCCAGGGTATGGGTTGTATGTGAGATGCAAATACACACAGGAATTTATGGTAGCCTAATACGTTCAGGTGACCAGGGCAACGCTAATAGTTGCGCAAAAGTTAGTAAAACCGACTAACTTTTGACTAACATTTGAGATTATTATTTTCAGTGTATAAACCATACTAGCCTTGTATATCATGTCTACTGCCCATAATGATCTCCCATACCATAACAATGTTTACAAGTAGTATAGTATGTATCGGAACGGGACTATGGTTAACTACTGTTTATTACTCAATCGACCTGCAGCCAATCAGAGGCCTCCATTTGGTCACGTGACCGGAAGTGACCTACTTAGGGGATTAGTGGTGACGTCACGTGACCTAGTTAGCCAATCAGAGGCCGCCATTTGGTCACGTGACCGGAAGTGACGTCATATGACCTACTTATGGACCGGAAGTGACGTCATATGACCTACTTAGGGGACCGGAAGTGACGTCATATGACCTAATTTAGGATCACGTGACCGGAAGTGACCTGATGAGTCACGTGACCGGAAGTGACGTCACATGACCTAATGGCCAACCGGAAGTGAGTGACCTCATTGAGGATCACGTGACCGGAAGTGACTTGATTGATCACGTGACCGGAAGAAGAAGAAGAAGAAGAAGAAGAAGAAGAAGAAGAAGAAGAAGAGTTAGCCAATCAGAGGCCGCCATTTGGTCACGTGACCGGAAGTGACGTCATATGACCTACTTATGGACCGGAAGTGACGTCATATGACCTACTTAGGGGACCGGAAGTGACGTCATATGACCTAATTTAGGATCACGTGACCGGAAGTGACCTGATGAGTCACGTGACCGGAAGTGACGTCACATGACCTAATGGCCAACCGGAAGTGAGTGACCTGATTGAGGATCACGTGACCGGAAGTGACCTGATTGATCACGTGACCGGAAGAAGAAGAAGAAGAAGAAGTTTTTTTTGTTTAGGAAGTGAGGGTCTTTAGGATCACGTGACTGGAAGCGACGTCGTCACATGAGTGACGCTTTAAGAGACTGCGCGACTTACTAGTAAAAGAAGCCGTATGAAAATAAAAACACAACAATAATTTATTTTATTTTTTTATTTCTTTTTTTTCAATCTTGATAAACACTCTATTTTTGAAAAGATGCACTCAATCAAGCAATAACACGCTTATTTTTTTTTTTCATATCTCTAAAGGACTCGTTGTCACACCGTCAGAATGCACGCGACGCTTATAATACAAGTAGCGCACGCCGTCTTTCTCTATGGTGTAGGTGACCATTTTGTTTCGCACCACTTTGAAATTTCTATTTACAGCAATGAGAGTTTTTCGTTGGCGAAGAACATCCAAGAAGTCGTCTGGTTCCTTAGGGTTTTGTTTCTTCTGTACGCCTTTTGCACTCCATTTTTTGGATTTTCTTTCACCGGTGTCGCTGACTCGATCGTAGCAAATGTAAGTCTTAGGGTTGAGACTTAGGATCCCGTCACCTTCCCACTCCGCTTTCATAAGCCTCGAAGTTCTCAGATCGTGAAGGTACCGTCTCTCACAACATCCGCCGGGCGGCGGACACCATTCTCGCACTCTTTCCGTTTTTGTCTTCACGAAAAGCTCTAAGTGATCGTCGCACACCGCTGTCGGAAGCCACTTTCGTTTCTCTCTGAAGTACGTCTCTCTCAGGCGAGGTTTGACTAGGTCATCCAACGTGTCACCGCTGAGAGCCATGTAAAGACTGTCGGTGTCCATTTGACAAAGGGCATAATCGCGCCGATCGACGAATCTATCCAAGAAGTCGTATGTGAACTCTAACATTTTCAACTTCGCGTACTGGTATACCATGAACCCTATTTGAATAGGGAGGTTGTTCTTGACTGTTTTCGGTTGTAGTTCGACTTCAAACAGATCGGAACTCAACTCGGACGCCTTTTTGAAGCGCCACGAATTGGCCAATAGTTCGAACTTCCGACTGTCAGTGTATCTCACCGCCGTGTGTTTTTCTTTGTTGCAGATTGTTTTACCGTACGTAGCGTTTCCCATTAACTTGTAACAGTCTGACAGAATTTTCTCGTTCTCGTTCACGTCGCCACGTCTTCGCACCCCCGTTACTTCGTCCGCGAAACCGGCAAAGGAGCGTTTAGGTAGGTATTCTACGACCAGCTGCACTTTGGTGACTATCAAACCGTGCTCTAAATACCACTTGAGAAGCGGCGTTCCCAAGAGAATATTTTTTCCGTGGTAACTCCCTATCAGACATCTCTGAGGCGTGTTCAACAGCTTTTCTTCCTGCGCAAAGTCTGACATGTGAGGTCCTATGTCCGATTTTGAAACGGTCACATTCTTGAAAACGGGGGTCATTTCTTCGAAGTAGTCTCGTAGGTGAGGCGGCGTAGTGATGTCCACTTGAACTAAACCGAACATTTTCTCCTCTTTCACAGCGGAAAGGATGTCGCTCTCGCTCATCGCGTTTCGAGACACTTTCAAAGCGTCAACCTTCCAGCGTTGTTGGGAGGCCTTAACCCGCTCATCTCGACGCTTCATCTCTCTCCATTCGCACTCCCACACGAAGACCAGCTTGTGACCTAGCGCTTTCAAGTAAGCGCTTACTCTAGTCGTTCTGTCGCGTCTCTCCTCCCTCAGTGAAGCGCACTGATATCGGTACGACGGTATGCACTCGTGAGCGTGGAACCAACACCCGTGAAACTGGAAAACCGTATTAGAGGCCGCGTGAAACCCGTCCACGCGAATTCTCCGACAGCCTACAACCATCTCGCCGCCGTTCAAAGCGTGGCGCAGTTTCACGTCGCGGTCGTGCTCTACGAAGCGTAACCACTCCAAAGCGCTGTGAGAGTTTCTTTGCCTAGTTTCGGGCTTGAACTCGGTCTCGGGCCGTCTCACCGCGTAATAGCCCGTGCAGTGCGCTTCGCTCATGCAGCGCAAGTACAGAGAGTTAGCGTCTAGTCCTAGGATGTGTTGGCACGGTCTCGCTTCTTCGCCGTACTTGTGCTCCCTTATCCGCGTGGTGCCCTTCTCGTGAAATCTATGGAAGATGATGGAAGGACCGCCGACTAGATTTTCTTTGATCAGAGCGTGGAGGACGGCGTCGAACTGGGGGAACGTTGTGAACGCGTCTTCTAGGTTTTGGAAGAGGAACCGTAAAGTCAAACCGGCGAGAGAAACTCCGTCTTTCAACATGTCAATGCCGCGATCTTGGAAAAATTTAGCGTGATTTTTCAGAGCTTCTATGAAAGGTTTGACGTCTTTGTTGTTGTAGTGGATCAAGTAATCTTCCATAGTTTGCATCTTCTCGTCGGACCAAACTTTCTGACATGCGGCGTAGTCGGATTCGGACATTTTGACGCCCGTCAGTTCGCTGTCAAAAGCCGATCTCGGTGGCAGCGTTCTGTTTGCCAGTTTCCTGGTAGACGTCATCCATTCGTAAGGAAAGTGACCTTTCTCTTCGTTCCTGGTGAAAGCTCGCAAATTGGTCGCGTAGTTGTAACCGGGTGCCAAATAGTTGACTACGTCCAAGAAAACCGTGTGCTGTGTGTAAACCGCCAAGTATTGATTGCTTCTCTTTATGACGCTGAATTCTTGGTTTCTTCGGTCTCCGGAGGCAAAGAATGAATGAAGGCGTATTTTGATCAGGTTCAAGTCGTAACGCCCCGAGTTGAAGCCCACGACTGGAGCTTGACGGATGTATCTCAGAAGACGCTTCTTCAGTTGAACTAACGGGTGTCTGGTCTGAGCCGCAGCGAAGCCGCCTGGAGAAGGGGTGAATGTCGCCTCCTCCAGCAGGAGAGCTTCACCTATCGCCGCATCTAACTTTGCTAACGTCGGTCGGTAAAGTTCTAGCACAGCTTCCCCGATGACTTTGGCGTTCTCGTTTATGTGATTTAAAACTCGGTCCAACAAGGGGTCGGAATCTGCGTCGGATTCTCTGACGAAGCAGACGGGCCCCTCCCACCCCGGAAAGTCGGATGCGACGCTAGCCGACAAAGGGACGTGATCCCACAGCAGGGACACGTGTTCCGTCGACGGTTCTTTGCACGGTCTGAAGAAAGCCTCGAAATCGAAGGCGATCTTGTAAGGGTAGATTCCGGAATGTCCGTCGGGGGGAAAAATGGAGAAGTCTGCTAGCGCTTCGAAAATCGTTCTTGAATTTTGGTAGATGCCACCTACGTAGCGCAACTTGACTTGTCGGCAAGAGGAAAGCTGGTTCCTGTGTCTCTTCAGCAAGAACTCGGTGGTGAACGCCGCCTTACACTTGCAACATTCGTATATGCCCGCGTACGCGTTGAAGTCCGTGACGAGAGAGACGTGCAAACCGCCTTTCGCCGTCAGGTGTAGGTTGACTTTACCTCGGGCGGCCAGAGTTCTGGAAGGCGGTCTGATCAGAGTAACGCGTCTTCTCAACTTCCGCCCCGGCACTTGACGCGACGCGGTGTAAACCGCTATTTGTACGTCAAACAAGTTCTCTAACGCGGGTAAGTCGCGGATGTTCAGACCCGGAAAGGATTCAGGTGTGGCAGCGGGACAGAACTGACGTAACAAATCTGAAGCGCGCTTGCTGGTGTTGTATAAGTGAAAGGAAATGCAGCGGAAGATGCAGAGGTTGTCCTTGTTGGGAAAATCTAACACGCCGCTTCTCTTTCCAACTCGACCGGCCTGAGTGATCCTACCGCCTATGGGGAATTCCCCCGGTCCCATGTAAACGCAAATGTTCAAATTGGTAGGAAAAAGAACGTGCCACTTGGTGTCAGCGTCGCAAAGTTTCCGTACTTCCTCGCAAGCGACGGTGTTTTCCATCTTTGAGAGGAGCTCTTCCAAAGTTTCTGAATTAGTTATAGTAGGGAGCGGTTGTATGAGAGTTGCGTTGTTCTGGGAGGCGTGAAAGTAGCGCAGTTTGCTCTTGTCTTCTCTGTGTTGTAAGAGTAAGCCTACCGAGAAACCCACTTTGTATCTGAATCTTTGTGTCAAGTGAATGCGACGCATAGTATCTACAGCGTCACTCAACTCGCCGGTTGGTAGCCTGAAGTTTGTTACACTCACGCGAGTCCCGTGCATCCTGACGCCCGTTTGTATCGCAGGCCAATTCGCCGTGAACGTTTCCTCCCCGTTCGGTACAGCACATATGCGCGGAGGGATGGTCACCCCGTCCAGAGATTCGCGTCGACAGGCGATCTTTCGGCAATCGCCTTCGCCGCATAGAGGGCAAAACTTAGGTATTACTCTACAATTTTCTACGTGTCTCTCGTGGTTGTACGGTCTTTTAAAAATTTTGAAACACTTTTCGCATACGTACTGCGTCATGTTTTTTCACTCAGTTACCAACTACTTAGCCGTCTAACTATCTATCTATCTATCAATCTATCTGTCTATCTATCAATCTATCTGTCTGCTGTCTGTGTATCCGTCTGTCTGTCTCATACAGCGTACGTCAAACGCTGTGTGTGTGCGCGTGTGAGCGTTGAGCGTCTCTCATTCCGAATCTATACCGAGATATTTGAGAATAATCTCTGTTTTGTCATCCAACTCTTTGAGCGCTCTGGCGGACAGCGTCACCCCCTGCTGTGTGGGTTTTTTGTCAGGACCTTCGTACTTGCGCACGTGGACGAGGTTCTTACCGCTGTAGTAGCTCACAGCTGCGTACACTTCGCCCTCCTCATCCAGCACTGCGAACCAGGGGGTGTGATTAGGTCTTCCTTGCGCGGCCGCTGTGTCGCGTATGCGCACCACTGCGCGGATATCGGCGATGCGTGCTATTAGCTCGCGCAGCGCGTCGGCAGTGAAGTGCACTCGCTTGCTTCTGGTCAGAGACGCCTCTTTCACCTGGCCGTCTTTTGTGTAGCGCGGCCTCCTAGACAGTCTAGCCACGTCCTCCCAGATCTCCAGCGTCAAAGCCCCGTCCAAGCAGAACTCTAACCCGAGAAGACGGGAGAAGGTTTTCTCTGCTTCTTCTCGTCCATCTCGTTCTTTTTCTTGTATTTTTCTCTTCTTAGTAGGCCTTGTTGTTCTGGAACTCACCTTAGAACGTTTCAGACCCGCAAGAAGAGTAACACCATCAGCGTGAGCTGAATCAGCAGCAGAACCGATAACAGGAGCAGCGTCAGCGCTGGTGGTATCCGAGACCTCGTTGTTGGAACAGAGCAGCCACACGCCGTCGGTGCTGAGTGTAGCGGTAGAAGATGAAGCGCCGCCGCCCTCGTAAGGTGGCGGTGAGGGCAGTCGCCACGGACCGGACGCGCTACCAGTGGAAGTGAGGTCGAAAGCTGGGGAAGAGGGGAGCCGAAAAAACGTACCGTCCGCCCCTTTCCCTTCGGGTTCTTCGTACGCCTCGTCGTCAGCGTCGTTCTCTGTCTCACCCTGTTGCTGCTGCTCCTCCTCCTCTTCTTCTTGGTTTAGGGGCTGAGTGTCCGAATAGCTGTAACTCTCAGCGCGAGCGGCGTCGAGGGCGTCGGTCGATGTAGTGTTGGAGGAGAGGGGCTGTGCAACGTGCGGCAGGTCATCAAAATCATCAACAGTAGTGGGGAGGTAAAAACCCGGTTGCCAGTACTGCGCTGTGCCAGGAGCGTTGTCGTCAGTAGCAGCAGCAGCAGCAGACGCAACAGTAGCAGGCGCAGCAGCCTCAGCAGGCGCAGCCGTAGCAGGCGCAGCAGTAGCAGGTGCAGCAGCAGCAGCAGCAGCAGCCGCAGCACGAGGATCACCAGCAGCAGCAGCAGCAGCAGCAGGCGGGGCGGCAGTAGCAGCGGCAGCGCGCTTAGCAGCAACGTGTACCGTCGCGAGTGTAACAACGTCGCTAGCACGACGACTACTACCAGTAGTACTACTACCACTACTACTACTACTACTAGTACTAGTACTACTACTACTACTACTACTACTACTACTGCTGCGAGCGCTCGCTACAGCGGGAGGGTGATAAGACCAAGCGGCTGTGGCGGTAGTCTCATTTTCAGTAGCAAGAGGAGGCACTGACGCTAAACGAGCGCTGTTCTGCGTAGTCTTCTTGTTCTTGAACTTGCTTAGATCCTTGGACGGCGCTAGGTGTTGTCTTTTGCTCATGGTGGTGACTGTAGAGAGTAGCAAAAGAATGAGTGAGTGAATGGAGGTTTCCAGGCCCCTTATATACGCCTTCTCGCTTCTAGAGCTAAGTTACTTACTGCCCCTGTTCAGCTGCCGCCGGCTGGCCGGCGGCCATTCACAAAGAGAAACAAAAGACATAAGGCATGACGTTTTCAGCTGGATCCCTTTCCCCCCTTTTGAGAGATCGACTGTCATGAGCTAAGCTACTTACCACCCTGTTCAGCAATTCAACGCGCATTAGCTGTATAAAGGATTAAGCGGTTGCTGCCGCCGACTGACCGGCGGCCATTCACAAAGAGAAACAAAAGACATAAGGTATGACGTTTTCAGCTGGATCCCTTTCCCCTCTTTTTTGAGGGATCCACTGTCATGAGCTAAGCTACTTACCACCCTGTTCAGCAATTCAACGCGCGTTAGCTGTATAAAGGATTAACGGTGATGAGCTTAGAGTGTGTATACAAAAAAACTACAGGAGGCGTGTGGCGTGAAGCAGGACCCCCTAAGACGAACGTGTCTGTCTGTGAGTAGAGGCGTGTGCATGTGGTGAGGACTTAAGTGTAAGACAAAAAAAAATCACCGCCTCCTGCCGTGGTGAGTAGACCGGGCCGGCCGGCGGCGGCCGGCTAGTTCAATAGGGAGGGGTGACAGCTGACTAAGGCTGTGCATGAAAAAATCCGATTTTCACCTGACCTCTGACGTTTGTTACAATGAATGTCAGAGGGAGGGAGACGTCCTCAGGTAGGGGGTAGGAGGTAAGGCTATGGATGAGGAAAAAACACCGTTTTCAGCTGGTCTCCACGGATAGCGATGACATACCCCTCGTCATCTAAGCTCTTAAGGAGCGGAGCGGCTGAAAAAGCGTCATGCGGACAGGTCGCTAGACAGCTGGAGTGCTGTTGGAAATAGGATTAAACTCCCTCTGTATAAAAGCTTTGATTTCCGTTGGAAAAAAACCATATCGCCTCTGACCACAGTAACGTCTACTACCACCACCACCGCCACCACCGCCACCACCGCCGCCGCCGCCGCCGCCGCCGCCAAGACGAGACGAGATGGCTCAAGCTATTCCACTTTCAAGCTCGCCTTCACCGCCTTGTCCACCTGAAAAAAAGTTAATGCGGCTTGACGACGTGAGACGCGCGAGGCAGACCGATGGGGAGAACAGAGAGGTAGGACAGCGGCGCTTAGCATATAGCGACGCCTTGCTTCGTCAACTAGGTAAAGAGTTGAGCGGATCTTGGAGAGAGTTGGGCAGTAGCTTAAAAGTTACCGCCGCCCGTATGGATGCTCTAGTAGAGCGCAGTGTCAACACACCGGAGGAGCTGTGTACGGCGATGTTCCGAGTCTGGTGGGGTGAAACCCCGCATCGTCATAGATGGGGAGAGCTCGGTCGCGTCTTCACCCGCATTAGACGCGTGGAACTGTTGGCTCAGTGGATGTCCCTTCTCCACAGACAGGGGTTGGATTTCGAAAACCCCGACTCGCGCGCAATGCATAAGCACTTGGGCACCCTCGGCAGACGTCTAGGTAGCAGGTGGAAAGAGGTGGGGGACCATTTAAAATTGTCGCCTGAGAGGTTAGATAAGATCGCTGAAGAATGCGAATACGGAGGAAGTCCCGCTGAGTGGGCCTTCCGAGTGTTGAAAATGTGGCAAGCTGAAGCTGACGGTGCCGGCGGTACGCCTTTTGAACTCCTTCGAGTGTTGACTGAGGACATGGGAAAGTTTGACCTCGGCATCGCGATATTACTTGACTTTATCAAGCAAGAAACAACGAGAACGACGGACATGTGAATTGTTGTGTTTTATTTTCATACGTCTTCTTTATTAGTAAGTAAAAAAAATATATTATAACAATTAAGACGCGTGTCCTCTTAAAGTGTCACTTCCTCCAGTCGCAGCTGATCGCCTCATCGAAGCACGTGATAAACAAAAAAAAATGAAGAGACACGCTTCTTCCTCTCGAGAGGAAGAAGCGTGTCTCTCGATTGAAATCTTTTCTTTTCTTTTTTTCTTAAAAGAGACAAACGCCCCTTAGAGTGCCCCCCCCACCCCCCTAGAGTGCCCCCCTCCCCCCTCCCCCCCCTCCCCCCTCCCCCCCTCCCCCCCCCACCCGCCCCATGCATCCTAAAAGCGCCCCCCTCCCCATGCATCTTAAAGGGGCCCCCCTCCCCCCCTCCCCTCCCCTCCCCTCCCCTAATCCCCTAAGTAGGTCACTTCCGGTCACGTGACCAAATGGAGGCCTCTGATTGGCTGCAGGTCGATTGAGTAATAAACAGTAGTTAACCATAGTCCCGTTCCGATACATACTATACTACTTTTACATAATTATGGCTAGTTCTGTCCATAATGGCCTCCCATACCATAACAATGCCCCCAGCAGAAACAATGCCTTAGATGATGAAACAGCAGGCAGCACCCTGACTCATCACTAGGGTGGGATGTGGGAGGGGGGGGGGCTGGTACAGGTCAGTCACCAGGCCGTGCTGTTCGGGTATAACGTCTAGAATCTACCACTGCCATTTTGTAGAGGATTCCCATTGGAAAACGTATGGGATTACCGATATTCCATTGTTGTTTGGGGGTCTTAGGGAGTGCTCATTTTTTAACAACACGGGGGGGGGGGGGGTTGGCGGTTCGACATTTTTTGCCCCCTTCCTCCCAGGCGGGTCAAAAATGGGGGCACATACACACCGTTTGAAGCATGAAAACAGCACAGGTGAAATTATTTGCTGCCCACATGAGGGTTCAAATTATTTATCCCCCCCCCCGCCTTGTTCAAGGAGACAACTCTCCAAATTCATTACCGCCCTCCCCCCCCAGCTGACAAATGAGCCCTACCTTTAGAGTCATTATATTTACTACTCCTATGACCTTCTTGACCTTCCACCGGTGTGAGACACATCTGGACTGGACTAGGGAGGGGCAGAGGTTACAGGTTAGAATACATGTATACCTATAGGCCACATATAGGTAAGCTCCAGATGTGCTTCAGTCTATACGAAAACCTTTTCAATATGCAGGACATTCAGTCCTGCAAATCTTTTTCTTTGCAGGCCCAGCTCAATATTTGTAGGCCCGGATAGCGGAGTACAATCTTGCTATTCAAAAATGACATTTATTTAAAGCAATGTTTACACTGAAAATAGGGTTCCTCTATATGTTACAATTAAATTAACCATTTTAATATATAATTTACTAAAGTAAATTACAGAAAATATTCAAGCTTTCTGTTTTATGCTGTAGAAACCTTAATAATGGTCCTATTTACAAGCTGTATAAAAAGGCATATAGGTAAGACTCTCTAGAATGCAGCCAGATATACTGGCAGTTGCCTTCTTTCTGCTCCACCGGCAGACGTTTTCCCGACTATAGCCGGTGTCCGGCAGGTTTTCATATAGACTGAGTGCTTGGGGTTATCTGATCCATCACACACAAAGACCTACACCATTTCCCAATACCTCTTATATTGATAAGTCAATTCTAGCAAAGAAGTTTTGACATAATTATATGTAATATTAAGGACAATTTTAACATCATTTCTTGCCCATCTCATTTGAAACAAACTTGTTTGATTGTTTGGCCTCAGGTCAGAGACAATCATAGTGAGTAGGGTGGGGGGTGGTGGGGGGTGGGAGGGACTGTGCATGTCATTAAGTAACCCTTTAAGGGCCACATGGTGCATTAATATGCTATTCCCTTGGTTGTCATGATTCTTGCATACAGCCCAGGTGGGTAACTAATGCATCATAGTGACCCTTGGTGAAGTCTTTGTTCAGAATGATGCTTGAATGCAGTATTGATAAGCGACTCCTTCGTCAGGGCTGCATTCATGTTGTATGTTGACAACGGGCATATCGCATTAAAGCGTTAGACTGTCCTTAGAGGGTTAGCCCATGGAGGAGTAGAGGAGTGGAGGGGTGGGCGGGAGGGGGTCAGGAGAGTATATAAGGTGCATGTAGAGCTGTAGTGGTCAGTGTGTACTGAGTCCTGTCTGCCTCCAACATGAACGCCTTCATTGTCTTTGCTGCCCTCGTGGCCGTGGCTGCTGCCTCAACCAACTACTACTCCGGTATGTAAGGTCTAGATTAACTATTACAAATTACATCTAACTACTACTCTGGTAAGTAAGGTTTACATTAACTATTACACAGTACATCTAACTACTACTCTGGTAAGTAAGGTTTACATTAACTATTATAAAGCAGCTACTACTCCGGTAAGTAAGGTTTACATTAACTATTATAAATTAACTACTACTCCGGTAATTAAGGTTTACATTAACTATTATAAAGCAGCTACTACTCCGGTGAGTAAGGTTTACATTCACTATTATAAATTAACTACTACTCCGGTAAGTAAGGTTTATAGTAACTATTACAGAGTAGCTACTACTCTGGTACTTACAGGTTTATAGTAACTATTATAGAGTAGCTACTACTCTGGTAAGTAAGGTTTACAGTAACTATTATAAAGCAGCTACTACTGTGATACATATAGGATACTTATATCAAGTTCTAGAGAAGATCATATACATTTATAGTACGATGTAACATTCAGGCATTGATTCTGTTAAGCAACATATGTCAAATGTTATACCTGACCACTCATCTCCCCAATACAATGCCTAAGTATTCTATTTTTTCAATGACCTTGTCCTCAGAGACCATGATTGCTTAGTGATTGCCTTGTGATTAGGTGTGATGAGTAACATTCACTTCCAATGAGAATACATAAGGCCCTGCACTACAATCAGAATTATAATATTTCAAATCGTTTCTCCACCTACATTGTAAGGGAGTGTGTGAGTGTAGCAGACAGAAATGGTCATAGATAGCCATTGATCTCATTTTCCTTTTTACAAATTTAATCTTGATCTATTTACCACTCTCCCCTTCCCAGGTCCCGGAGTAGTTGAGAGAGACTCCACTGGAAACACGGTGGAACAAATGGGCTTTGACCAGAACTACGACGGTCTTCCTGACAAGCTGGACACCAACCGTGACGGCCGCTCTGATGTCGGCTACGGCTACGGACATGGTTACGGGCATGGTTACGGACACGGATATGGCTTCAACGCTCGTCACGTGTATGACCGTCAGGGTAAGACCGTCCCCACCATGGGAAAGGACCAGAACAATGATGGAGTCGCTGATTACCAGGACCGCAACAGGTACGGACATTTTAACATCTGTCCTACATTACACTGTTTGACAAAAGGATGGGGAACATATTACGTGTAATCTTAATCAGTTCATATTTCCTGTAGTTCCAATTGGTATCAAGTCTATTCTCTAGATGGCACCACTGTAAATTGATAATATAATTATATATATCGGGGGCTCTGCCCCCCTCCACCCCTTTTGTCTTTTTGTTTTCTCTTTTTGTGAAGCTGATAACACAACTATACCAGTAATCTAAGTAGAGAATGGTCTCCCAAAGGTTTTGGGGGGTATGATTAAGACTACAGGAAATTTGAAATTGCAGATAATATATGCGGCTCGTCCCTCATTGCCATTAGCATCTTTTTGTTATTGTACATTATGTGTATAGGTACTTTTGTGTGGTTCTGGAAGGAGGCACTAGGGTGCTACTCTTTCCAGCTCCAATTTGGTCGTTCCAGCTTCTGTCACGTCTATTTTTGGATGCGTTGACACTATCTGCCATGACCACATCATTTGGAGCACTGTTCCATGCGGAGACAAATCGTTGTGTGAAGCTGTGTTTTATTTTATCGAGCCGACATCCTTTCTTGAATAATTTTCTTTCATTGCCCCTGGTTCTCCCCATATTTTAGTCTAGGGATAAGATATCTTGTAAGTTGCATTTGTATTTGGTGAACAGCTTGAAAATATCTATCCTATCTCCTATTTTGACAAAAGGAGGGAGGGAGGTATCCAGGGGAAGGATATAGCTTACTGTAATGTGTCAATGAACTATATGTACTGTAAATAGGGAATGGAGGGCAACCAGTAGAGTATCATGAGGAGTTGTCTGAAAGGAAAGAACTTCCGACTTTTAAACATCTGAATTTTCAATCTGGATATGAACTTCTCAACATAGTAAAATAGATCTGTTAAAACAATTTTGATGAAAAATCAATCTTTACTCCTCAGGGATGGCAAGGAGGACAAGCACTTCTATGGTTACGGTTACGGTAACTATGGAGGTTATGGTGGCTACGCTGGTTACTGAACCAACCAATCTGTCAGGTAAATAATTACATCTATTGTATCTAATTAAATTTATTGGTATTCATTATCAAGAGTTTCTGCTTGAGAGGCATATTAATGTGTCCTTCCTAGTTAGAATACCATTTTGAATGCATAATAGTATAATCTACTTAGTTAAACGATCTAAGTACCCAGTTTCATAATTGAATATTTACCAGGAATAAAAAAGCCAGGAAATTTCAAAAAGTAGCCACACTGTTGGACTGATATTTAAATATATCTTTTGTATATAAATGGAGTTATCATTTAGATTTGTGTTTGAACCTATAGAATCAATTAGAACTTATTTCATCAAATATTGTACATTGCCTTATTTTTCCCTTTTGCAGAGAATCTTCCTCGGGGTCACTACCAGCAGACCAAGTCCATACTTTGAGTGAGGATTGAATAAAAAGTATTTTATAAATATACTTAATCTTGTCTGTCATTATTCACATTTCATTTACCTTCTCTAGTATATATGTGACATGTACTGGGAAAAAGGACCTTAGGGTACCCTGCACTTTGGGCCTATTTTACAGATCCTGTCACATAAATGATTTGGCATTTTAAAAATGGGTCATTGTGTAACCGGAAAGAGATTATTGAATAAAGGCAAAGGAGTCCAGATCAAGTGAATAGGATCATTGTTACCAGGAGAGTCATATTGAATGATAAAACCCCCAAAACATGTGATGATGATATAGTTTTAAAACCAACACAGCCGAAGGCTGGTCAGCAGGTCCACAGGGCCCACACGGACCGAACCTGGGACAACAGGGTCCATGGTTAACACTTAAATGAGATGAGGGACAACACAGACAAACACATGAAGGTGAATACACTAAGAAAAACGAGGGAAGATAGAAAAGCAATATACATACAGTCATAAAGAGAAAATGGAGAATACACTAGAGAAACCTAGATACTAGAATAAAATGTAATGTGGATGACACTGAAGGTCTAAATAGGTCGCCGTAGCTCCTAGGTATTTTTACTATATGTATTTTTTTTTTGTTGTTGTTGTTGTTTATGCAGTATATATTGAATGTGGGGGTTAAAGCCCCAAAGATAAGAAGTAGAAATACCTAACTCTATTGGAAAAATGGAGTCACGCTCCAACATGAATATACATATATATACACAAGTGTTTGTCACCCCTCCCCCATCAGGTAGGGGAACAAACCCATGGGACGGCGGACATCACCACAGGAGGGCACTGTTGTCAGCACAGAACCGTACAAGGGGTTTGTAGTCCTCCGTAGAAGCCCACTTCAATGTGGCCAAAGCCAAATCATCGAGTGACGGGAACTGGTAAGCTCTAGAGGTTTGCGGCATTCCAAGGAGAGCCCTGTAATTTGCCTCTGGACAGGATGTGAGGATGTGGACAGCAGAAAACTGCTCACATCCACAAACACAGTCCGTTCGCTTGGGTACGTCAGCCCACCGCTGGTAATCTATCCGGAAACGGGTCACCATAGTCTGGGCTACCCGTATAAGCGTCATCGGGACCGGATCCAGAGCTGCTTGCACCTTCAGGTGCCATTCCATGGACTGGGAAACCGGGACGCGCAGGCGGTCTAACGCATCAATCTCTTTGTTGGTGGCCTCCATCTCCGCTAAGTGGGTTTTCAACAGAACAGCTTGCGCCTGGCCCCTGGAAGGAGGGGCGTGATGGAATATTCCTTCATCACTAAGAGCCGCCCGGCATGCTGCCTCATCAGCCAAGACATTCCCGGGTATCTTAAACCCTGCTGTGTGCCGTGAAACCACCTCTTCCTGAACGACCCGAGCCAAAAAGTGGGGGGTGCGGTGGTCAGCGACAGCCAGAACAGCGTTGAGAGAGTCTGTGTGTATGATCACATCTAAGCCAGGTACATTACCCAGGGCGATGAAGATGGCATACAATTCCACCACCAGAGTGGTGGAGTGGTCGGAAAGATGAGCCAGCGCTTCTTGGTTTTTCTCCGGGTAAACAACCGCACTGCCAGAGTGCCCCGTCTCAGGCAGCACACTCCCATCTGTGTAGAAATGAGCCGCCTGAGGGAACTCTTCCGTTATGTAGGCTATTTGCTCTGCAGCCATTGTCCGGAGAACAAGGGGAGAGATCTCAGATTTCTTATATTCCTTGTGGGGTGTGCGAGGGTACATGTCAGATTTTGAGTCCAATTAAACTCTTAACTACGAGACGCCTGATCATAATAATCTGATTATAAGTGCACTGCACCCAAAATCATGGACAGCTGATGAAATGAACCTAGACTTATAAAAGTGCCTTCTAACACATTGGATATAGATTCACCTTGAAGCTCAGTTGTCACCCTGTAAGGACTGCCTCGTGATATAATATGCTCTTTGTGACCAAAGCCCTTAGAGAGTAACTAGCATGGCTGCATGCAAGCATCAGGCCTATCCTTGTTGGTTGTTACAGTACTGTAACGGACCCTTATTTGTGATACGTAATATCATAAAGAAAGAAGTCAAAGTGGTTCGGATACTGTGTGACAGGTTGCTAAAAGAGTTTATTTAAAAAAAGAGAAATACTCCGTTCTAGGTTCCGAGCTCTATCACTACTTTGGATGTGCTCTATAGGTAAGTTGGTCTTAGTCACCGCAACCTTCCAGGTGAGCTGCGTAAAGCTAGTTGGCGAGGTCCCCTGGATGCCTGCTAATTACACGTGGCAGGACCCCACACGCATGTGCAGTCTACACCACCTATAGCGCTCCATGTCCGTGCCTGGGAGCCACGATTGGTGCTTCCACCTACCGTGGACTGCGGACCTCAGACGGGGTTCAGAACCAACATCCATCAGAACCCGCACACAACTGTAATAGTATAACCAACCTAGCCCCTACAGTACTATACGATCAGCATGATACACAAATGCTAGCATGGTGAGTCACTCACCAGGGCTACATGCACCCATGTGCTGTTGGTCAGATTGAGCTCAATTTCAAGATAATTGTGGATGCTTTAATATTTGTTAGACACGTTACTTTTAATTTGTTGCCAGGCTCAGTACAAATGTTAGTGGCCAAAGTATATTCTATAGTATAGCAGAATAATGAAACCAATGAATCAACATTTTCCACCAAGAAACTATTGCAAATGACAAATAAAGGATATGATTTCCAAAACACTGACATATGACAGGTTTAAGTAGGGTATTGCAAGACATTTGCTGAACGTTTTTAAAGCAAGTGACTTGCTGGACCTTTTAATCTTTTTTTTTAGTAAATTGATTGACATATCTGATGTAATACAAACAGGTTCTACCGAAATTGTCATATGTATGGTAGGTATATATAATATCTACACGAAATTTCACGAATGTGGCTGGAATTGTTTACGATGGTTATATGAATTCATTTGTTGTTTACTTACCTGTCATTGAGGCAACAAGGGACGAACCTGCTGTAATCTTAAAGTCTTAATAGTACTCACCATTATTAAAGAAGGGAAAAAGAGGAAAAGAGGAATGGGAGTTGGGGGGCAGAGCCCCCCTATCAACATCAGACGCCATCCATATTAGAACTAGATTGAGTTCTGTTATTAAGATTACGGGAAAAGTGGGCACAGAATTACGCACAGAATGAGCGGCGTGTATTGAGTCCGCAGGTTTGTCCCCACTTCGGCCCAGGCCCCCCCCAATAACTGAGGAGTGGGGGCCTGAATATGCGTGAGTCCCCCCAAAAAATTGTTAAGACCTGTAATATAATACACACAATCCTATCCTTACTTCTCTCGCATAGGAAAAAGCGGGGGCAGAGGGGCCTGGGCCCCCAAATCAGAAATTAAGGGGACTGAAATAGTCCTTTTCTATACAATCCAATATAAGTGTCTATTATGTTATACAAGCCAGAACCGAACACAAGTGTTCGATTCTGGCTTGATCTCTCCATATAATCTTTAGATTATGATGATCAACTGAAATTAAAGGCATCCACCGCAGAGGGGGAAGACAAATGAGTTAGGGCAGTTGGTCAGATATTGTGCCAGTTGCTGCAATGCTAGGCACAAAATGTTTGGAATTGCTGTTGTAACAGAATGGTCCTGGCGAGATGACAATAGTTCCAATAGAATCCCCAGGGCTTGTGTACTGGGGGTAGCTAAGTACGGTCAAATATCTTCTATTCCCACCTATTGTGCCAGTTGCTAGGCACGGAATGTTTAGAATAGCTGTTGCTAGGTAACAGAGTGGTCCTAGCGAGATGACAATAGTTCCATTAGAATCCCCAGGGCTTGTGTACTGGGGGAAGGTATGGTCAAATACCTTCTATTCCCACTTATTGTGCCAGTTGCTAGGCATGGAATTTTGGAATTGCTGTTGCTAGGTAACAGAGTGGTCATAGCAACGTGACAATAGTTCCCTTAGAATCCCCAGGGCTTGTATACTGGGGGTAGGTATGGTCAAATACTTTCTGTTCCCAATGATTGTGCCCGATTAGGGCAATTGTATATTCGGGTGATTGACAGGCGTGACCTCAGGTCATCTGCTGACCTGGGGTCACACCTGACAATCATCTTAGGATTTTGATGAAATTTTCATCACAGCAATGATTGTAATAGGTGCCCTACACTGGTATTTGAGGATTCAGCATAAATGTAAAGTAACGTATAGGTAGAAATATATATTTTCTAGCTCTGTGTGAAAGGGGCAATGCCATTTAAAGAACAGGAGTTGCATAAAATCACTAAAACCTTTTATGCATGATATCTATAAACACTTGTTTTAATCATGCACAAAAGCCGATGGTTATAGTTGGTTGGATTGGATCTCAACCTGTTCTGGGGCGTTTTGTGGGGCTGACAGTGTTCTGTACTTTCCACAAAGTAGATATTTCTTCCTTCTCCAATCCATCTCAAGTTAAAAGATCATTGTCAGTATACATTGATGTTTTAAGGAAACCAGTAACAATAACAGAAATGAAAACAGAAATGAAGAGCAATCATATTATGATATTAAAGGCTTGTTGCAAATTACACTG
Source organism: Harmothoe impar (assembly GCA_947462335.1). Taxonomy (NCBI): domain Eukaryota; kingdom Metazoa; phylum Annelida; class Polychaeta; order Phyllodocida; family Polynoidae; genus Harmothoe; species Harmothoe impar. The sequence goes on from OX381707.1 coordinate 76,378,775, forward strand.
CCGTGTATTTATACTGTATAGAAGGAAAACCTATCAGCTCAGAAATGGTTATATTCTGTCTATACTGTATATCTCGTTATTGTACCTGATATACAATTATTAAGATACTATATCATGATACAATATTTATCATTAATAACCTAGTTGGAATACTAAACAAGTATTTCAAACACTCTCAACTAGGGTATGCAAATTAGTGTTGACAAGAGCATGTCTATTTAAAAGGTATGCCATACAAAAGTGTAGGAAATCAAACATTTAGTCTTACATGGCATCCCTTACCCAAAACAATGGCTCAAGCAGAAACAATGCTTAAGAGGTGTAGATGACGAAATGACGAAATGACATCAGGGCAGGTAGACAGACTGACCAGTGTTGATGGGTGGGTGTGAGGCTGGGTGTGTGTGTGGGTGGGTGTGAGGCTGGGTGTGTGTGTGGGTGGGTGTGAGGCTGGGTGTGTGGGTGGGTGGGTGTGAGGCTGGGTGTGCGGATGGGTGGGTGGGTTTGTGGGAGTGAGTGAGTAGTGTATTAGTTGGGCCTGCACCCACCAGGCTGTGCTGCAGGTGTGTTAGGTCTGTCCTGTACCACAGCCATGTTGCGGCAGAATCCTGCTGGAACATTTGTTGTTTGTAGGCAAAAGCATTTGTAATGTTAAACCGTTTTCAGATATATATGGCTGTGTCTCACAAACTTAGGCCAATGTTTTTGTCTCTGACAGGGTGCCATCTCTGACCAGGTGCCGTCTCTCATTAGTTTGGCATAATAAGTTCAAAATCCTAACAGCAGGAGGCTAATTATAATCATAATTATATAAGAACCGCCATGAAGTTTCTACAAATCCTTATATATATATGAGTATAATAACACCTTTTTCCTGACACCCGGTCAGTGATGGCACCCGGTCAGAGATGGCACCTGGTCAGAGATGGCACCTGGTCAGAGACGGCACCCGGTCAGAGACAAAAATATTGGCCCAAGTTTGTGAGATACAGCCTATATATAGACAAAGGAAGACAAGAATCATGCACATTCATTTTTCTTGAGTTGGACCTCGGGCAGTCGAGTAAAGTACTGCATATCTCCATTGATTGAAGTGACCCTCAGTTCTGAATAGTTAGTGTTCCTTTGTCATTATTTCCTGTTATCAAAATTTATCAGGATTTCACTAAATTAATCTGCAAAATTTATTTTATGAAGGTCATATGACCACACAAATTTAATTACATCATAGATACTATAGAATGTAATGTGGCTGGTATGTGAAATATATCATTCCTTTTTCAAATCTATGGGTCTACCATCATGAAATATAACGACTGAACCACCCCAGGACTCTTAACTAAATATGGATGGTGTCTGGGTGGAACTGGGCGGATGGTGGGTCATTCTATAGGCCTAGGTCTGGAGACTCAGACCAAAGTAGATGTGTTTAAAGCTACCAAAGCTCACCTGGCACATCATGGCTAAGCAAATATTCTTCTGAAAATGATTTTGTGACTCTCATATTTCTTTAATTAATTACTATGTACTTGCTGTACAATTGAAATGTTTTAAAGACAAATTTGATTTGGATCTAGATTAATCATCTGGCTTCTTTCGATGTAACCTGAAACACATGCCGCCTGTTTTGGCCTTAGGTCATAGAGACATACTGACCAGGGGGAGGGAGTATTAACCCTATCAGCGCTACATAGTGATTTAATGTGCTATGTCCTTTGTCATCATGATGTATGAATAAAGCCTTGGCAAATAACTCGCCAGAGCTGCAGTCATGCATCATGCCTTTGGGAATGTATCAGCCCTGTAGGGCTAGCAAGGTGCTGGTGAGTTTATTGCCACAGCTGCATTCTTGCTTCATGAATACAAAGGGAATAGCACATTAAAGCGTTATGCAGTCCTTAAAGTGTTAACCCACGCTCCCACAGACAGTAGAGAGGTGAGGTGGGGGTGGGGGTGGGGGGTCAGGAGAGTATATAAGGTGGATGTAGAGCTGTAGTGGTCAGTGTGTACTGAGTCCTGTCTGCCTCCAACATGAACGCCTTCATTGTCTTTGCTGCCCTCGTGGCCGTGGCTGCTGCCTCAACCAACTACTACTCCGGTATGTAAGGTCTAGATTAACTATTACAAATTACATCTAACTACTACTCTGGTAAGTAAGGTTTACATTAACTATTACAAAGTACATCTAACTACTACTCAGGTAAGTAAGGTTTACACTAACTATTACAAAGTAACTACGACTCCGGTAAGCAGGGTTTATAGTAACTATTACAGAGTGACTGCTTCTCTGGTACATACAGGTTTATAGTAACTATTACAAAGTAGCTATTACTCCTTTAAGTAAGGTCACAGTAACTGTTATAAAGCAGCTACTACTCTGGTAAGTAAGGTTTATTTTAACTCTTATGAAGTAACTACTACATGTGTTACATACCGGATAGTTATATCAAATTCTAGTAAAGATAATGTACATTTATATTATGGTGTAACATTCAGGCAGTGATTCTGTTAAGCAACATGTGTCAAATGTTATACTCATCCCCTTATATTAAGTATTTTACTTTGCCAATGACCTTATCCACAGGGACAATGGTTGCCCAGAGATTGCCATGTAATTAGGTATGATGGGTACATCTAAATTCACTTCCCACAAGAATACATAAGGCCCTGCACTACGATCAGAATTATAATATCTCAAATTGTTTCTCCATCTATATTTCCTATGTTGGTAAGGGAATGTGTGAGTGTAGCAGACATAAATGGCCATAGATAGCCATTCATCTTTTTCTTTTACAAATTTAATCTTAATCTATTTATCTCATTCCCCTTCCCAGGTCCCGGAGTAGTAGAGAGAGACTCCACTGGAAACACGGTCGAACAAATGGGCTTTGACCAGAACTACGACGGTCTTCCTGACAAGCTGGACACCAACCGTGACGGCCGCTCTGATGTCGGCTACGGACATGGTTACGGACACGGTTACGGACACGGTTACGGACACGGATATGGCTTCAACGCCCATCACGTGTATGACCGTCAGGGTAAGACCGTCCCCACCATGGGAAAGGACCAGAACAATGATGGAGTCGCCGATTACCAGGACCGCAACAGGTACGGACATTTTAACATCCGTACTACATTACACTGTTTGACAAAAAGAGGGGGAGGCATTCAAGGGACTCACCCAGTAACAACTTATATAACCTGTAATATTAATCAGTTCATATTTCCTGTAGTTTCAATTGGTTTCCAGGTCTATTCTCTAGATGGTACCACTGTAAATTGATAATATTGTTGTATATATCAGGGGCTCTGCCCCCCTCCACCCCTTTTTATTTTTTTCCATTTTTTTGGAGCTGATGCTTATTGAGATTGCAGGTAATATATGTGGCTCGTCCCTTGTTGCCATTAGCATCTTTTTGTTATTGTACATATGTGTATAGGTACTTTTGTGTGGTTCTGGAAGGTGGCACTAGGGTGATACTTTTTCCAGCTCCAATTTAATGATTATCCTTGTCCTGGCAGGGTTCCCATTCCCAGTTGTATATAAGTGGATGGTCCTTCCAGCTTCTGTCAAGTCTATTTTTGAATGTATTGACACCATCTGCCATGACCACATCATTTTGGAGACTGTTCCATGCTGAGACCACCCGTCGGGAGAAGCTGTTTTTTGCTTTATTGAGCCAACCTCCTTTCATGAGTAATTTTCTTTTGTTGCCCCTGGTTCTCCCCATGTTTTGGTCCAGGGATAAGATATCTTGTTTGTTGCATTTGTATTTGGTGAAAAGCTTGAAAATATCTATCTCCTATTGAGGTACCTTCAGGGAATTAATCTGTAATGTGTCAATGAACTATATGTACTGTAAATAGGGAATGGAGGGCAACGAGTAGAGTATCATGAGGAGTTGTCTGAACAGAAAGAACTTCCTACTTTTAAACATCTGAATCTGGATATAATCTTCTGAACATAGTAGAATAGATTTGTTATTTAAAATCACCTTTTATCAAAAAACTAATCTTTACTCCTCAGGGACGGCAAGGAGGACAAGCACTACTATGGTTACGGTTACAGTAACTATGGAGGTTATGCTGGCTACGCTGGTTACTGAACCAAACAATCAGGCACCAGGTAAATATTCACATCTATTGTATCTAATTGAATTGACGTTTTCTGTGGTATGCATTGAGAGGCATACTGATATTTCCTTCCTAGTTGAAAAAACAATTTTAATGCATAGTGATATAACCTACTTAGTTAAACAATCACCTAAAATACCCCAATTTCATAATTAAATATTTACCAGAAATTAAGAGTCAGGAAATATCACATATTCTTCCTACAAATAAAAAACCTAGCCACACTATTGGACTGATTTTTAAATATATCTTTTGTATATCAATGAAGCTATCAACTAGATGTGTGTTAGAACCTATAGAATCAATTGTTATAATTTCATTAAATATACATTGCTTTGTTTTTCCCTTTTGCAGAGAATCCTCCTCAGGGTCACTACCAGCAGACCAAGTACATACTTTGAGTGAGGATTGAATAAAAAATATTTTAAAAATATACTTAATCTTGTCTGTCAATATTCACATTACATGTACCTTCTCTAGTATATATGTGACATTTACTGGGAAAAAAAGAACCTTAGGGTACTCTGCACTTTGGACCTTTTTCACAGATCCTGTCACATAAATGATTTGGCATCTTGAAAATGGGTCATTGTGGAACTGGAAAGAGATTATTGAATATAGGCAAAGGAGTCCAGATTAAGTGAATAGGATCGTTGTTACCAGGAGGGTCATATTGAATGATAAAACCCCCAAAACATGTCAGATTTTGAGTCCAATTATACTCTTAACTACGAGACACCTGATCATAGTGATCTGATTATAAGCGCACTGCACAGTTATTACATTGAATAAGGCAAGCTTAATATGACAAAAATAAACTGAATTTATAGCTAAGTTTCGTTATGGCAGAGAAAGAAATAGTGCCGGTAGGAACAGATGAGAGAATCTGTTGAGAGAGAGGTGTGACCATTTAATTCTCACCTGAGCCAATCAATGTCATCTACTTTTAGGTGACATGCCATCTGATATAAACCCAGGGGTGGATTTAGGGGGGGGGCGAACCCGGCGTGCGCCCCCCCTATTTTTCTGTATATTTTAATGTGACAATTTCCAATACCCCCAGTACATTGCCTATTTCACGCCCCCCCCTTTTTCAAAATCCTGGATCCGCCCCTGAAACCGGTACCTCAACTTGCAGTGACCTGCTGTAATTAGAAGCTTAAGGCGACCATGGCTGTCTCCCCTGTGAGGAAGGGAGCTTTAAATTACACATTTCAGTGCTATGACTCTATGCCAATCACCTCATCCAATATTAACCAAATTAATAGTAATGACGTCCGCCTACATAGCATGTAAGTACTGACAGGTAAATGTATAAAGTGATTTCCTTGGCTACTGAAAATTGACAAACAGCAGAGAATCTATGCGAAAAAATAGATTTATGTCCTTAATTAATTTTACAGGAAAGAAGTAAGAATTGCATAGGAGCCTATGTTTTTCTAAATGTGCAAGGTACAATATAGATTCATGACATAAGACATAGACACATAAGTTTTTTTAGGAACTCAAAATAACTACTTTGTCCATAGCATTTCAAAACAACTACTGATTAATTTAATTTTTTTTATGCAGCGGCTTTGGTAACTATAAGCCTTTCATAACTACTCGTACTTCTTGATAATATGTAATGAAATGTTTGTAACTATGAAAGCCCTTCTATAAGATATCAAATATAGAAGCAGTTGTTATGAAACACTCTGCACCCCACTACTGACTGCCCTACCTGTGTGGCCTACTCACAGTCTACCTGAGTGGTGCTACTAGTTATGGCTGTGTCTCATGAGATGGGGCCAAGTGTGAACGTCTTTGACTGGGTGCCAGCTTTGACTGGGTGCCAGCTTTGACCTGGTGCCAGCTTTGACCGGTTTGATAGAAAAGCGTTTATTTAGGGCAGATTGAGATATAAATGGGCTACTAACTACTAATGTAAAGTGTTGTAACATCCATTATCCTTTTCAGCCAATTTTTATCTTCAAAGAAAAGACCATTATGAAGGCAGGGACAGAGACAGGGACAGAGACAATCATGAAGACAGGGACAGGGACAGGGACAGAGACCATTATGAAGGCAGGGACAGGGACAGAGACCACTATGAAAGTGGGGACAGGGACAGAGACCATTATGAAGGCAGGTGGTTCGATCTTAAGCATAAAACAAATCATAAATTAAATGTGTCATAACTTCCTCAATTGTGGTCTTAATGACCTATAATTTTGCATGGGTATTTAGAAATGGTATAATAATATGTATACCAAATACCATTTGATTCTGGTTATTCTAAAAAAACATGCATAAAGCTTTATGGATGATTTAAGGGGTGGTTAAACCCTATGGTGAATGGCAGGTGACTCCAAATACCCCACTGAGTGATACCACCCTTTATAAAACGGAATCCTGTTGTTATTAAGGTGGGTGGATGTTAAGCATAAAACACATCATAAATTAAATGTGTCAAAACTTCCTCAATTGGGGTCATAATGACCTATAATTTTGAATGGGTATATAGAAATGGTATAGGAATATGTATACCAAATACGATTTGGTTATTCTAAAAAAACACGCATAAACCTACTCAGCTGGTACATTTTCAATAGGGACGACCCACCTTAAAGGGGTATCAAAGGGCGTAAGCTAATTCCATTTTCACCTTGCTCACTCCCAGCGTGCTGTGGTTCATTAGGGATTATGCGATTCTAAAGTCTATATACAAACTACAGGGTGATTAAAACACCTTAAGGTGGGTCGATCCCAAGCATAAAAATATATCATAAATTAAATGTACCATAACTTCCTCAAACTTCATTACTTATTTTAGGATTTCCTTGATTCTTTTTATGGATGATTTAAGGGGTGGTTAATATAAATCCCTATAGTGAACGGCAGGTGACTCCAAACACCCATATGCGGTTCTAAAGTCTATGCACAAAACTACAGGGGTGGTTAAACCCCTATAGTGAATGGCGGGTGACTCCAAATACCCCACTGAGTTACACCACCCTTTATAAAATGGAATCCTGTTGTTATTAAGGTGGTTCGATCTTAAGCATAAAACACATCATAAATTAAATGTGTCATAACTTCCTCAATTGTGGTCATAATGACCTATAATTTTGAATGGGTATATAGAAATGGTATAGGAATATGTATACCAAATACGATTTGATAATGGTTATTCTAAAAAAAATTCAAAAAAAGACAGAGGCCTATTGGCCTCTGTTCCCCCCCCTTAGAAGAGATCCCCCCACCCTAATCCCCTAGAGAGGGGAGGGGGGCCCCCCACCCCAGAGCCCCCCTCCCCCCAAATCCCCCCCCCGCGCAAGCAATTTTTTTTTTGGCAAGCTTTCAGCTTGCCTTTTTTTCCCCGAATAAAGTCACTTCCGGTCACGTGACCCAAAGGGGGCGTGGCCTAATATGCAAATGAGGTTATGTAACAAGGTCACTTCCGGTTATCCGGTTATGTAACTAGGTCAAGGTCACCCTTAAATAGGTCATTTCCAGTCCCCTTTTGAATTTCCCGCCTAAAGGGAGGCTTGTGATTGGTTGATTAAGTAGGTCACATTACCATGGTAACCAAATCCTGGCCTCTGATTGGCTGAGAGCTCGATTAAGTAGGTCGTTTGGACCATTCTAGTAGCTTAGTCATAGTCCCGTCCCGATACATACTATACTACTGGGCCTCCAAAAATATCCCCTATGGCCTATCCACGAAATGGGTAAAAGTGTCAGTGTTTTACTAAAATAGGGGGTGTTTTAGGGCCCTCAAAGTCAGTGTTTTCAAGAAAAGGGGGTACTTTTTATCCAAAATATCCATGAAATCACAGGCATTTGCCCACTTTAAATCTTCTTTTTTATTGTTCTGAATGTATCTACCCCCCTCTTTTTTTCACGAAGAGCAAACAACAACAGTACTTTTTCAGCTTGTTACTGGAAACAAACCTGTCTTCATTTTGGCCTAACGGCCGGTGGCATGGTAACTCTAATTGTAAATACTTAAATATGTACCGCTTACTCTAAGTTTCAAAATAAACACCTGTACTGAGAATATAGATATAAATCTTACTCATTAAAGAAGTTGTTGAGCTCAAAACAATTATCCTCGAATCGGGATATCTGCTTGTTAGTTTGCTTTAACCATTTAAAGGGCGACATAGTGCTTTAATTAATACATCTAGCCCTTGTCATGATGCAAGAATGAAGTTCTGGCGAGTAACTTAGTGCTGTTTTCGTGCATCATACCAATGAGTATATAGAGATACTCATTGATCATACTAACCGTGCGACATGATGCATTCCAGAAGGATGGGCATGATGCACCAAAGCAGCGCCTGTGAGTTACTTATGTTGGAAAACATTAACATAAACCTCGGGTCTTCATTTTGGACATGCAAATTTCGTAGAACTCCTGCTTAAGACGACCCCGCCTGTAAGATGACCCCCCCTTTACTTCTAGATCAGTCTTGTAAGGAAAATACTTTAAAATAGGCTTCTCTTTGATCCGACACAATAACACCCAGCCTATAGAAGATGACCCCTGACTTTGAGATAAAGATCTGTCTTGTATAGGAAAGATAAATGCCAATGTTGATTCTTCATAAAGGTTGGGTGTTGTGGTATAATCATTCTCCATATTACAATGTAATATGTAGCCCATTCATCCCCATCCAGGGACCCAAACATATTCAGATAAATATATAAGACGATATATGTAAAGATTTGTGCATGTAATGCCCATGTTTCGAATATTCTAGTCCCCCCAGAACTAAAACCAACCATGGCCAATATTTGACAACAGGGGTTGGTGAATTGTCAAGGCTGCCCCCTGGTGTCTGAAATATGTACCAAGTACATACACACTGCTGCCCCCTTGTGTCCGATACATGTACCGCCCGGCCCATTCTTAGCAGAGATTGATGGAGTAATCTTTTCTCTGAGCACATCTTTAGCGTATGGTGGTTTATTTAAATTGGTTGTCAATCTTATGTACGACGTGGCATTTACCTGCTCTACTCACTCTCAATTTAGATTAAATTCAAAAATATATGTGAGGAGAATAAATGCCTCTGCCTGAGATTTGTCAGAGAGACCTTCTGAAATCAACCTCTGTCACAGAGTGTATCCCCGCTCTCCCAGCGCAGTCTCAAATAGGACTCTGCCAAAAGGGTCAGAATGCAGGCCCTAGATTTTAGAAAAACTTTGTGGAATAGGGGGTGAAAACGTTACTACTTGTCTACTCTCCTATCCCGATCACACACTGTAGTCTTCATTAGGGAAGAGTAGTTCCAAGGAAGATCCTCAGTTTTGACCATAAAGTCCTGGCCAATCTTTCTCCAATTTTAAATAAAATTTGTTCATACACACCTACAGATATTTCATTCGATTCATACTTGTATAAATGTATATTTCAAAAGCATGGTATAGGCAAGTTTTCATGGTTAGACTGGCCGTATTTAGCAGAGAAGGAAGTAGTGCCGACTCCGGTACAAACTTATGGGAGAATCTGCTGGGAGATGAATGTATCTCGTCCTGACATCTGGCGGCGCTTTAGGGAATCCCAAATGAAAATAAAATGGGTCATTGGTAAAGTTTCAATGTATCAGTGTTATATTTTTATAGAGGATTGCCTTGAAAAGTCTATAAAATGCTGAAACCAGCACAAAAACTATTAATAACTTTATTTATTGCAAGAGGATTTATTGATTTTAAATCCCTGGGATCAATGTGGTAATAAATAAAAAATAAATTGTCATGCAATTGAGTTCCTACACTGCCAGCGTCTACCACGCTGTGTACCGTACCATGGCTATTGTGGTTGTGCACGGTGACCCCAACACACACCTAGTCCTACAGGTAGGGGGTTCCATAGAAAATTGGAAAACTACTGTACATAATATTTAAAATATAGACCCAATGGAGAACACTTATGCTAATGCAATGTAAAAAACAGAATGATAAAAAACATAGAAGTAAACGAGTGAGAGCCTTTGGAAGATGGAAAACTTCCTATAATTTTACCCCACTGGCTGCCTGCTGTAGCTACCAGGCCCGTGGCACCTGGTAGCACATCAAGTTTACATGTCAATAGCTTAGCAACCGTATGGTATATGTATCTCATTATTTTAGCACTATAAAATATGATTCAAGATCTTTCAGTGGATATATCTTTTGTTATTACTGTTTAGGGCATTGATTACTTTATTGTGACCTTCATTAGGCTTAAAATCTGGGAGAAATGGTAATAATTAGGTCCGTTTTTATTTGTGCATTCAATTATCATATATCTAGTGTATAAGAGGACCGGTACCATACCCCTTTTTTCATTTTCTTATTCTGTCTTCATTAAACAGCAACATTTAATTCTGTTTTAACCATAACTTATTAATCAAGCATTTTACAAAAAAGGGGTGGGTTGGGGATGTGACCCTGAAAGTGTAGAATAATGCCATGCCTTTTGATTTGATGAGATATGGCTAGATTTTCCCGGATTTAGCATTAACTGAGAGGTGTCTGTTGCATGGTAATACATAAGGAAGTGTCACAGCCGCCCTACACTCACAGTGGGAGCAGTGGGGACACGCTCTGTTGACTGCTTGGTATTGGAAATATCGAGGTTTCATGCATATAACGACAAAGGACTGACTCCTGCTTCCATCGTGACAAGGAACACGCCATCTTGTGACATCACTTTATTAACCGGAAGTGACATGAACGCTGGTTACCCGGTAACATATTTTCCCGCGTCGTCAAATAATCTCATTTTTCAACACTCCTCCTCGACAAGTGAAAATATACTGTTTTAGAACATACAGTAAAACCTTTAGAATACACAATGAATAAGAACTTATGAATATGAATGTCACTTTAGATAAACACTCCTCCTTGAACGTAGTTTCAGTGTTTGTAATTGAACACTCCTCCTGAATATTCAATGTTCACTTTTTGAGAAATAATGTTCAGTGTCTCTTCAGATTTTTGAAGTCTTTATCTTGACTTATAAATGTTGTCCAGTAAACTGGTGTTGAATGTTAGTTCTTTGTTTCCTCCAGTAAACTGGTTAAGTCTTTTGTATGACTCAATAGTCAAGTTACATAAACTAGATCTTTTTAGTTTTTAGAAGTTAAACAACAATAATTTCTAATGTTGTTACATAATACACTAAATAGCATATATACCTTAGCTATTAAAAGGTGATCATATACAATAGGTCTTTTATATGTTTTACATTAAACCATACCAAATAGCCATCACCGGCTATAACTATCTAATTAAAACATAATACCTAAACTTGGAAAGAGAGGTCACCAGTACTTCATTTCCATGTGAGGCTTCAGCCCTCACCTCCCTAACACTGGCAAAATAACACATTGCCCTCAGTCTTTGTAACTCACGGTGATCAGCTCCAGCTCACGGTGATCAGCTCCAGCTCACGGTGATCAGCTCCAGCTCACGGTGATCAGCTCCAGCTCACAAGTGATCAGCTACAGCTCACGGTGATCAGCTCCAGCTCACAAGTGATCAGCTCCAGCTCACAAGTGATCAGCTCCAGCTCACAAGTGATCAGCTCCAGCTCACAAGTGATCAGCTCCAGCTCACAAGTGATCAGCTCCAGCTCACAAGTGATCAGCTCTAGCTCACAAGTGATCAGCTACAGCTCACAAAAGAAATGTGATCAGCTACAGCTCACAAGTGATCAGCTAAAGCTCACAGGTGATCAGCTAAAGCTCACAGGTGATCAGCTACAGCTCACAAGTGATCAGCTAAAGCTCACAGGTGATCAGCTACAGCTCACAGGTGATCAGCTACAGCTCACAGGTGATCAGCTACAGCTCACGGTGATCAGCTACAGCTCACAAGTGATCAGCTACAGCTCACGGTGATCAGCTGAAGCTCACGGTGATCAGCTGAAGCTCACGGTGATCAGCTAAAGCTCACGGTGATCAGCTACAGTTCACAGTGCCTCTGACACGTCTCCAGTGCCTCTGACACGTCCCTAGTATAGTGCCTCTGACACGTCCCCAGTGCCTCTGACACGTCACCAGTGCCTCTGACACGTACACACACAGTGACACACACCCCACGTCGATATCCTGGATGTGACACCTATAGTCCATAGACACCTGTCTATTATAACACACACACCCCATGTCGATATCCTGGCTGTGATACACCCTACACACACACAATACAGTACACATGTATCAACCTACACATGTACCAACCTGATAATCACACTGTCAGTTATCATAAATACACAAATAATACACACCCCACGTCGTCCTAGTGCCCACAATACAACACAGACCCTCTTGGCTACTTAAAAGTCTCCTGTAAGTTCCTAGCCACTGTCTGTAACTCCCTGTAGGCCCTAAGTGTAACTGTCTACACACCAAGTCGACATCCCTGTGTACATCCACTACCCAAAGCGACACCCTAAGGCGACACAAACACCACAGCAGCACATCGTACACGGCTCCTGCTGCTACACTCCCACGTAGCGTCGTCCTCAGTGTACACACAAATCACACAGACCTCCTTGGTTACTTACACGTCTCATGTAACTCCTGCCACTGTCTGTAACCCCCTGTAACTGTCTGACACACCCCACGACGTATGTTGGCCATCTCAAACGTGTCTCCTTGCTGTCGACTTACTGCACATAATCCATGTCGATCCCTGCAGTCCACAACTGCTCTAAACACGTAATTCCAAGACGACATTTGCACTCGGCGAGCACCCACGCCGCCATGGCACGGGGCCGCCTGCCGTCTTCCCCAACGTCATTCCCACGTCGTCCCTACGCCGCCCCACGCCGCCTAGGCGTCCCTCGTGCGTCTCTGGTGCGTCCCGACTTTTGTTCACCGATCAATCTTTGATCAATCCTCGTCATACACGATCCAAACTCTTCTCTGCATCTACCTCAATCCTTCAGGCGTAGATCTAAGCATGTCTGAGCCCATAGCCTATTGGAAATATCGAGGTTTCATGCATATAACGACAAAGGACTGACTCCTGCTTCCATCGTGACAAGGAACACGCCAACTTGTGACATCACTTTATTAACCGGAAGTGACATGAACGCTGGTTACCAGGTAACATATTTTCCCGCGTCGTCAAATAATCTCATTTTTCAACACTTGGAACCCCCTACTACTGGTGGCCCACAGGTGTCCCTTGGGTGCCAGCCGTGGTACCTCCACCCCACTCTAGGGGGAGGGAGCGAGCCATAGTCCTACAGAGTCATTTGGCTTTATAGCAGTATAAGCATACTCATACACACACACAAACAAATCAAGCAGATCTTTCATACAGCTCTCATAATGCTTTCAGAGGACTTTCATATTCTCTGTATATATATTCTCTTTGTTATAATCTGTAATGTGTTTCCATACAGGTTCATTTGTCGTCACGGCGTACCTACAGAGTGCTGGCAAGTAACTTTCACTGGCATTGCACTGGTATATCATGCCGACCATTTGGGGGGGGGGGGGGGGGGGGTCGGTGTTGTGGGGTATGAAACTGCTGTTGCTTCAGCATGATGCAGGGGGGGAAAACAGCACCCTTTGGGCCTATTGGGAATTAGAGGAACTAATGGTTCCCTGTGCCTTCTGTGGCATGGCACAGGTGAACAAGGAGCTTTGCTAACAGCCCTGTCATGCCACCTTGTGGAGACAATAGAAACTAGTTTGTTATATGAATGTACTGGAATTCACACATCACACTGGTAGTTATAATATCATAATTTTCACCTATAAACCTTCTGTCTCCCTCGGGTCTCCCTCACTTTTATATGACATCATATATCAGTCTGTCCATTGCTAATATTAGATTTGATAGAGATTCACTGAATAGTGTGTAGGACCTTCTCAAAGTTAGCTAACTGTGGGCTTTCAGAAGACCAATTTCCAAATGAGATTCCTGTATATCCCTGCATGTTTATCTGTTTAAAGTGTATCAGACACATAGGGGATAGTTAACTCAATGTCCCTCTATAGACTAGATGATTGTCAGATGTGGGGTTGTTACTGTGTGATGAAATATACATGTATTGATGTAAAAGTATTTAGGTCCACAATACCAATTTTAGTTCACATGTTTCTCACCCCATGTCCTCACACTGGAAACCCCCCCTGAGCATGATGCATGAATGCAGCAATTATGAGTTGCCAGGGCTGTATGCATGCACCAAGACAACAAAAAGACATGGTACATTGACTAACAACATTATGCTGCCATTTAATGATTTAAAGCCCCAGTGCCCCTATATATAGGGCTGAGTACCTGTCCCGGCTCCACTCCGACTGCCACTGAAGGGGCACCGAGATCTGCACCTTTAAAGGGTATCGCTACAAAAGTAGGTGCTGGAACCCTGTGGATGTCAGAGAAACAACATTGTACTATGTAGCTAGTGCTGCCCTCTCGTGGCATATGTCAATAAGAGATGTATGGAATAATAGCACAACAGTTCTTCAGATCTCCACCAGAATCTGTAGTGTAGTGGTTATGATGCCTGCTTTGCAATCAGAGGATCCGGAGTTCTATCCCAGAAGGTGCCATGACCTCAAAAAAAGGTATAGTTATTCTTTTTTTTTTGTGGGGGGGGGGGGGGGGGCGGGGGTAAAATAAAGGGGGGAAGGAATCTTGGATTATATTCTAATTTTCACATAGAGAGTATTTAAGCAGCAATGTCCATTGCATGGGCTATAGGGCTAGATTGCCTCACAAAGGAAGTACTTTTTCTTTAAATGGGCATTACAGAAAAATGAGCACCACAACATGTAATTTTTTTTCCATTTTCTATTTGATTATTCGGCCAACTAATCTAATCCAAAGTGATTCGAAGATAGCAATAGAAGAACATGGTCATCTGACCACAAAATAAAAATGCTCTTTTAGCTTAGGTAAGAACTAGCTTTTTCAAGTGACTTTCCCATAGAATTGAGCACTGTACCATGCCATTTTCTTTACTTTTTCTAGTTCCTTATGTATTGAACTAATATTATACTAAGTTATATGCAGAAATCAATAGAATATCTAGATCATCGAACAGGTAGCGATACCCTTTAAGAGATGGTCATGGTGTATTTCTTGTCCATGAGTAAATTGAGCAGTTCACACACTAGACATATCACAGTGATTATTCACATCAAACTACATGTTTTTGATCTAACAACTATCTTCTCCCCAGAGAAAGCAAAAGCCAGAGCCTGTGCCTTCTGCATTGTTTCTGACACTTCAAAGCAGGACTCCCCTTTGGTCAATGCCTGGAGAGCCGGGTTGGGCTGCAGAATGCCCAAATAGGCCACGTTCTCAGGGCAGTAGGTGATGGATGAAAGATCTTGTGCCACGCTGATCTTCTTAACAGCGCAGTGACTGTAGAAGGTGGCTACAGTGACGAGGTCTGCCACCGACCAGATGAGGATCTTCTTATCCTTGCTGCACGTTACCAGGTACTGGCCATCACAGGCAAACACCAGGTCCATGATAAAGTCCTGGTGCCTGGACAGGGTGTGCAGCAGGACACCTTTGTTCAGGCACCAGATGAGGATCGTGTTGAACCCGGACGTGATAAGCCTCTTATTGTCCTGACTGAAGGCGGCGTTTGCCACGGTCGAGCGATGTTGGAAGCGGAACTTGTAAACTCCCTCGTCAACTTGCAACACTCTGACCGAGCCATCGGTGGCTCCACCTACTAGGAATTTGTCACCGGGACTGAAGACGATGCACGTTGCGCCACACATCATGACGTCACTATTCTCCATGTTCATTGAACTCTCACCTGTCTCCATGTCGTATATCACTGGCATCTCAAAGAATGTAGATGCCACCTAAAAAGACACCAGGGAAATACACTGTAAATTCCTGCATTTAACACGCATCTTGCCTATGACCCACACTTTGAAAAAATCCTTTAACCAGCACCTGGAGTCTGAAAATTGCTACTTTAGTACTGTACATAACATAACTACTTTAAAAAAACTAGATTTTGAGAATGTTGTACAACCAATACTATATTATAGTATTATGGACTTTTATAGAAACCGGAACCTCTCTAACTTAATAAAACAGGATTCTTCCACTGTATAATGAAAAGAATTATCCAAGTGAACGTATCATTGATATCAAAACATGTTTGATATAAAATCTACTAAATGGCCACCTCACCTTTTTAGCATCACTACTGATATCAACCTGTCCAAACCCATAGAGACCTGGAAGGCTCTTCTCTTTGGTACCTTTAAACAAAGTGTATTCATAAAACAGATTTTAGCAAATTCTTGAGAAAATGAAATAAACAATATAATAGCAATCCACATGGATGTGGACAGTGAACCGTAGAATGGCCCATTTAGATGATGAATTTAAAGGTAACAATTTGATAATAATGAATTTTTGAACGTAAAACAAATGACAATAACAGAATAATTACTGAATGGCAGTGCTCATCTTTTTCAATGCACCATCACTGTAAAACCTTGCATATACACATAAAAACTTGCATATTAGCCGCACTCTGACCTTGGGCTGATTCTGTAAGCTGCACTGGCAGTCTGACTTGCGTATTAGCCCAGGGGGGGAAAACAGCACCCTTTGGGCCTATTGGGAATTAGAGGAACTAATGGTTCCCTGTGCCTTCTGTGGCATGGCACAGGTGAACAAGGAGCTTTGCTAACAGCCCTGTCATGCCACCTTGTGGAGACAATAGAAACTAGTTTGTTATATGAATGTACTGGAATTCACACATCACACTGGTAGTTATAATATCATAATTTTCACCTATAAACCTTCTGTCTCCCTCGGGTCTCCCTCACTTTTATACGACATCATATATCAGCCTGTCCATTGCTAATATTAGATTTGATAGAGATTCACTGAATAGTGTGTAGGACCTTCTCAAAGTTAGCTAACTGTGGGCTTTCAGAAGACCAATTTCCAAATGAGATTCCTGTATATCCTTAGGAGCGCCAGTGCTTTCTGTACTGGGACCCCCAGAACGTACTGATGTGGGGTGCAAAAATGGCCTTCAAAACGCCAGTGCTTTATGCCAAGGGGCCCCCAGAACGTACTGATGTGGGGTGGAAAAATGACCCTCTAAATGCCAGTGCTTTCTGTAATAGGGCTGCCAGAACGTAATATGTGTATTGGATTTTTCAAGTTTTTGGCTCCCAGAACGTAATAATGTGTATTCATGAACTGATTTCCCTCTTTATTCAATATAAATTGTGATTCTCAATACACATTGTCCCACTCTGGTTGGTCCAGCTCCAAAAGCAAAACTCATTAAAACGTTCTGGCATTTATATAGCAAATACACATTTTTCTATTGTAGTCAAGCCCTATTACACTTGGGTACACTGTGGTAGATCTAGTTCCAATACCTAAAGGGTTTTCTCAGGTCTGATTTAGATTTCAAATACGCATGGGTCCACTATGGCAGCATGGTTGCAAAGATAAAACGTTTTGGAACGTATTGGCTCTTCTGTTTTGAAACATAGTAGATGTACATTATCTGGTCTGATACAGCTTTCAAATACGCATGGGTCCACTATGGCAGCATGGTTGCAAAGATAAAACGTTTTGGAACGTATTGGCTCTTCTGTTTTGAAACATAGTAGATGTACATTATCTGGTCTGATACAGCTTTCAAATACGCATGGGTCCACTATGGCAGCATGGTTGCAAAGATAAAACGTTTTGGAACGTTTTGGCTCTTCTGTTTTACAACATAGTAGATGTACATTAGCTGGTCTGATACAGCTTTCAAATACGCATGGGTCCACTATTTCAGCATGGTTGCAAAGATAAAACGTTTTGGAACGTTTTGGCTCTTCTGTTTTGAAACATAGTAGATGTCCATTATCTGGTCTGATATAGGTTTCAAATACGCATGGGTCCACTATGGCAGCATGGTTGCAAAGATAAAACGTTTTGGAATGTTTTGGCTCTTCTGTTTTGAAACATAGTAGATGTCCATTATCTGGTCTGATATAGGTTTCAAATACGCATGGGTCCACTATGGCAGCATGGTTGCAAAGATAAAACGTTTTGGAACGTTTTGGCTCTTCTGTTTTGAAACATAGTAGATGTACATTATCTGGTCTGATAAGTACGGAGCCCTGGAGAGGACATCCGTTTTGTATTTTTTCTTTCTTGAAAGTTCGTTTGCGCGAGTTAATATTTCATTTGCGCGAGTTAATATTTTGTATGCGCAAGTTAATATTCTGTTTGTGCAAGTTAATGTTTCGTTTGCGGGAGTTAATATTCCGTTTGCACGAGTTAGTAGCTGACCTTGTCCTATTAGGTGTAGCCCAGCCCAGTGGGCACACAACATTGAATCAACATTGGAAACTGGTTGACAATGTTGATTCAATGTTGATGCAACGTTGATTCAACATTAACCCCTTCCACGCGGTAAGCCAATATATTGCACAAAATTGCATTGAGTTACAGGAAACCCAGTGGTGAAGGGGTTAAACTGAGTTTTGTGCCCACTGGGAGCTTACATGTCATCATTAGGTGTGGCTCCTATAGGAGCCATCATTCTCCTTAGTAAGATCACACTAGGTGTAGCCCTAACAGTAGGTAAGGCATGACCTTATCCTATTAGGTGTAGCCCCGCTCATGCTCCTATAGGAGCCATCATGCTCCTTAGTAAAATCACATTAGGTGTAGCCCTAATAGTACGCAGCCTATGTACATATGTGGACAGTCGAGGTAAAAGGGTCCTCCAAGGTAAAAACTTAATAATAAAATTGATGTCATTAGCTTTCCAGTGATATCTTTTACAAGCAGGTACCACTTCTAGTTTTTGAGTACTGGCTCTCTGAATATGTGTGGTCACTGTCCAATCTTAAATGCCAATAAGCTCTATCTTCCTTTGTTTTAGAGATATTCCTATCTAATTAGCATAATTATGCTAATTACCAAATATCCAAACTTTTTCAAACAATTGGCCACAGCTTTTGATCCAAAAATGGTATTTACATTCTGTTTTCAGCATAGAAATCGTTTTGGGGTCTTCTTTCATTCAAATTTTTAAAATTTTCGATTTAGAATGAAAATCATGTTTCCATGGCAACCAACATGTGCAAAAATACCAATTTAGGCCCAAAAACGTTCTTTTCCATTCCAAATATGGAATGTTTTCACCAAATATGGAATCTTCTAACGTGGCCTATCATATTGTACATAAAAAAGTAGTATAGATAAGTTTTTGCTATATCTTTGTCCTTTTTGGCTATATGGAGCCCCCTGGTGGCCAAAGTTGGTACTAAAAATCCCCCGCGGAGGTCCCTTTTCCCTTGGTGATCCACATATATGCATTAAGTGTATCCCCTATAGGACATATCAATCACCAAGTAAATAATAGTATGTAGGGACTATAGGTGTAGCCCCTGTGTATGCATGTAGGGCTACACCTAATGGGATCATCTTGGTGAATCATTATGTTCTACAAGGCTACACCTAAAGCATACATGCATAGTAGGGGCTACACCTTATGGCACCAATTGCATATGTAGGCCTACATAGGTGGGGTCTACATCTCATGGGATCATCTAGGTGAATGATATGTCCTAGAGGGGATAAACCTAATCCATATGTACCTAGTTGGGGGCTACACCTAATGGGATCCTCTTGGTGACTGATATGTTCCATAGGGGCTACACCTAATGCATAATTCATATGAATAGGTGGGGGCTACACCTAAAGGCATCATTTAGGTGAATGATATGTACTAGTGGGGCTACACCTAATGCATATGTAAAGGTGGGGGCTACATCTAATGGGATCATCTAGGTGAATGATATGTCCTATAGGAGCTACACCTAATGCATATGTACATAGGTGGCGCTATACCTCATGAGATAAACTTGGTGAGTGATATGTCTGATAGGGGCTACACCTAATGCATAAATGAATAGGTGCAGGCTCCACCTTATGGGATCATTTAGGTGAATGATACGTCCAAGTGAGGATACACCTAATGCATATGCACATAGGTGGGGTCTACATCTAATGGGACCATCTTGGTAACTGATATGACCAGCAGGGGCTACACCTAATGCATGATTTATATGAATAGGTGGGGGCTACACCTAATGGGATCATTTAGGTGAATGATACGTCCAGGTGGGGCTACACCTAAAGCATATGTACATAGGTGGGGGCTACATCTAATGGGATCATCTTGGTAACTGATATGACCAACAGGGGCTACACCTAATGCATATATGAATAGGTGAGGGCTACCTCTAATGGGATCATTTTGGTGAACAATATGCCCTATAGGGGCTACATCTAATCCATATTTGAATTGATGGGGGCTACACATAATGTGATCATATTGGTGAATGATATGTCCTATGCCGGCTACACTATAATATTAAATACTAACTTGCACAAACGAAATATTAACTCGTGCAAACAAAATATGAGCTTGTGCAAACAAAATATTAATTTGTGCAAAGGAAATATTAACTCGCACAAACGGAATATTAACTCACGCAAACAAAATATTAACTCGCGCAAACGAAATATTAACTCGGGCAGACAAACTTTCAAGAAAAAAATATACAAAAGGGATGTCCTCTCCAGGGCTCTGTATTTATAGGTTAAAAACTGGGCAACAAATTACTTCTTTAAGGTTGATCGCTACTCATTGAATATGGACCACTGGGCAGGTCTCATGTATCTTAAATGTATCAGATGGGGAGAGAGGGAATCGGGGAGATGGGGATCAGGGATTGGGGATCGGTGATCGGGGATAGAGGGAGCAGGGAGAAGGGGCTTGGGGAGAGGGGGAATTGGAGAGAGGGGGGATCGGAGAGAGGGGGGATCAGGGAGATGGGGGATCAGGGAACCGGGGGTTAGGGAGAGGGGGGTTGGGGAGAGGGGGATAGGGGAGAGGGGGGATTTGGGAGAGGGGGTTGGGGAGAGGGGGATCAGGGAGAGGGGGGATCAGGGAGAGGGGGGATCAGGGAGCCGGGGGTTAGGGAGAGGGGGGTTGGGG
Organism: Harmothoe impar; assembly: GCA_947462335.1. NCBI lineage: Eukaryota > Metazoa > Annelida > Polychaeta > Phyllodocida > Polynoidae > Harmothoe > Harmothoe impar. Next base: position 76,399,917 of record OX381707.1, read on the forward strand.
AGAGGAGGATAGGGGAGAGGGGGGATTTGGGAGAGGGGGTTGGGGAGAGGGGGAGAGGGGAGAGGGGGGATCAGGGAGAGGGGGGATCAGGGAGCCGGGGGTTAGGGAGAGGGGGGTTGGGGAGAGGGGGATAGGGGAGAGGGGGGATTTGGGAGAGGGGGTTGGGAGAGGGGGATCGGGGAGAGGGGGGTCGGGGAGAGGGGGGTTAGGGAGAGGGGGGATCAGAGCGAGGGGGATCGGAAGGGAAGATGCATATAATTTATCAGTACAATTGCATCCCATTGAGATAAGAGCCCCAGAGCTGCCAATACGTTCTGATACGTTTTGGCATAGGAGAACTGTAGAGAGCCTCCTGCAAAAAAACGTTCTAAAACGTATTTCATTTAATTAGCAATTAAGTCAATAATTTGCATAAATCACGTTATAATCAATTAATTTGAGTTTACACACAATACCAGATGTGTTTTATTATGCAATGACTGCTTGATTGAACAGGTTAATTTAATTAAACATGATGTGACATGTTTATGAAAATGATGTGTTTTCCCAAATGTGGACTCATTTAGCTAATCAACGTTTTTCATGACTAATTAATGTACATATGCATCTTGAAGTTGCACCTTAAATTTTGTTTAAGATAAAGACAATGTATGTGCCATTTTAGTATTCCAAATCATTTTATTCTTAATTTATTTTTACATCCTAATATTTGCTATCAAAAGATGTTGAAAGTGCATAAATCCTTGGCGTTTGGGGTACTCCAAGCCCCAGAATGCTGGCGTTTGGAGGGTCCTTTTTACACCCCACATCAGTACACTCTGGGGGTCCCAGGCTAGAAAGCACTGGCGTTTTGAGGGCCCTTTTTACACCCCACATCAGTACGTTCTGGGGGTCCCAGGCCAGAAAGCACTGGCGTTTTGAGGGCCGTTTTTACACCCCACATCAGTACGCTATGGTTGTGCTAAGGATATCCCTGCATGTTTATCTGTTTAAAGTGTATCAGACACATAGGGGATAGTTAACTCAATGTCCCTCTATAGACTAGATGATTGTCAGATGTGGGGTTGTTACTGTGTGATGAAATATACATGTATTGATGTAAAAGTATTTAGGTCCACAATACCAATTTTAGTTCACATGTTTCTCACCCCATGTCCTCACACTGGAAACCCCCCCTGGTATTAGCCTTGGCCTATATGCAAGGTTTTAAGGTTTTTAGTTTTGGCCTTGTTCAGGTGATCACTTACCTGTCTTTAAGTCGTAGACATCGGCGTAACACTCCATACCTCCGTACCCAACTACAAGTGTGTCACAGCTCTCTGCTAAACAGGAGGGCCGTGCCGCTCTGCCGTGTACAGTAGGACCTACCAGCTCATGGACCTTTTCACCTAGAAAATGTGATTATAATGTATTGTGATGGTTGGAAAGGTTTGCTTCACAGGACTCACAGGATCTATAATACCCTTCTGTAAAATGAGAGAAATTTACAAGCCAAGTCTTAAACAATTTAAATTTTCAAAGTTTCAAATTTCAAACTATGATAATTAGTAAAATATAAAACCTCCCTTTAACTAAATTATGCCTGAATTAATAGGTCCAGACGTTTTTATGGTACAACAAAATATATGGTTTTGTGTTCTTTATTGTAAAAACATATCAAAAGTGTTTAGATTCCAAACACATGAAAATTAAACACTTTAAAATAAGTGTGTGGGTCTTGAGATTTTAAACACTTAATTGCAATGTGTTTAGGTTCTAAATGCTTATCTTAACACTATTTTAACAAGAATTGCAGTTGTTGCCGCTTAAAACAATGCCTTATCTTAAAGTGTTAGTTGTAATGTGTTTAGAATCTAAAGCATTTTTATACGCGGGAACAACAGCAATTCTTGCATTTAGAGGAATATGATGTCTATATAGTTGGTATATTTGAAGGGGACCCATTCAAGACACCAAATAAACAGGGTGGTAGGATAATATAACTTCAAATATGGTAGTTACTATGAATTCCTTGGGTCCATGTTCAGGGGTAGATATGATTATAATCAACCTCAGGAGCATGGAAATGTGTGTTGCTAGGCAGATGAACAATTAGAATAGCTGTTGCTAGGCAACCATCTGTCTTAACAACAAACCAATAGAACCATTGAATTCCCTGGGTCCATTTTAGGGGGTAGTTAGGATTATAATCAATCTCAGGAGCATGGAAATGTGTGTTGCTACGCAGATAAACAATTAGAATAGCTGTTGCTAGGCAACCAGCTGTCTTAGCAACAAACCAATAGAACCATTGAATTCCTTGGGTACATGTTAGGGGGGATAGGTATGATTATAATCAACCGCAGGACCTATCAAAGGTTGATTGATATTAATGTTATCATTGTATGCATAAATTTGTGTTGTGACACCTTGAAACAAAATGGTGGCACCTGTACTGACTTCCTGTCAAGTGAAAACAATATAATGCCTTAACCAAGTAGTTCACAGGCTCACTACCAGGGCTCCTCAGGGCCATTTCGGTCACAAAAAAGTGTTTAGATTAAAAGTGTTCAAAACAAAAGTGTTAAGATATGTGATTAAATTCTAGAAACATGTTCAAAAGTGCTAGATTTTAAACACATTATAGCCAGATACATACAATTAGTGTTTAGGTGTTTAACATTTATAGTAAAGTGTTTGGAATCTAAACACTTCTCTAACCACTTTTTCGTAAAGTGTTCAGAAGTGTTTAGACTCTACCTAAACACTTGTATATACATGTATCTTACTATAGAAGTGTTTCGAATTACAGACAAAATAAGTGTTTCTATAATTATTTAGGGTGTCATTCATGCACCATGCCAATGCTAAAGGGTTGAGGATTTAGTGTAAGAATATGATTACATGAACATGAAGCCTTGAGGAACCATGCCATCATTAAGGGTTTTAAAAGTATAAAGATATACTGACCTGATATAGCATCCCATAGATATACACCTTTCCCAGCACTGACAAAGTACTTGGCATTGCTTGTAGCGAGCATGTGTTCAACAGGGGCTGTATCTGGTCTCTGATGTTTGGTGACCTTGTGTGTCTGAAGGTCGTAGAACAGGATCCATCCGTCTGCTGTACCAGCGGCTGCACACTTACCATCACTACGAGATAAGAGGACAGCTTTTAGTAAGATACTGGCTAAAGTCCATAGTTTATATATGTGTTTACAATAAGAAGCAGGATATAGATGCTTGTTATTATATTGCAGATCATAAAAATGTATCATTTAAAACAATATAGTATTCTATGGACAGAATTTTTAATTACATAATGGACATGTTTGAAAAATGTGATGCCTAACATATGCAATCTTAAAAATGTTAACATAAACTTGATGTTTAAATCTCAGCTTAAATGTTGAACTAGTAGATCATTATTGGGCATGGGAAGTGTTTTTGAATATTGATCCTTATGAAAATCTAATATTTGCATTTGAATATATACATATTTTCCAGTAATTAGCGCTACAATGAGGATAATGTGATAAATATTTACCGTGACACTGCAAAGCATCTAGTCTCCATCTTTCCTTCACCAGCTTTAAATGGTAGTTGTTTCCGATCCTGCCACTCCTTTTGAATATCTTCTTTCGTCGGACATCTTTCTTTAAGTTCCTCTATCTTTCGGGATATATCATTCATTAGCCATACCTGCAAGGTGTTGTCCACACCCGCGGTTAGGAAGATGTCCTCGCTAAAGGTGCACTGTCCATACACCATTCTCTGATTGTGACCCTGGATCTCATACACCAGAATCAGTTCTGTCCCTTGTAGTTGAAATATCATTGACTCCATTTCAAAGCGGGTACACACAAGAATAAGGCCCTCTTGTTTTCCAATGAAGCTCAGTACAGTATAGGGCCCTGTCATAAGGCCTTCAGAGCAGGCAATTTCTTCTCCTTCCTCGAGGTCCCAAATTCGGAAGAACTTTGGACCACAATCACTAGCGGTCACAGTATCCCTGGTACCAGATACTGCTCTCTTAGACGACTCACTTATCCAGATAATGTCTACATTGTATGAGTGGCCAGTCATTTTTTTCAGAACCTCTCCGGTCTTGAGGTCCCAGATTTGAATGATTGGCTTAGTGTTGTAAGCTCGTCCGTGCCCAATGAGCCGACATCCCGGCAAAGGCTTCATGAACATCTTATAATCCTCATGGTGCGAAAAAGACATTCCCCACTTGTCTTCGTCTGTCAGTAGGTTGTGAAGGTGTGAACCAGTTTTGACGTCCCATATAGACATTTCTTTACCAAATGTTACCAAAAGTGTCGTATCATCGGAGAACAGTGCATCCTGGTACTCTTCAAACTCTTCTACCTCTAAGCGCCGTGCATGATGACTCGTCATATCAAAAGCAGCCGAGTACTTTCCTACATGATCAAAGGAGAAATCAGCTCAGAGATACTAATTATTATGCACCTTTTCCCTTTTATGAGATTAATCTCTAGAAGTTTAGCCAGGGCTGCTTATTGTATTTCTCACTAAGCCAATGATTCCTAATGGGGTTTGTTTTTTTAGCTTAAAAAAAAAGGAAAGTTGCTTGTCATAAGGGCAAAGTTTAAACATGTGAAATAGCATATTCCAACCCATGTACACAACAGAGCTTTATAGTTTTGATAATTTGAATAGACTGAATTTTCTTGGTAACTTTAAGGGTGAAATATATACATTTATACTACAGCGGGCAGGGAGAACAAAGCATTTCACACCTCTTGTATACTGTATACAGCTAGTGGCATAAAGTAGTTATAGGACTAGTACCAATCTGTGGGGGTGTAAGGCTCCTTCACTGTATTTCGTGAACAGATTGGTACATGTCCTATAACTACTATGTAATTTTGTTAATTATTTTAGTTGCATTTAACTCAGATATACTATGCGATCATAAAGTGTAAAGTGTTACAAGGAACATGCGAACATAAACCATGTTGTTTATAGGTTATTCCAAAGATAGTGGGCTGGCTATTTGCCAGATGTGGGTTATACACAATAACTTGTGATACATACCCTTTTCATCCTCTGCTTGGATGAAACACATGCCTCCGTCGTCAGACACACACAGGACTTGCGCAGCCTTTGGGATGTACTGAACCTCAGACAGGTTAGCCGTGAGAAGAACTCGTTTAAATTTAGGGTTGTATGTATCTCGTTGGGTATAAATTTCACAATGCATGAACCTGTGAGAAATAATTTAATTCAGTTTAAAGTGCAATGCCTTGTTATAGTCATGATACATGTGTATTCCTGAAGGGTTGTGGCATCATGTCATCCTTAATGGGTCATTAATCTCATCTGCCTTGACTGCAACAGATCAGCCATTTTAACACTGTGGCAGGAGCTTATAGAACACATGTCCCTTCTTTTCATCTAAGATCATTTATTAGATTTAATCTTTTATTGACTCCTTAACCCTTTAGGCTACTCAAGCAACAAAATTTCTGATCACCGCACCCATCATAGAAATCAGGTCTTTAAAAAAAAATGAAAGAACAGGACAGAAATGGACAAATATTGCCATATTTTGTATCAAACTAAAGCTAAAACTGCCAGTAATGCCATGCAATAAATATAACCTACATGTTTCCCCTTCTAACTACTAAGATGTGAATCTTTATCAAGAAAAGCATATATATTCTCCTACACATTTTAGCCGGCGTGTAAAAAAGCCTCGCTTTTCATATTATTCAGTCCTAGGTGATGAGAGACCTTTTATTTTTTGAATGGCCCAACATAGTGAATTTCTCATTGCACAATGACAGGGCACATACTTATCGTTTCCCACCAGGTGAATACTCTTGTAGTCTGTGTGAGGCATGTGTTGTTGCCGTATCAATTCGCAGTAGTGGGCCGTGTCGTAAATCTTGATGACATCACCAGTGTGGCTGAGGTGGTCGACAGCGTACAGCAGGCTGCCTTCCTTCTGTAGGGCCAGTTTGACCTCATAGTGGTCCGCATCTGGTTGTATAATGTAATGCTGAGTTACCATACTACCGTACTGGACCTAATTTTTGAGCGCCCATCCCCTAATAAGCACACACACACCCTTTATAGGCCGATTTTAGACATTAAAACCTCTAAATTATGTCAGATTTTGAGCACAAATGAAGTCCTTAGTACTATAGACATGGAATAATTTGTTGAATAGACTGTGTGCTTATTAGATCAAATATGGTACTGCAACAATTGGGGGAAAATGAAGGGGGGCTGTGCTTATTAGAATTAAATTTGTTTATTCTTTTTAGTTTAAAATAATTTTTTTTAAAGTTTAAAATGATTTTTTAAGTGCACTGTGTGCATATTACATCGAATATGGTATGTCTTTTTCCCTGTAACATGATAGCTAGTAGATGCGGACAGCCATTGTTATCTATGGACAATAAGAGCTCAAAAAGCGGACGCCAGAATAGAACTTGCACCATTTTATTCCACATATTGACAATGGATTGGGCCCTTAGGGAGTTGTGTTCAGGTATCCCTGGCGACCCTATTTTTTATCCCTACCCATGTTTTTTTTGTGTTTCTTTCAAGACATTTTTGGGGTTTTCCACAAAAAAAACTTATTTTTCTACTGAAATATTTTTTTACTGAAATTACACGAAAATGGGAAGAATTTTTTCTCAAAATCTTAAATGGTAAAATAAAATAAAAATTGACCTACCTACCCTATATTTTTGGGCCTAACTTACTCTGCCCTTATTCAAGTCACTGCGGCACTTACCGCTTGCCACAGCGATGGTGATATCCAAGGACAGCAGGAGCTCAGTGCCCGGGGAGGGCAGACATTGTGTCTTGGGAACAATCAAGGCCGTCTTATTCGTTCTAACCCACTCCATAGCCTGAGTCTGTAGTATACGCAGCCCCTCTGGTATCTCTGTGTTGTCTGATTGGAACTGGCCAATTAGCTTAAGAGAAGAATTTACTCCATCAGTATTGAAACTTTGGAAATGATACAGAATCAAATCAAATTTAATCATATTTCCAGTATTCTATGTAATATGCACTCTATTCCAAATAAGCAGCTCCCATACTATTTTGGAGACAATAAAATGCAATCAGCATAAGTGCACAGGATGTTAATCATGTGGAAAATGGTAGTTGTTATAAAGGTAATTACCGTATACGACATAATAAGCGCCCTCCCCTTAATAAGTGCCCCCTCCCCTTTTTGGGACATTTTCAGACCAGAACAAAGGCTCAAAATTCCCAATTTTGGAGACAATTAAACTCTTAAGTTGTAAAAATGCTATAAATTCTTTTTAATGAGCGCCCAGGGCGCTTATTGTTTTGAATATGGTAAATTTATTTTCATCTTTAAATATAAACTTATGGTTAGCAAAGATAAATAATAAGGAGGATTTAAAAGAGGAGCAAGCGTTGATAAATACCTGAATTGCCAAGTTATCTGCATTCTTCTGTATAGCATCAGATGCCATGAGAAGACAGGAGTGCAATGCCTTCATCTCTTTGACGAGGTCCTCCAGGTCGTCTGTCATCTCCCCGCTCTGAAGATGTCGGATCGCCATATCCATTTCCGCAAGGATTTCAATCACAGAAAATGCCTTGCACTTGGTGTGAATCCAGTCAAAGTTCCTGCCGATGTTTTGGACAAACTCCTTATATTGCTTGCTCCTTATGAGATGAATGGGTAGTTCTTGCAACTTCCTGAGATTAAACTTTGATGGACCATACTGCAGAGGTTGGCAAGGAACACTCCGCATAGCTTTTGGGTAGGACCCTTTCTTCTTCTTGAACAGCTCCAGTGGCTTAATTTGTTTTGACCATTTCCCATCAAAGTAGTCTGCGAGAACACTGTGGATGCTGCAGAGACATTCCTCCTGTAGATAGCGGGTTTGAGCAGCCTGTCTAAACTGCCTGTGATACCATGTGATGCAATCCTTGCCACTGGCTTGTCGAATAACCAGGTACTCGCCAAGGTCTATTTGTATGCGTCGCCAGAGTGAGGGGGGAAGACGGACGTTTTCTGGATCAGGTGGGAGGTGGTAAATGTAGGTGTCCTGCAGTACTTCATCATCAAGGCTGAGCACGTCCTCCAGCTCCAGGTCTGTCAAACCCTGCCTGGACGCCGTCAGGTACCCTGAAACATTTTTTTTGAAACATTTATCTTTATTCCTGAGTTTATATATGGTTACATCACGACAATAATCAATATTCATCTAAACACAAGTTGAATACATACTCTAATGATATATAGTTGTATCATTTTCACCTTAACATCACAGTTTTTAATCATGTAATTATCTTTAAAGTATAGCACTGAAAAGCCAGTTATACAGATATTGCATCAGATAAAGGATGTTGTAAATGTTAAGAGAATAAAACAGGTTTGTAATCAATGTTATTTTTGGGATTCTGCAAACGTGATGTGAACAGGTGTACTCAGTCACTACTTTAAGTATAAAGCAGGTAATGCTTTTAAATATTGCAGTTATACTCATGGGCACAATACATTTTGTATCATAAATTTATACATCAGGAGGGTGTGCATTGTAATATAAAAGCTAGTAATGGGAGCTCCAGTTAACAAATGGTTTTATTTACCTAGTGCTTTGCAGACCAATATCTTTCCATGCTTAGCTTCAAGACGATCAAACAAGACATTAATTGCTGAAACGATGGTGCTCCCGAGGATGCAGCTAGTCATCTCCTGGTACGACCTCCACAGCGCTGCTTCACGTGCCGCCAGGAGCATAAACAATGGCTGCTGACAATGGTTGAACTTCTCCATAACAAGATCCTTTTGTTCTTTGGTCAAAGTTCTGTTGAGCGTTTCCATCCATTTCCAAAGGGTTTCCTCACCAGATGACGAATCCATGAAACACATTTTGATGAACCTGGAGTTGTCAGATATAAGGTTCTCTGCACTCTTTAGACAGCCATAAAGATCTGGTAGTGTTGAAATTAACAGATGTACCCCCAAAGGTAATTCATGAGGCATCCAATTCAGGTTGTGGGCGTGATCACGGGTATGTAGCTGGTCTACAGAGTCGAGGACGATGTAGAGAGGTTTAGACTTGGTGTCAACTTTAAACAAAACTGAGTGGAAGTAGACCATAGCAAACATAAAGTTCCGGGACAGGTCATCCTCAAACTCAGGCTCAATGTCATAGTTGCACCAGATCTGCTTGATAATACCAACCAACGTGTCATGGATGTAGGAACTCTGGCTGGATGTACCCAGAAAGCGGACAATCTTTACCGGTTTTACCGGAGCCACCCACTCGTCAATCTTACACACCACATGTGCCATCAAGGCAGTTTTCCCCGACCCCGATTCACCACAAAGGACCAGCGGCTTTGTGTACTGTTCTAGTGCTGGTTTCTGCAGTGCTTTGACTTTCTGCTCTTGGAGGTTGATAGCTTCATCTTCCATGGCATATCCAATGCCGTTTTTCTTCATGAATTCTTGAGTCGCTGCAGCCTGTGAGTTTACTTCAGCTTTGTGTTCTTCTTCAGCTTCTGCCTCTTCCTTTTCCGGTAAATCAATACGCTCCTCTTCATCTTCTGTAAGTTCTTTTCCAAATTCCTGACTGAGCTTTTCCTTGATCTCCTTAATAAGATCTTGCCTACCACAGAACACTTTGCATTTCTTCTTGGCGAGCATACTCTGATGCAGAACCTCTTTAAACAGAGCTGGTAGACCAAGATACTTCTTTTGATGCCCCTTGTCAACATGTAAGTCAATCAACCGCTTCATCTCTTTAATAAAAACATCTCTAATCTCATGGAGATATTTTTCATGATCTGGATTTTTTTCATCAATGCCCTGTGGGGTCCAGTCAATTGTATTGAAGTGAATATTGGTATCATTCAAAGACCCTGGAACCTTTTTGTTCTTTAAATCATCCAGCAGCTCCCTTGCTTCAGCATCTGCTTCCTTGCCATCCAAGTCTTCAAACCTCTCTGAAATACAATGATAAATCTTGCAGACCTTTGGGTTAAGAATTCTCTCCTATGTATATCTGAGTTTAAAACACTACAGCATTAGACCCTGAGCTAAAATTATAATATACTGTTTGTAAGCAATAGATGTCTATCAAAAGTTATCATTTGATATACTTTTCCTCAACTATCACTCAAAGAACAACAACGGATAAATCAGCGACAGTATTCTGCAATCTCAGATATATGAATACCACTTTAGGAGAAATTTAAACCTTCAAGGCAGCAAAGAGCTTTAATCTACATTTCAACATACCATTTAGGGACATTTTGAATCCATTCACCTGGCAAATTTTTACAACAAAAACCAACTGTTATCATAAACTAAATGAATTCACATACTTGCTTTTGTGTCAGTGAAGTTGATGTTTCTAATTTTCCTTGAGAAGTACAGCGTCCGATCATTAACATTTTCTGCTGAGAGAATTCCATGGTCAACTTCATTTTCTGTTACTGACCAAAAGTATGTTTGTCTCGTTTCAGCTGATATTAAACCATCTTTGTAGGCCTTGTCAGCAGAGTCACGAAACATGGAAACAAACAGTTTATCTATAGCATTCCACTCCTCTGTTTCCTGGAATAGAGGATTTTGATTGGCATGAAAAAGTTTCACAACATTAGAAAAGCAAAAGAGTATCTATAAGATACAGTCCCAGTGGGCACACCCCATGAAGAGACATTTAATATTAAGTACTTGTTACCCCTACAGAGAATTTGCAGGGCTCAATAAGTGGTCTGTGCCCACTGGGACGGTACAAGAGGTCTAAAATCTTTGTGTGGGGCAGAACTAGGTTGTAATCTAGGTGTCAGAGACTTCACTTACACTCAAATTTCTGATATGTAAAAAATGGCAGTCTGAACACTAGCTTCACTCTGAACACTAGCTTGCCACTCCCTATTTGTTTTAAAAAACAAGCACTAGAAAAACTACATGTAGACACTTTAAAATAAATTCTCCTCCAACTTATTGTTAACAGATCTATCATGTTATACACCCACCACCTGACTGATTATATCATTGCTATGAGTATGTGTGCCAATGAGATCACCAACCTTTTCTCTGTTTTCTTGATTTTCCTCCGACTCATCATTATAATAATGAAACTTGGATGATATAGACTGCAGAACGTATTGGTTTGGGACAGCGTTTCTGTCTAGATAGTACCAATCATCTAGTAACTTGATTTCCTTCCCAAGCTCCTTTGCACATTTGTATATGATCTCATACTCCTCTTTCTCGATAAGGTTGGGGTATGGCCGAAAGCCATATTTGTCTCCAAGAAAACACTGAAAATATCAACAAATCAAATTTATAACAAAATGATGTAATATGTCATTGTTTGGGTAATGTTTTCAAATATGATTTTTGCACAACAAAGAATTGCAACATTTGAATCTTATGACTAACCATTTTCTTTCGAAAGCCTAGTAAAGTAACCAAATACTAGATTCGGTTTATAGCATTTTTCAAAGTGGATGGTAGGGGGACTGGTTATACGAGGGCTCCACTTCTACACAATACGTTATAATACTCATACATATGCACTGTAACCCAGTGGTGTAAAACGATTTGAAAAGATTTTCCTCAAATCAACTGTTGTATTGTACTTAAGTTTACTTACCACAAAATAAGGTCCGCGTGATTGTCGTTGACACCTGAGTATCTCAGACAGACAGAGTTCTGTTGTGTTGTGGTCGTCCTGTGCCTCGTCCCGAACCCCCCAACGCATGTCTGAGATCTGGGGGTAGAAACACATTTTGTTTCATGGTGAATATGGCCTATCAAGTTTAAAGTAATGGGAGGGCCGTACGTGAAGGGAGCGTGCAATAACTCTAGGCCTTATTGCGTGCTCTGCTCGCATTGCACGCTCCAGAGGGTCACGTGGCAGCCGACAGAAGTAAACAAACACCACAGAAGTAAACAAACATCGTGGAAGTAAGCAAACATGGACTGTAAATCTATTTTAGATCAAAACACCTTGAAATATACACAGAGCGGCACTTAAAAGCGCCCTCGTCAGTGGTTATTGTACTGTATTGCTCTAGCCATATGGCCAGCATGCAACATAGGCCAGGCAGCTCTCGGGCAATAACCACTGACTCGGTCACTTTAGCGTGCAGCTCTGTCTATAAACCCCTATAATGACACTACACTATCAAACACATCTGAGATTTGAAGCTAAAACATACTAAAAATCCTATAAAGGCAGTACACCTCCTATGTTTGACAGCAGAAGGTAAAAAAACATTAAACCCCTCCAAAGAAGATACACTCATCAACACATGTCTGATATCAGGAGGTAGAAACATATTAAAACCCCTATAAAGACAGTACAACCCCCAACGCATGTCTAAAATAGTGCACCCTCACTTTTACTTGTCAGGTCCTGGGTGCATGGACAAACATTCTAACCATAATCTTAAAAAATCTTTAGAAATCTTGAAAAGAAATAAATCTTGAAACCCTAACCCTAAGCCTAACCCTTACCCTAACCCCAACCCTAAGAGTAAAGCTTAAGATTATGCTAAGATTATTAAGATTATGCTTAGAACGTTTTGTCTGTGCACCCTGTATTTGCCTATTTTTATGGACATTTTAATGTACCAGATTTCAAATAATTTAGAACAAGCCCTTTCCAAATTTCTGGGTTTACCTCTTCATGAAGGATTCCATCATGCCATGATACTTCCAGCTCATTTGTCTGCATGATGCAGCAATGCAGTGCAGAAACTGCATTGCTGCATCATGCAGACAATCTGAGAGGAAATCAAATATGCTGAAAACAACAGTTGTGATTATATCTAATTTTCATAATTGGGCATAAAAAAAAGCTTATACTGTTTTTGTTCAGCTAGGTGTATACCATAGTCCAGTAGCCATTCAATATTTAAATCTGACCTGGAAGTCGAGGTTCCTCTCCTGACAGTATGTCCTCAGCTCGGGTACGGCTTCTTTCATCAACATGTTCCTCTCTGCAGCGTAATCTGAACAATAAAGACAGCATCATAATTATCATCGTGCACGCCTTATCATGCAGGATTAGAAAGTGGCAATTTTTAACAAAGGTGGGAGGGGGAGGGTCATTGAATTTTCATGTGAGTGGGACAGAATTTCGTTGCCCCCCCCCCCAGGTAGGTTGAGAGCAGCGGACCCCTTTGAACAATAGTAATGCACAGATTTCTCAGTGGCGAAGGAAAAAAAAAGGAGGGGGGTCACAGGGGCCCGCCCCCCCTCCCAAACCCAGAAGGGGGGGGGGCTGAATATGTTTGGGCCCCCCAAAATACTAAGACCCTATGATATTTTGCACAAAATTCCCAAACTTACCTCTCGCACATAGAGAAAAGTAGGGGCAGAGGGGCATGCCTTCCCCCCAATGAGAGCTGAAGGGGACTCAAACAATATGTTTGTTTACAATTCCAATACTATCATGTATGTGCGGCATTAAGCACAAAAGTCAATACTTAAAGCTTTTTAGAGTAAGCCCCCCCCCCCCTGGGTCGCCCCAATGAAAAATGCTTCATACTCCTCTGTTTCTTTGCTAAAAAGGGGCATAAAGGTTTCCTGCTTGTCTCTGATGTTTCTAGGCAAACCAATAGCACCAGTAGATAGTTATATCCAACATAAGAAAAGGCACCCAGCAGTTTCATAATATGCCTCGCCCTTGCCTCATCACAACACTCTACAGCCTCCCTCGGCTAGTACAACCAGTGTGGATATCCCCTCATGTGTGCCTATAATAGAGCTCCCTGCCTTCCCTGCTATCTCCAGCTGCACCAGTAGCACCAGTCGATAGTTACTCTACATAATTGAAGGCCCTTACTATATAATCAATAGGCACCAGTGAGGGACACACCTGCCACACACCACTACAAAGACACTGTAGGAACACTGGGCCTGGAATCTGTAGCTAGCCAATCAAAGATGGCGGATGGTGAGCAAACAATCCTCAACAGACTTTGTCTACCGTATTCGACGTAATAAGCGCACAGTGCGCTTAAAAAATGATTGTGGACACCTTTTAGTAGTTAAGAGTTTAATTGGGGTCAAAAATTGAGATATTTTTGGTCATATAAAAAAAGGCCAAAAACGAGGGGTGTGCGCTTATTAGGGGATGTGCCCTTATTACGTCGAATACGGTATTTGTAATGTAAATACTTAATATTCTTACATGATTTTTGGTAGAATCTTAGTTTAAGTATATGCGGTCATGTAGGCAATTGCTAGCCTCATCAAATCAATGCAATAATAGAGAAATCAGCCTAAAATATATATTGAAGATTAGGCTAACTCTGTTGATGCGACTAGGCTAGCTCAGTATGTAGTTAGCCTAGTTATCCATATCATGAAACATTATTTCCTGCTCCTACAGACCATTATATCCAAAGAACATTAAAGCACTACATAATACACAGCCACCAACAGATAACTTAACAATGTTCAACTCCCTATAAATACTGTGCAATCACCCCCGGTAGGTTTGGGTAAAACACAACCATCTGCCATCTTTGATTGGCTAACTGCAGATTCCAGGCCCAACAGTGAAAGACCAGGCATACTCTCGTTCCCAAACCCTTCCGAAGGAAGGCTCTGGTAACTGCCAAATGTTGGGATTTTGCTGGGTCTGGGCAACCCCTACTGGTAGCTTGGAACCAGTGAACAGGAACAGGAAATGGAACCAGAAAGGTTGATGGTAAAACTACCTAAATATACCATCATACATTCTGGTTCCTGCCCACTGGTTCCAGCTTACCGGGAGGGGTTTCCGAGACCCAGCAAAATCCAAAGTTCAAAGTCATTTGGCTGTTACCAGAGCCTTCCTTCGGAAGGATTTGGGAACGAGAGTAGACCAGGCAGTGCCTCCCCTCTAGATGCGTTAACCCCTTAGGCTTTAACCCTTCAATGATATATAGGTCAACATGATGTACCAATGCAGCCTATGTGAGTTACTTGCTGGTGCTGCATTGGTGCATCATGATAACACTTCGGGCGTGTCTTAATCTATAATGCAACACTGGTATGTTATTCACCAGAGCCATATTCATGCATCATGATAGAATACAATGTACATTTTTAAGCATCATGTGGACCCTACAGGGTTGAGTAGGGGCGGATTCAGGATTAAAAAAAGATGGGGGGGGGGGGGGGGTGAAATAGTTAAGCATTAAAAATCTACAAATGTTGGGGCAAAAAAGGGTCCGCCCTCCTCTAAATCCGTGCCACAGTCAGACTAGTACTGATACACTCCCAAAGGGTCGGCATGATGCATGCATGCAGCCTTGGCTAGTAGACTTGCCAGTGCTGCATTCAATCATAAGGCCAACAAAGTGGAAATAAGACATTAAAACAGTATGCCGTTCCTACAGGATCCAACTACTAGTGGTTGATTATATTGAAGCAGTCCAAATGCCTGTCTAAGAAGCGCTGGTTAAAATTGTATTAAATTGATGCCAATAAATCAAGCACCACAATACGACTGCTGCCCCGTGCTAAACCCTTTAATTAAGGACGACATGACGCTATATACCCATTTGCTCCAGAGGGGTCAAGAGCAACCTGCGACCTGGGCTGTTTTCCAGGCGATTTGCTGACTTGGTACAATCATTTTAGCGACCTGGCGATTTTTGGATAACATTTGCTGTATCAAAAATGACCGTCTTTGTGACCTGGAGCACTTAATTTCGGCGATTTTCCGACCTGAGGGGGGGGGGTACCTCTGTACCCCCATTTGTGGTAATGATACACCAATGCAGCACCAGCGAGTAACTCACTAGTGGTGCATTCGTGTATCATGCCGACCCTAAGTAGCAATCAACCCCATATAGGGTCGATATGATGCATGAACGTAGCACTGGTGTGTTACTCGCAAGTGTGGCATTCGTACATCATGACGACAAAAGGGTCATGCCGTCGTAAAAGGGTTACTTTTCCTAATAATTTATCCAGTATATAGTATGAAAGCTGTACTGCCAATGGATAAATGCACCATGAGTCAGCAAGATGTGTCTCAGGCCAAAAAACAAAAAGGTTTGTTTCAGGTAACATAGGAGGAAAATGGAGGGTCGGTAGGTCGGAATTTAATAATGTTTATTAACATGAATGTACCAGCCAACCTTTTTGAAAACCCTAAAATTTACCAAAAAAGGGTAAAAATATGAAAATTTCTTCAAAATTGCACAAAAAAAGGTAGGGTTGGCCCTGTTTAGATAGGGTCGGTCGGGTGACCTGAAACAAACTTTTTTTTTGCCTTATATAAATGCCAATACATACATGTAATTCAAATCATGTTTACTCATGCAGTAAACCAAAATAAAACCCGCTATACAATGTTCCCGAATGTTTCTCCATCGCTCCTCATTATGGTCAAACGCTGTGTAACGTTATTCTGATGTATAACAACTTGTTAGTCTAGTAGGTAATGTCGGACAAGTAATAGTTAGACTATGGTTATGAAAGGGTAAATAGAATTAACCACAGCTTTATAAGCTGTGGTTAATCCTACCTACCCTTTCATAACCATTGTCTAACTATTTTAAACCACAGCTAGAAGGTTATGTGAGTCTAAGTGGAAATAACCAAGGTGTGAATTCCTTTGTCTTGGCCCTCCGCTGTGGTTTAATGTTGCAGACTGCAACAATTCAGGCACGTAAACAGTTTAACCCTTACGTGCCCAGAACTCCAAAAGTGCGCGCTTTTACACCTATAATGTGTTCAACAGAGCACCCTAGCTGCTATAATGGTCAAATCAGGATGTTTCTACATGCAAATGAAGCACAATTACATAAGCTTTCTAACGATATTAAATACTCTATGGTCACATGTATAGAACGTCAATGGTATGCATAATAAAAAATAAAAAAAGAGTTATAAATGGCCTAAAAATCAATGAAAATGCGCGCATTGGTCAAAGGGAGTGAAAGAAATATTGATAAATAAAGGAAATATTGAAAAAATGGCGAAAAAAATGTGAAAAAAACTTTTTAAATGTTTTTTCTGTAGATTACAATCAAATTGGTGGTATTCTTTCACTTTCAATATGTATGCCCTCAATCAGAATAGCAAAAAGCATCTTTACCAAGCCAAATCAGTCTATTCCAAAGTAAAAGGGCCCTTTTTGGAAATATTAACCATTTTACCATATTGTTTAATATTAGGAAAAAAAAGTTTCTGGTTGCCATGGTAACCCATATTATGACGTTTTTCCATACATTATCCAAAAGCCTATTCCATTAGCTTTCAGAAAATATAATAAAAAGCATATCTTGGCACGAAATATTGAACTGTTACACAATCTACAAATGATGTTGTGGAAAATGACTTTTGTCAAAATAGTTCTGGGCACAAAAGGGTTAAGTAGTAGATGGCTCAAACTCCTGACTTATGTTGTTTTAGGATAGAGGAAGGACAAATCAGAAAGTTCTTAATATGTTTAAACAAGTTTAGTATATTGAAAGGTATATATCTTGGCTCCTTGGAACACTTTTTGATACATTTCTTACCCTAGCGGTTCAGTTTTTATCGCCTCGTGAAGTTTATTGTCCTTTTTTCAGGTGACTCCGTGACCAAAAATCCATGATCATGAACATAATGTTTTAAATACATCACAGCAACTAATAATTTTGTTTACAAGCTGGGGCAACATATATCTTGAAGCATACCAAGAATGGATATCATCTGAGTAATAGTTTTTGAGATACAGGCCGATGAATTTTGAACATTTATCAGAAATATGAACATTTCAACTACATACTCTCAACTTTACCCTAGTTTCCTCAAAATGGTCCCATTATTTGTTAAATTCACGCTACAGTGTCCTGATCATGTGTACTTTAAGAAATATGAAGCATCATGATATCTGGTTAGACCAAATTTGCACAGTATAGGCCTAAAGTACCCCTATTAACCTATTTTACGTCACGGAGTCACTCGGGTGACTCCGTGACAGAAATTATTTCTTGTATAAATGAGCATAAAAATGGTGGATTTTTGCATTAGAACATTAGAGGGAGTGGGTAGGACACAGGAAAACCAGAGATAACTTAAATATATTGGGTATTAACAATTTTATGAAGGTTTAAATTTTCATCAGGGTGGCTGGTGACTCCGTGACGAATATTCCGGGTGACTCCGTGACAAAAAATATGTATCCCAATAGACATATGCTCCTGGAGGCAAGATTATTGGATATTTTTCAAAATTTCTTTTTTCCAGCAGAAGACACAAGAGTTACCTCACAGTCTGGGATACAATAGAGACTGTGTGGATCTTCTTTATTTACTATATAGAGGTATCAACCTGAAATGACATTTGAATATTTTGCTCACAAAACACACTTAAATGACTGTGGAGAAAAAAATAAGGAACATATCTAGTGAAATCCTCGTGAATCAATTGACTATACCATAGACCTAATAGAAAATTATATTAGGAATAAGCTGTTACTGCCTCAGTACACATGGGAGGCATGTAAAACATGTCATTTTTAGCGTTTTTGAGGTTTTTAGGGTTTTTTGGGCCTTTGGAGGGCCAGAAAACAGAAAATATTGGGCCAATACACAAAAAATAGAGATTTCCCGAATTATTAGGATGTTTTTTCACATATACCAAAAATTTGAATAAATTGGTGCAATACTGGTTATTCTGAGGGGGTATAAGCCTGAAAAGGGCCAGAAATAGCCAAAACAACATAAGTGGGGAGTTTATGCCAGATACCCCACAAGGACCTGAGAATATGTACAATTAACCACGGCAGACTGACTGGTGCCCTCATAGGGCACCAGTCACTCTACCATTGTTAATATTACATAACTCAGGTCCGAGGGGGGTACCTGACTTAACCTTCGGTTATGTGAAAATAACCAAGGTGTGAAATGCTTTGTCTTAGCCCTCAGCCGTAGGTTAATCCAGTTTAGACCCCGGGGGGGGGGCACACCCAATCTTTTCTATAGTCACTATGTGTGAACATCACCCTGAATTTTGGACCCTAAACGGGAAAAAACATTAACATCTGTACCCTTTTCACGGCAAATTGGGAAAAAAGTGATATTGTAATCATGAAAAATGTACCCAAAAACACCACCAAATCATGGGTTGTCACTAAACATTACAGCTAAAATGTCAAAACTTTGGCTTGTAGTCACTGAAATGTTCCTAAAAGATATCCCTTTTCCTCCAAAATTGCCTAAAAATGACCCCTTATCAAGGGCCCGCGCGGGTCCGTGTCTAGGGCCCTAAAGTGGGCCCTTTCCCTTAAAAGTGTGTTCACACATGGTATCTAAAGCTGGCAGAGTGCCCCCCCCCCCTCCCCGGGAGTTTAAAGTAATCATAATGGTTTAGGTAGCTGACCATGTGTAACCTTTGTTTAGTCACTCTGTGATATAACAAGTCAGTCTACCGTGTGTAGACGGTTAGGTAATGTACTTAGGCTATAATCTTAAGGGCCCAAATCTAGGTAACCCTGCAGCAACAATTAGAGTTGAGCCGGGGCAGATACTCAGTCCTTTATATAGGGCAGGTGGAGGATGAAGTATGCACCCGGAAAAGTCAGTTTTATAACTCTTAAAGACGCAGTTCTTGGCATCCGTCCAGCCACAGTCTCAGTGAAGTGAGGGCTTTGGGTCTTTATAGAGGAGGTGCGGGATTGACACCGTTTGTGTGTAATCAGGCCTACTCAAATATTAAAGTGGGTTTAAACTAGTGTATAAATACAGCATGTGAATAGGCATGATTACATCCACATAGCCTAGCGGACGGAGGTATTTTGAGGGTATAGATGAGGAGGAGGGGGGTCCCATGTCGCATGTCGATTTTAAGAAATGGCCATGTTGCATGTCTATATATATTGCTTAATAATGCTCATGCTCATGTCCCCTGTCATTAACCTTTTAAGCCCCTGTCACATTATATCGCCATGTCGAATTTATGAGTCTACCCCCATCATCTTCCCAGGGGTATCTTCCAAAACAAAATTTGATGGATTGAGGGAGTCGCAAAACATCTTAAAAAGCTGATGAGCAGGGGGGGGAGGGGTTGAGGAATATAATTACCACATTTTATGTTGGTATAAATGCCCTAACTGTAGTATAGTACTACCTGCCCCCCCCCCCTGTTATTACAAATGGTCATCCCCTATCCGTCTGTAGTTTAGTACTGCCTACCAGCTCCCCCCCCCCTCCCCTCTGTTACAACAAATGTCCTCTCCTTGACTGTAGTAAAGTACTACCTGTACCTACCCCCTCCCCTACAAATGTCCCCTCCCTGACTGTAGTATAGTATACTGCCTCCCTGTGCCTACCTGTGAAGGTAGAGCTGAGAAACACCTGTACTCCATTCCCCTGGATGTCAGGTAGCTGCCACAGCTCTCCCGCCAACACCCGCTCCTCCATGGTCATCTGTCTGCTGCCTCCTGTAGGTCTCTCCTCCATGGTCATCCCTCTGGTACCTCCTGTAGGTGGCGGGTCTGCTCCCCCTGAGTCCCCCCTGTCTGCTGCCATGCTGACCGGTGGGTGCATGCCAGGTGCAGGCCCAGTCACTGAACCTCCTCCTCAGGTGTGTTTACATCAGGTAACAAGGTAAACAATGTAGCACTGCCACCTGCAGGGTGGGGAGTGAACTACTGTAGGAGGTAGCAGTTCTACAAGTGGTCAGCAGGTGGTAGCTAAGTGGACTTAACTCTTTAAGTACAGATGTCGCAAAAGGTTGACATTTGTCGTCATGATGCCCTCACCAGTGCTGCATTGGTGCATCATGCCGACCCTCCGAGAGTGTCTCAACCCTATAAGGTCGGCACAATGCTTGAATGCAGCACTGGCGAGTTACTTGCCAGGGCTGCATTTATGCATCATGATGACAAAGGGCATGATGCATTAAGGCATGATGGCATCCTTAAAGGGTTAATGCAGTTGATGACATGCTGAAGGAGCTACAGCTCTCCCGCCAGCACCCTCTCCTTTAATGCGATTCTTCTGCTATCAAGGTAAAGGAATGCAGCACTGCCACCTAGAGGGTCGGCAGTGAACTGCAGTAACAGGTCTGATGCCTAGACTTGGCATCTGACTAGACTGGCGGCCAGCAGTATTTGAGAAAACTTCGGCATGCAGGACAGTCGGTCCTGCAGCTAGCCAATTTTGCAGGTATACTGGACTGGATACATTTTTGCAGGACCGGATATCAAAATCAAAGTTTTGCATGATATTTAGAATAGGATAGCATTTATAAAAGAAAATAATAACAAAGAATTGCTTTAATTTGCCTAGAATATTAGTGTGCACTCTAGAAATTGTAACTTCAGTTCTAGTTAGAATATTTGAAAAATTCTCTCAGTTTTAGAAAGCCCAGAAGGTGGAGGACATCTTGTCCTGCAACACTAGTCATTCTGCCAGACCAAAGCCATTTTAGGTGGACATTGCCACTCCGGCATGATTTGGCAAAGACTGGACCAGTGGGTGGCAACTCATGCAGTAGACCCAGGAAGCCCCCTCTGCTTGGGGCTGTCACAGAACACAATGAAAAATAAAAGCGCAAAAAGTGGGTGTTACAAAAGAGTTTTTTACGTTGTTTTTCAAGGGGGGTGTTACAGAAAAAAAAAATTACGTTATGGATATCTGGACGTTTTTTAACGTTATGGACTCTATTTTCTCACACAACCGGTACGTAACTTTCCAACTAGTGTGCAAAAAATGTGTAAATTAGCCTATATTAGCGTAAATTTGAGGACCACAGGGTGAATTTGAAATATTCGCTAGTATTAACGTAAATTTTTAAACACTAATGTAAATTATTGAAAAAACTTTAAGCTTAGCGTAATTAAGCTCCGTAAAGTAAATTTTGCCCCTGAGGACTTGTCTTTTTTTTCCTGAGTGAAATATCTCTAACCCTCTTCTAAAGTTGTCGATCCTGCCTCAAATCCACCTGCCCCTTGAGAAAAGAATGAGGCTATAAGAAGAACCTATATGATCTCTAATTACTCTAGCAGTGGTTCATCATTTTCTACCCACCATTGTACTTGGTGTAATCTCCATGAATGCAAACCTCACAGTAATGTGGTGATGGAGGTAAAGACTTCTACCGTGTGAAACGTGGCGAAAGTCGAAATGCACGGCTAGACCATTAACACACTTTGATGTATTATACTTGTATTAATAAAAAATCATTTATGAAAATAATACATTTACAAACTCATATGTACTTCTATTGAAGTTCACTTTACAGAGTAGGGCGTGGCACCATGAATACAAACAGAGCTATTGTTGCCGCACATTAGGAAGCATGAGGTTTCTACTCTTGATATAGTCAGGGGACTGACTGCCATGTATAAAAAGGCAATGCACTCATTTGAATTATTGCTGTGGTAATATTGATACAAGGTCTTCATGTATCATTCTTTGTGTTCAGTTTAAAGAAGTTCACATAATGGAGTACACCTTATGGGTTCTGTATTTTATAGTTATATTGCCTAGGCTCATATTAAACTATTTGGACAGAAGGATACCAAATTAGAGTACAGATTAATGGTGTATATGCCTGTGTCCAATGCAGGCACGATAAATCACCAGCAATGGTTGGCACATCACGCTGACAATTCAATAGTGGATAAGCCCCATAGGGTTGGCATGATGCATGAATGCAAAAGTAGCAAGTTATTCACTGATCTTTCACTAATTCATCCTGACAACATAAATGGAGAGCACCATGCTATACCCTTGAATGGTTAAGGTAAGTGTTAATTAGGCCAAAAAAAAGTTCGCTTTAGGTAACATGGGAAGAAAATGTAGGGTCGGTAGGTCGGATTTCTTTATTCTTTAAAAGAAAATATTTTTTCTAAGCACAAATGTACCAGCCAACCTCATTAAAGACCCTAAAATTGACCAAAAATGGATAAAAATATGAAGATTTCTTCAAAATTGAGACTATGCGACCTGAAACAAACCTTTTCTTTGGCCTTATCTAAATAGGTTCTCAATGTGAGAGCTCGTGATGATAAATCCAAACCTTTAACTTTATCAGTCAATGAGTGTAGCGGTTGAGGCAAAATACAGCTCACCCTAGAAACTTATAGATATGTGTTTTATTCTAGGTGATTCTGTCATGTTCACAGATAATTAAGAAACCTGTGAGTCATTAAGAGTCGTCATAGCTCATCATGAACCTGCGTCACTCGGAGTCTTTATGACTCGTCATGATCTATCAGGCCAAACAAAAAAATAACCTGTGTTCCGGGAACATGGCCCAAAAAAACTAGTGTAGGTCAGTCGATTTCTTTTTAGGATTTCTTTTTAGGATCATGCGATGAATTGTAAGGGGAAATCTTATCTATGGAGTGGTTATTTGATATTGTAGATCTAGAACCAGTATCTGCCCAATTAAGCTATTATCAGTTCAGTTTTTGTCATACAAAGAATGTCCTCCCTTCTAATCTTTAAAATAATGACAATGCCAAAATGATAGGGTCGGTTGGGTTACCGAAACATAACGTTTTTTAAGCCTCAGCAAGAGTCAATCGGAGTCAACAGGAGCCAACAGGAGTCTTGAATAGTTAAGATGGGTCATTATGAGTCAATAGGAGTCCTCATGGGTCACATAGAGTCGTCAAGAGTCTCCATAAGTCATTACAAATCATAACCAATTACTGATATATGAATCTATGGGGGCAAGGCCAGCAAATCTATTCCTAAATGTAAGCAACATGAAAGGGGGGAGGGGGGGATCCTCAGACCAAGTAACCTGAAACAATTTTCTTCTTTTGGCCTGAACAGAACACAATCCATAAAATTGGCACTTATTTTGTATTTAATATATTCATTGGCTGAAAATCTCAATGACACATTGTAAGTTTTCCATTCAATAGCCAAGACATCCTCTGTCAGAGAATTTATATACAAGTCTCTCCTCAGTAGTTGTTTGTGAATTAATTTAAAACATTAGAGAATAATCCCAGAAAAATAATCTTACTTCATAGCCTTTAAGGCATTTAGAAATTTGTGCATTTCTGTCTTGCGGATTTAAGTCTATTCCATGCTTCCAGACCATGCATTAGCAGGCTTTTATCGTAGACATCAGAGTTCAAGCACATCGTCTTCAGTTTCACTTGGGTGTTGCCCCGTATAGGTCCTCGGGAGGTATCACCACATTTTGTTCATTGAGTGAAGATTTGTGGAGGTGACTACCTTGATAATTCCCAGTGATATGAAACCTGGACTAATAAGAAAATGATCAAACTAAAAGCTAAATGGCAGTAGTTATATTGTATATTGTGCTGTGTGCATTGTGATCCCTGCACAGAGGGTGTGGGGAGGATAGCCCTGTGGGAACAGAGGGTGTGGTTATTACAACAGCAAGGACTGCCATATAAGGGGAAAGACAAGATCTAGGAGTGCCAGGTTGTCTTATCTCATGTTGGGGGAAACTCATCAGTTTCAACTCCAGGAAATCACCCACCGGCTAATACGGAGCAGGTGTCACTGCTCGGTGAAGGTTCTGTTTTTGTGTTTACATAACCCACGGTGAGTGTATTAAATAGACAATGCACTCGTAGAGTTCCTCACTGAGGGTTATTTCACGAGGTGAAGTCAAGTGAAATAACCCTCAGTGGGGAACTCTACGAGTGCTTCTTTGTGTTTTTTTCATGTCCTTATTAACACCATTTGTCAAAATTCCACTTAATTTTTCTGCAAAAAGCTACTTTATAGTGGTCAAATCAACAATTTTGATGATTTGACAGGCCGTGAAATATGGGCGAGGGTTATTTCACGGGGGTGTTAAATACGGCCTTCCTTGGTATAATAAGTGAATGGGAGTGCCGTATTTACCATGAAATAATGTTTTATGGTGGCCGGCAGGGATAGTCTAAGAGTAACTACGTTTTGACTAGATTCCTGCCATATGCAGGGCACATAGTCTCCGAAAATACAAAAATAATAGGGGGGCCCGAGCTGGTTACTGAGATATTCAAGTTCGAAGTATGAGTGACTCGTGTTAAGGTTATATAGTATTTTTGCACAGATATTAGTGAAATCACTATGAAAAGTAATTACACTTCTATATCATTCCATCACGATATTGCCCATGGTAATATCTTTACAAAAATAAGTGTTTTGTACATATAGTCCCCGGCATATTTCTAAGGTTTTGATCTTTGAAAGATATGAGATAATAGAAATTGTTTTAAAATGACCATGTAGGATAAACAGATCTTCTCCCATTCCCAGCTACAACTAATTCCATGGTATAATGGTGAAAGCATTTGCCTTGTGATCCAAAGGTCTTGGTTTCGAATCTCTCCTTCCCAAGAATTTTATCAATTTTGTCATAGCATGATAAAATGGCCCTCTGGTGTCATATGGTAGTACTAAAATCGCCGCCGGCCACCTCAATCTCTACTTCCTGCTCGTCATGAACACAAATACCAGCACCAGGTTTTGAATAAGCGATGGTGTTATGGGGGTCTTGAAACAACTTTGAATCCCTAAAATGGATCTTGAACAGCCTGTCTTGTATCAGCACTGGGATAACCAGCCCTCCAAAGTTGGGCACAATAAGTCGATTTTTATATTTTTTAAAATTTCATTAATTCAACAAAGTATGTGTTTAGATTGCATACCTCTTCAAGTTTATTTTCATTTTTGAGCAGCAATAATATGCTCCATTGTATTAATCAATCGATTTACTTGTAGGACTAATTAACTCAGCATCATTTATTGGCCTCCTCCAATGGTATCCTGTACCGAGGAGGGCATGTACCAAGCTCACTTAAACTGGCACCATATTGCCCTGCTGGCGCCACTGTTCTCTCACTGCTGTGTCATTAGACACGCCCAGGTGATCTAGTATGTATGTATCAAAACTGCCCCCCCCCCCCCACACACACAACCCCTGGTCAGGCTGTCTGTCCTCCTTTGCGCGACCCAGCTATCTAGGAAAGTGCAGGTAGTAGTACTACTACTACAGCCGGGGGGGGGGGGGGGGGGGCACTTGGTATATTTTGTATACACAGGTGTGCGGCTGGGAAGGGTACTTTTAGAGCAAAATCCCCCTCACCAAGGGTCTGCTTTTCACCAAAATCCCCCTCACCAAGGGTCATTTTTCACCAAATCCCCCTCACCAAGGGTCACTTTTCGAAGGGTGATATTTTGCCAAAATTCTTTGGAACAAGGGCCTTTGTTTTAACCAGAATCCTTACACCAAGGCCGACTCCTCAGGGAAAATTGCTAAAACCTAGGCACTTTTGTCAAAAATCCCTCTCAGCAAGGGTCATTTTTGACCAAAATCCCCTTCACCAAGGGTCACTTCTGACCAAAAGAGGCAGCCGCACACCTGTATCAAAAAAAAATTAAGTACCCCCCCAGCTACTGCAGGCAATCAAAAACTCCATATCATCAATGCTACACAGTAGTACCCCGGTGACCATTGCCACAAATAAGTGGCATAATCATCTCACTCACAATCCTACTTACTTTTCTAGTCTACTATATGGTTAAGTGTTAGTGATGAAACTGCCCCTTGCGACCTGCCTCCCTCCTAGTATAGTATAGTATCCTGTGGATATTATTGGCTGTAAAGCAGGATCATGACGATGTGCTACTGGGAGTGTAGCCTATAGCCCCTTGTCCCCCCCCCCCACACCTGACCACAAACCCATAAAGACATGCTTCCAGGAACCATATGGGGATCTAAGGGAGTGCTCATCTTTTAAAAAACGTGGTGGGGTAGGGGGTGAGGGTGGTGGATGTGGGGGGGGGGGAATAAAAATGTAGACCCCTTGACCGGGGGGGGGGGGGGTGATGATAATTCCATCTGTTTTGAGCAAAAAAAAACAGTGTGTTACTATGCTACATAGCGCCGGGAATGCCACCAGGGGACTGGGGGGGGGGGTGGAATTTCGACCCCTCTAAGGGAGGCTTGAAATAATGTGTGCACTCCGCGCGAAATCTCGGCCCCCCACCCCCCCCCCCCCCGGTTGTTTAAAAAAGAGCACTCCCTAAACAAATCTACATACTGGGCCTACTGACTGCACCCAGCACAGGGCAATGTGCTTGCATGATTGTGTGATTGGTTGGGTAATTCTGGGGTCGTTATACTAGTAGGTTACTAGTTGGTGGGAGGAGCATAACACAACATATGGGCGGATCCTGCTATGTGGTAATCATAGCATAGGGCACAAGATGGCTGCACTCTGACGGGGACAGACCCCCTTTAAAAAGGAGAAGAGCGGCTCTCCGCAATTTAAAAAAAATCATTTTTCTTTTCTTGTAGGACTAATTAAGTAGCAATGGGAGTCGATGCGGGTAGCGGCAACTTGTCGATGGGTGATGTAGCAGTAGTGGACTTGCCAGCGTGGACGGTCGTCTTCAACTATGTGCAGCTAGCGGTGGCTCTGGTCGGGGTTCTCGCCAACCTGGCCACCCTCATCACGCTGACTGTAAACGGGGAGGACTTCTCAGACATCATTAAGATGTTACTCAAGTACCAGTCAGTACTGGACTGCCTCGCCTGTCTCAATGCTGCCCTGCTCTTCACGTTCACACCCATGTGGAAGGTGGGAGATCTTTTTTTATTTTTTTTTTGAAATACAAGATTTACTATGCTTAACTATGGGGGAAAAAGTAGTTTTCCTTCATTAAAAGGCTCCAAATAATAAAATAAACACAAATGCCGACTACATGTATTTCATGAGTGGGGGCTGGGGCCCATCCCACTCAGCCTGCAGCTTTGTGGGATATGGCCCCAGCCCCCACTCGTGAAATACTGCAGAGACGGTATCAATGGGCATTGGCATTTGTCAATTTGTTTTATGTTGGATACTGTCTTTCAAGGTCAAAGCAATGGGAGGGCCCTTTCTAAGGGGGGCGTGAAGTAACCGTGGACCGCCATTTAAAACTGCCCTCTATGTTGGTTACTGCACTTGGGGAGGCTGGCCCATTCTGTACTAGACCTCCAGCCAGCATACAGAATGGACCAGGCACTGCTCATGCAGTAACCACTATCTCAGCCACTTTAGCGTGCAGCTCTGTGTATTTATTTGGTTGAATTTCTATGAATCCAACACGTCCTCCAAATAATTGTATAATTGAAACAAAGAACACTTGGTAAGACAAATGTCTTTAGAAATGCACATAATGAACACTGTGAGTTCACTTCACAGGAGGGTGTGGCACTTTAAATACAAACAGAGCTATTGTTGTCAAACATTAGGTAACATCAGGTTTCACCATCTGATATAGTCAGGGGAACAGCTGCCTTTAAAAAAAAATCAATGCACTCATTTGATTCACTCCTCTGCTAATATTAGCAGTACAGGTATATACTGTTAGGTATAGTGATCATCTTTTAACAAGAGGAGTTTTTTTTTCAAGCAAGTCAAAATTGAGTGCAACTGGCCCCTTTAAACTATATATGTATAGTCATGCACAGGCTTTTTTTTTTTAGTAAAAAGGGATGAAATCGTTTTGGTTCCAGCCTGCTGTTAAATAATGACCACTGCCTTTCTCTATCATTCTTCGTGTTCATGTTAACATATGACATGTACTTTTTGCAGGTGGGAAACACGTTGTTTGACACGATAGTCTGCCACGTGTGGCACAGTCAGTGCATGTTCTGGCTGGCGGAGGACCTCTCCACTCACAACCTGGTCACCCTGGCCTTAGAGAGGTATGTAGCTGGACAACTGTCTTTGCAAAACTTTTTCATCCCACAGGACCTGGATCTAGACCTTCCCCTCTCCCCTCTCAGTCATAACCATGAGCCTGTCTGACCAGCAGGCTCCAAAGGACACAGACATCGTCATTAAGATGACCAATATGAACAATAACACCAGTTCATGGATTATAACATCTATCAAAATTGATATATTATAGCAAGGGGGAGAAAACGATCTAATCTCTCCCTGTGCTATAGTGGGGCCAACACCTTGCCCCAGTATAGGACCTTGGCTGGTCCTCAGCCAAGATCATATGCTACAAGGACAATGACAATAGTCCTTTAAAAATTGTACTAAACCTCTTATCTTACTCTATTAGATATAAGCTCGAGGCTGAAAGGCCCATCGATGAATTAAGTCATTTATTGCTACATTAACCATCAACTGGAAATGGACCAATCACAGGCAAATGTTATGCCTACCCATTATCAGTCTAAATAAAGGAAATTACATACATACAGGACATTTGGTCCTGAAAAGTTTCAATGTTGCAAGACCATCTACATTTTTGAAGGAGCGGATAGCCACATATCTGACAATTTATCTACTTAAGTATAAGATATTTTTGTTGTCATCTTTGGCTAAATCAGGATAAATTCATAGATTTACACAATATGTTGATAAAAATACTTCAGGTTTAGGGGCCAACTAAATTATTTTAGTTCAGGAAAGCCCAACATAAGACTGGACGTTCGGTCCTGCTACACTTGTCACTCTGCTGGACCGGTGGCATTTTAAGAGAACATTGCCACTGTCCTGCATGTTTTCGCAAAGACTGGGTCAGGCTGTCGGTATAACCAAGAGACAATGTCTACAAGAAAGTGAGCTCTAGCTGAGCATGCCGATGCATCATCTAAGCTAGAATGATTTGTTAAGCGAACCAGCCCTTTTTATTAAACAACAACAGGGAAAGCGGGAGCCTACCCAAGAATCCATTTCGTCTGCTCACTCTCCATCCTACTGTCTGCGCTCAAATGTAGGAGACAACAGACCTAACATCTGCTAGGAGACTGAGTTTTCACCACACTGCCGACCCTATTTGCGGTATGCTAAGGCATTCCCACAGTGCAGTCTACTAGGTCAGACGAACGCCACCAATTTTCCCGCGCCCAGATCGCCAGCAGCGGAGCTGCTGGTATGGTATGGAAAGGGGCATATGACCATCCCCACTAGAGACATCTAGTGGTCGGTAGTCACGTACCAGGATACAACTGCTTGTATCACAACATGAATAACCGACTATATACTTAGCATATACCCGGTACTATGGGGCTGTGTCTCACCAACTTGGGCCAATGTTTTCGTTTATGACTGGGTGGCGTCTATTACTGGGTGCTGTCTATGACCGGGTGCCGTCTATATCCGGCCACCTTAAAATATAAGATATAGAAAAAAGAAATTTCTTCTTTGATATGTAAGGGATAAAATAAACTAAATGGCGGTGGTTACATATCCATATATATCTTCACCTGCCCTAGATAAACCTTTTTTTTCAGGAGGTCATAGACACCACCCAGTCATAGATGCCACCCAGTCATAGACGCCATCCGGTCAGAAACAAAACATTGGCCGAAGTTGGTGAGATACAGCCATACCATAGACTTAACATCGGTACACAATATGAATACTGTCGGTAACATACAGCGTTGAATAAAACTTGTTATGGAAAACCTTGTTATTAACAGTTGACAGTGTGACATAGTTACTGTAAAACCCCGCTTATAAGCCAACCCCGCCTATAAGCCGTAAGTGAGTTTAAGGACAAAGATTCGGCTTATATGACATCATTATGATATTTTAGAGAACCCCGCCCATAAGCCGACCACCCACTTTTGATTCCAGGGAGCCTACACAACCCCCCATCCTCAACCACTTTTAAACATATTTTGAGATATTTTGAAACAGAATATTATAGCTATATCACAGCCTGAATCATAGATTCAGAATCCACTTGCAATTAGGAGTAAAGATTTCTTCAATTTCACTAAATATAGCTAAACAACTTGAGCATTTTTCTTCTTTGAAATTTTACTAAACCCCGCCTATAAGCTGAATGTGAGTCTGAGGACGATAATTCGGCTTCTATGAAAATAAAACAACAAATAAAATTTGGCTTATAGCCGGGGTGTTATGGTAATTACCACAAAGATGGACAAAGATATACATGAACCATAACAGTATTTATAACAACTTGTTACAGGTACCTGTGTGTCTGCCACCCCCTCAAGTACAAGACCATGACCAAGGGCCACTTCAGGAAGATAATAGTTGGCATGTTCCTGCTGGTTCTGTTTGTAATGGCCGGGACCTGGTTCCAGGTGAACTTCCGGGACGGGCAGTGCCGGAGTGAGTATGTTTGGGATACTCTTGGTTCGGTGCAGTTCTATACCTTCTACAGCGCTTTCGTCTTCTTCCACGGTTATGCCATTCCTTGCGCTTTCTTCGTCATTCTCTACGGACTAATCATCCTGCAGTTCAGAAAGCATTCCCAAACCAACCTTGGTGCGTCCACCACATCCACCGCCATCACCAAAGCCCAAAACGAGCTCACCAAAACTGCCATTGTGGTCACTGTCATCTTCAGCATAACCCTCGGGTTCGATATGTGGTATTATATCATCGCCTACTTTGGCGGGTATGATTATATAATTAATTCGCCGATTCAGAAGGTGTGTGTGTTTTTTACGGTTCTCAACACGGTGGCCAATCCCTTTCTGTATGCGACCTTCATGCCCGTGTACCTCAAATCTGTGAAGAAAACCTTTTTCGGGAGCTGTACAAAGAAGTGAACACTTCAACAATCAAATTTTTAAAACCTTTTTCCTAATTTTTGGATGTGTTTATTTACACTAATCCATAAAAGCTTTTGAGGAAAACTTTTTTTTAAATTTTTGCTTATCTTTGATGAAAAATATGATAAAAATGGACAAATATCGGGATATTTGGTATCAAATTAAAGCCAATATCGCCAGCAGACCTTGGTGATGAGAAACCACTTTTTTTTTTTTTAGTGGCCTTAAAAACAGACTTTTGTATGTTTGAATCGCACAAAATGTGGCTATTTTGGAACATATGTATAACAAGAAATACTATGGATTGACAACAGATGAGTATGTACCAAATCAGTGGCACATTATGTATAAATGTTTACAGTAGGGTAAGGAAGGACAGAAATATTATCAACATTAATGTATACTGCAAAAAGGATAGAGAAGAACATAATAATGATAAATTTCGGAAAGAATAATTATAGATAAAGGTTCAGTACTTCGCTGCTCTTCGACTGAAGGGAATACAAATATTACATTAGAGTTTTGCCTTCTAATATACGTCTTTTGAAAGCTAATTGTCTAGTGAAACACCAAATATAAGAACTTACAGACAACATTAGTTCTAAGCATTCTTCTAGATTCAGCAAATGGATGATTTCGAGGAACAGATATTCTAAAATTGATGAAACGGTTATATATATAACTTTTCTAATTATATATCTGCAATTGTCACAATGATAGCCTAGTTCAATGTAAAATGTTCATTATATATTTTGTTTATAAATAGGTGGAAAATAGACATGCTAAGGCTATACAAACAAGATCTTTGTCCCGATTTAGGTCCCGATTTAGCATCTGAGGCCGATTTTGGCTCCCGATCTCATATCAAACTGGTTAGATTTTTATTTCTCTCAACAGTGCGACCTCTAGGCCTGTGTTTACATCAGATCAAACTGTATGTACCTATGGTGAAATGTAAATATAAACATATCCCATCTCCACATCCATTCAATGGGCAGATTTTAACACAGTAAATAAGCATTTGTTTTACCTGATCAAACTGATCAGACCTGTATGATCGGATCGTGAGAATTGCCCAAATAATCGGGTGGTGGAGCCCCAGCTTAAGGTTCTTTAATCCTGTATTCTTTTGAACAACTTAAGGTATTTTTCTCACATAGAATTGTTGTGCGGTGATACATAGACAAAACTCTAAGCCTTACCCTGTAGATTTAGTGACTTATCATGTTATATTACAAATAAAAAATTACTTTTGTTTAACTTAGACCCTAGACAATTAATTTGGTTAAGGGCTGCAATACCAAAAGGATTGCTCTCATATCTGAAAGTGTCTCAACAATTTCCTGAACTTTGAACACAAACAAGTGACGAAAACATTTTGCTTTATGAATGCTGGGTTTTATTGACATCCCATCAAAAACAGACGGCGTTCTCCTGATCTCCAAATTGGTTCTATTTTCCGAGTTAAGTACCATCCTCCTTTCACTTTTATGTCCTATAGCGGCCATTTCAATGGGGAATGTATAGCATTGACTTGTTTGGACGTGGTACAAAAATATGATTGATTATGATGAAATAGATGTCTGAAATAGAAAATATTTTCAGATGAGTCGGGAACTATGTCTTCATCCTAATATTTGGATCAGTTTGAAGCCAAACTCAGCTCTATTTAGCTGCCATCAGCAATTTCCAGGCTGCCATCGTATCAAAAGTGATGCTTTCTGTCCCCCATCAAAATGGCTGCCGACGCTTCGGACACCAACTCGGAGAGTCTGGGCCCCATCATTTTGACACCGACTCTTGGCTGCTGGTCACTTAAAGAAATAGAGAATTGGGTGAGGATTCTACTACTGTACCCATGAAATAATAATGTCTGGGTCCTCTTCTATTTAGCTCAGTGAGTGATAATTTCTTAAGAAATCTTTCCCCGCCGACCGAGACAATTTGGGTTATATTGAAATAAAATGACAAATAAAATTTGGCTTAGGATGCTTAAAATAAATTTTAAGCTTTGCTGATACTTTTGAGAAAAAATTTTTATATAATATCTAAACAATGGTCTAAACAAATAGTTTCTACCTCAATTGATTGGTTAGATGCGATTAATTTTATACGTTTTTTTAAGTGCCCTTATAGCAAGGGTTTCACGCTAGATATTCAGGGGTAGACACTAATTTTTTCAGCCATGGGCCACCTGGGCCAGTAGCTCCAGAAATGTACGGGCCCATACATAAATCTGCGGGCTCAGAAAGATATTTTACTTTTCTTTATGAGACAATCACCCCTAGTTAATCTATATCAAGACCTAACCAAAATTGCTGATTTCCTTGTAATTTTCACTTTCAAATGACATATAACATGACAATATGGAAAGTAGGAAGATACTTCCGAAGGAAACTGCGGGCCCGGACCCAAAACTATGGGCCATTGGCTCCTGGGCCAGCGTTAGCGTCTACCCCTGGATGTGTATGACAAAGTTAGGGAGCACACTGATATTCCAAGGCTCCCTATACGACCAATCTCTCAGTCATAAGTGCCTAACCTAGTTAGTCATTTTTTGGCTCCCTATACGACCAACCTAGGTAAGTTATTATTGTCAGGTTGGTCAGTACTGACCAACCCACCTCAGTCTTTTACTTTCCAGGGGGAGCCACTGAGTGGTCATCACTGGTGGCACCAGCTAGTGGTATACAAATACAACACACCAATGATGAACCTAGGTTAGCCACTAATGACTGACCCCTGCCATTGTGGTCACGGTCATCTTCAGCATAACGCTCGGGTTCGATATGGGGTACTATATCATCGCCTACTTTGGCGGGTATTATTATATAATTAATTCGCCGATTCAGAAGGTGTGTGTATTTTTTACGGTTCTCAACACTGTGGCCAATCTCTTTCTGTACGCGACCTTCATGCCTGTTTACCTCAAATCCGTCAAGAAAACCTTCTTCGGGAGCTGTACTAAGAAGTGAACACTTCAACAATCAAATTTTCTAAATCATTTTCCTAATTTTTGGATGTGTTTATTTTCACAAATCCATGAATTCAAATGCCACTTGAAAACAGATAGCAACTTTTGTATGTTTGAATGGCATAAAATTAGGCTATTTTGGAAAACATGTATAACAAGAAATACTATGGATTTACAACAGATGAGAAGATACCAAATCAGTGGCACATTATGTATAACTGTTTACAGTAAGGTAGGGAGGGGCAGAAACATTATCAACATTAAGGTATAATGCAAGAAGGATAGAGAGGAACAGGATAATGATAAATTACGGAAAAGATTATAAATAAAGTTTCAGTACTTCACTGCCTTTCGCCTGAAGGAAAGAAATATTACTTTAGAATTTTGCCATCTTATAATTATACACCTTTTGAAAGCTGATTGTCTGAGGAAACACCTAATATAATACATTACAGACAACATTAGTTCTTAGCATTCTTCTTGAGTCAGCAAATGCATGATCTCGAGGAACAGATATTGTAAAATTGATGAGACAGTTATATTTACAACTTTTCTAATTGTATATCTGCAATTATCACAACGATAGCCTTGTTCACCGTAAAATGTTCATTATATATATAATAGTGTGGTGACTTTGTACTGATTAATTGTATATACCAGGTAAAATTTATGACTATGGCACTGGATAAGGATGTACATCGAGCTGAACTAGCTCTTTCTTTAATCAGTACGGATAAAGGAGGATGTTCTCTTTAATACATCTCTCAAATAAACAAAATAAAAAACACCACAACATGATCACAACTCATTTCTAGGTCACCCTTCTCGCTGCATGTATCGTATCAGCTTATTTAGTTCTGGTCTGTCACTGCTATTGTTGGGGCTCCACTAACCAATTTTTCTCTCAAATCGGAGCTATTCTTACGAATCAGACTCAATTATATACCATAACAATTATATACAGCAGACAAGGGTTACTGCAGAGCTGTCATAGGTCTTTGTTTACAAATAGTGCTTTTGTTTATAAATAGGTGGAAAAATAGACTTGCTAAGGCTATACAAACAAGATCTTTGTCCCGATTTAGGTCCCGATTTTGCATCTGAGGCCGATCTTGGCTCCCGATCTCATATCAAACTGGTTAGATTTTTATTTCTCTCAACAGTGCGACCTCTAGGCCTGTGTTTATATCAGATCAAACTGTATGTACCTATGGTGAAATGTAGATATAAACATATCCCATCTCCACATCCATTCAATGGGCAGATTTTGACACAGTAAATAAGCATTTGTTTTACCTGATCAAACTGATCAGACCTGTATGATCGGATTGTGAGAATTGCCCAAATAATCGGGTGGTGGAGCCCCAGCTTATGGTTCTTTAATCCTGTATTCTTTTGAACAACTTAAGGTTTGTTTCTCACATAGAATCGTTGTGAGTAGTGTATATTGTATCGGAACGGGACTATACACAGTACTGGGTTTTACTCATTGGACATGCAGCCAATCAGATAGCTCCCTTTTGGCGGGAAGTTCAAAATCAGCAAATCAGAGGCCACCATTTTGGCGGGGAATTCAAATGGGTCACTTCTGGTGTACTAGCCAATCAGAGGCCTCCATTTGACCGGAAGTGACCCCCTCATTTGCATAATGGGTCACTTCCGGTGTACCAGCCAATCAGAGGCCTCCATTTGACCGGAAATGACCCCCTCATTTGCATAATAGACCACACCCCCCCTCATTTGCATAATAGACCACACCCCCTTTTGGTCATGTGACCTGTACCAGCCAATCAGAGACCTCCATTGGGTCCGTAACCCCCTCATTTGCATAATAGACCACGCCCCCTTTTGGTCACGTGACCGGAAGCACTCCTTATTTGGAAAATAGACCACACCCCCTTGGTCACATGACCTATAGATCAACCAATCAGAGACTTCCATTTTGGTAGGGGGGTGCATAGGGGTGGCAGCATGCATAGGGGGGGAGGGGGGCGCTCTGGGGAG
This sequence comes from Harmothoe impar, assembly GCA_947462335.1. Classification (NCBI taxonomy): domain Eukaryota; kingdom Metazoa; phylum Annelida; class Polychaeta; order Phyllodocida; family Polynoidae; genus Harmothoe; species Harmothoe impar. The sequence continues at coordinate 76,436,374 of OX381707.1, forward strand.
GGGGTGCATACATAGGGGGGGAGGGGGGCACTCTGGGGTGGGTGGGGGGGAGGGCTGCACTCTGGGAGGGGGGGAGGGGTGCACTCTTGGAGGGGGGGAGGGGGGCACTCTGGGGAGGAGAGGGGCGGGGCGGCTGGCAATCTCTTAGGGTGTTAGTAGTAATTTTTATATAAGAGAACCACCTCCCCCCCTCGAGGGGGGAGGTGGGTCTCTTAATGGTTGACTACTATTATTTAATATTAAAAACAAAATGAATGATGATGCATGATGGCGGTGTAATGAGATGAGACAAGGAGGGTGGTCTGCGGTATATCTTTGTGAAGACTGCGACATCACCTTCCACAACAAGCGTATTCCTACTATAGAAACAGAGACATCCCGCTACTACTCTGACGCGACTCTCTTTATATACTAATGCGTGAGACAGTACCCACATAAAAGGTGTGTAAAGCAGGGTCTTGGTCGGACGGGTCCGGTGTGGCCTAGTTCTCAACCCTCAAATAGACCTATAGATGTAAAATGACGTTGTCTTACTGACCCAGATAATAACCTAGAATGCTGACGTGTAATCAACGTCACAGTGTCATCAAAATTAGTGTGACGTCAGCCGATCTCAACCGGGGAGTCAGACAACTTGTTAAAATGGCGGGGATCGGTTACGTTACCGTTTCGCGAGCAAAGATCGTCGACATGGTGGAGAAGCTGTTTGCAGAAGATCAGCAGCGGGAGGAGGAGGAGGCACAACAACAGGTGCAGGCTACATGCCTATATAAAGGCCTCTCGTGAGAAAACAATTATAGTCTTGGAGCCCAGAGACAGCTTGTTCCTTAGTTTGCCTGCAGATGGCACTTGTGTAGTGGTAAACCCGTCCCTACATGCTACTGCCACAGGAAGCTGGTGCAGCACTAGAGGCTGTGTCTCACGACCTTGGGCCAATGTTTTTGTCTCTGACCGGGTGCCGTCTCTGACCAGGTGCCGTCTCTGACAGGGTGCCGTCTCTGACCGGACATCACTTTGGGAGTTAAGTTACCTTCTACCAACAGCAGGAGGCTAATTATAATTACATAACAACTGCCATAAAGTTTTTACAAATCCTTATATATATATGAGTATAGGTTAACAATTAAAAAACACATTCCTCTGACAACAGGTCAGAGACGGCACCTTGTCAGAGACGGCACGTTTAAGGGAGTTTACATGTTCTTGGACAGGGCCGCAGCTTTAAGGGAGTTTACATGTTCTTGGACATGGCCGCAGCTTTAAGGGAGTTTACATGTTGATGGACATGGCCACAGCTTTAAGCGAGTTTACATGTTGTTGGACATAGCATCCTAAAACGGTAATGGCAATGTTAGTAATCACTTATTATATAGTTAGTTTAGTGAGTCCTCTTTGGAAACATTTAATGTTGTGCATTAGGATTTTAAATTGGCCAGATGTTAAATCAATCCCGTATTTACATAATCAATTTTAGATGCGGACGCAATATTTGCACATTCCAACTAATTGAGTAAAGTTTATGCTAGGAATAATGTTGTTTACTGAAGGTGACAGACAAAGTATAGTATGTACATCAGGACGTGGCGTGCCTCATTGTTCTTGTGACCACAGAGTGTGCCCTGACAAAGACAATTGTATGAGAAGTTAGTTCTGTCCTCAGACTGCAGCCTGTCCCTGGTAAATAATGGTGTGTGTGAGTCTGGTCACTGCCTACATCTCACGGGAGGTTCCATGGACAGGACTTATATGGCCATGCATACAGAGAAACAGGAATCTTCCTTTTGAAAAGTGTTTCTTTTGATATTTGATAATTAATCAAATCTGTTAAATTATCTTTTCCTAATTTGGCTAAGGAAAACCTAAAATAATGAATTGATCCTGCTAATTTCGGGAGAGCGTTTACCATCATCACTTCCTTGACTGTTAACCCACTAATGGCAGCATGGTACTGTAATCTGCTATGTTCTTTGATATCATGATACTGCCCAATCCAATACTACCTATGTCATACAATGTAGGTCAGTTTGTTTAACAAAGTAGCTTTTGTCCACCTCGCTAACACTTGGGGTATAAAGTATACAATGTATAGTCTACCACGAGTACGTCTGTAAAATGTTTACAAAGTCATGATACAAAGTGAAAGTCAACATTCAAATGGCTGCATGCAAACAACATGATAGGCAATTGTAAACTACCATAGTTGCAGGACAATATTTCTACCTGTGTCTGCGATGTAGTGCAACATTTCCAGTTAGATGCAGCGTTGTATCAGAATCACCATCATAATCAGCAACTGTGAGAATCACATTGGTGGTGATTCATATATAGATGTCAAGTTCTTTCCAGATCCTTCACAGACTCATTTAGTAACTATAATTGACTTTAAAGATAATACCATGTAAAACCTACCGTTTCTTCCTAACGAATCCTTCTTTGATATCAGTGGAAATAATTCTGAGGATACACATGAAAGATCTATGTCATTCTGGAACTTTATTGTAAAATCTACTGTATGTGGAATTGGGACAATACTGAACAGTCTCATTATCATTGTAATAATATACGGCTCCCTGATGAAGACCTCTGTCTTCATGATCCTGCTGCTAGTTCCTGCTGTTTTTGATAATCTGTCATTGTGGTTTGTTTTGCTAAGAACCGATGTATTATATAGCCTTCTGCCACTATCCTCATCACTTTGGCTCTGTCGTACAATAGTTTTTTTCATTGAATTGGCAGGAAATGTTTCTTCTTGGCTAATTGTATTCATATCAACTGAACGCATGATAGCTGTTCACTTCCCATTAAAGGTACATATGTACTGTACTAGAAGAACATCTGTTATAGCTATTATAATATTGGTGATTGTTATTTTTATATTTGCCCTGCCAGTCTTTTTAACTGGCAGCATTGGAACAGCAGATGGGCAACATGTGTGTATTTCATTTGGATCTGGATCTATTTTAGAGACTCTTTATTCGATTATATATGCATTAGTGTATTCCATTATACCCTCTTGTATCATCTGTGTTCTAAGCACATTAATAATGAAGAAGATTTACTCCCAACATTAGTTCAGAAATTATCATCAGGATCGTCATAGCAGGAAACCTACCAAAAACTCCAAGAACCTGACCATAATAATGTTTATTGTCTGCATTGTATTTATTGCTTCCTCTCTCCCTGGATCACTAATATTTTTTATGCATTCGCTGTCAAAGTTTCTAAAGGCAGATTTCATTGTGGATCGTAGTACAGTTGTGTTAATCACCTATGAATTGGACGACATAAATCATGCTGTTAACTTCATCCTGTACTGCCTCTCTGGGTCTGTATTCAGACAGACATTGGTTCAAATGTTTCAGTCCTGCAGAAAGAAAACTTCACAAATAGAGGAACCAATATCAACCATTCAAACACAAGTCTAGTGTTGATAATTATTCTCCCAAACCAATTTCAGCATGGCTTTCAATGCAATTGGACATTACATATGATATATGATAGTCTTATGTAGTTCATGCACATTTAGATCCCTTGTATGCACATATTGTATTTTTTGTTTTGTCATTTTATGCCATGTTTAAAACTAAAGTTCTAACATGGAGATGCACTGATTGCTTGAATCTTGCTTATTTAAGATTCAAAATTGCCGTCCATTTCCCATAGTTGTTGTGTAGTGATAATGTAAACAAGTAGACATTTTAGGAGGTAACCAATGTAGTTAAATTGGAGTTATTTCTGCAGTTAGGTATATAATGTGAGGCCTGTAGTAAGCCTGTAAGTGTTTAGATGTTAAAGTGAACAGCACTTATTTATCAATGCATTTATAGTCAATATCAAAATGTAATCTTATTTTTTACGACATCAGTGTTTTCATATGCATTTACAATTGGTACTAAATTGCTTGGCTCCCACTATGGAGTTCTCCTTGTTACACCATAGAAAAATCACCTGTTTAGCTTGTTGTTTAAACTCTCTTTTACGAAACTGGTATACTGACGGGACATGAAACAAGTCTTTATTTCTTATTGAATTCAACAGTTGAAGGCCCTATATTCCTGTCCTGTTGAATAACACATGACCTTTAACTTCTCAAGGCTCTATAACCTCATCTATTGTTTACATTTGTATGGCATGGAAATTCAGCCCCTCCCCCTGACATTTCACATTTTGAGAATGCTATCTCCAAGGATCTATTTCACTCAGCCTACTGAAGTACATCCCGAGGTCCATGCGTGGAATTACCCTGACAACTGACTGAACCTCATGAACCTTTGTTTATATATTGACATAATCAATTTTAAATGGAGATAGCCCTAAAATCACTTAAAAAATTAATATTTATAATGTCTAAAATGATTACCAGGTGATGAGTGAAAGTCAATGTTAACATTGCTGAAGTCAAACAAAATGACATGTAAATTTCAACAAGATGATTCCAGTTCAATATTTCTATCTGTGTCTGTCAAGTCCTGCCACGTTAACAGTTGGATACATCATTGTATCACAATCAGTACCAACAACCAGTCTTTGCGAAAACTTTTTCGCCCTGCAGGACAGTCGGTCCTGCAGGACAGTCGGTCCTGCAGGACAGTCGGTCCTGCAGCTAGCCAATTTTGCAGGACCAGATAAATGTTTGCCGGACCGGATACCAAAATCAAAGTTGACTAATATTTAGAATAGAATAGCATTTATAAAAGAAAATGATAACAAAAAATGCTTTAATATTAGTGTGCACTCTAGAACTTGTAACTTCTGTTCTTGTTGGAATATTTGGAAAGCCAAGAATGTGGAGGAGGACATCTGGTCCTGCAGCACTAGTCATTCTGCTATTTTAGGCAGACGTTGCCACTGTGCGGCGTGTTTTGGCAAAGACTGAACAACTGTGAGAACTACATTAGTGTACCTTTAGGGTTAATTCCAGACCCAGATTCAGGCTCATGCAGTAACCGTATTTAAGTGTTACTGGAAAATTAATACCATGGGAAACGTACCATCTCTTCATAATGAATTGTTCTTTAATATCAGTGGAAACAATTCTGAGGTTGGAGACCACAGTTTCATATCATCATCTGACTTAATTATGATATCAACTATTTGTGCAATTGGAACAATATTGAACAGTCTTGTTATTATCGTGATCATGTACGGATTTCACTAAAAGATGACATTTGTCTTCATGATGCACCAATGCAGCCCTGGCAAGTAACTCGCCAGTGCTGCATTGGTGCATCATGGTGACCCTTAAGAAGTGTATCAACCCTCTAGGGTCAGCATGATGCTTGAATGCAGACCTGGAAAGTTTCTTGCTAGGGCTGCATTCATTCATCATGAAGACCATGGGCATAATGCGTTAATGCATCAGGCTGTCCTTAAAGCTTTATTTACATAATCAATTCTAGATGGAGACGTAATGTGTTCACATCTCAGGTAATGGAGTAAAGTTTATGTCAGAAATGATGTTGTTTACAGACATTGACTGACAAAGTAAAGTATGTACAACAGGAGTTGGCTACTATAAATTCCTGTGTATACCCGCATCTCATATATAACCCACATCCCGACTTTGAGAGGATCCTATAACCTCTACCTAGGGCTTGACAATGTGATTTAAGTACTGTACTATACTTTCAGAAACCCTTATATAACCCGGCCCTAGACCTGAGAATACTGTATAACCTGCACTAGAGGTTTGGTTCTAGTATAACACACAGGTTAATAACAGGAATTTACAGTAGTCATTTGTTAGTGATTAGTACATCTATTAACAGTCAGTGGCTTGGCCCTGGTTAATATGCAGCAATCACAGCATGAGTTACCTGTGCAATGATAACTCCATCCATTGAGGCCAGTTTGTCTACATACCAATTACTGTCCTGTAGAAATGGCCATATAGAGACTTAAGTCTGTCTTTGATATATGCATTTTTCAAAAGCACAATAAGGTGTCCCATCAGAAAACCTCATTGGAATAGGTTGATCTGTTTTTAAAAAGAAATCTGGCTATGTAGATACATTAAGTTACACCCCATATCATATTCAATATTAGAAAAGGTTACCTCTAACATGATAACAAGTGCAATTACAATCTTATCATATAGATACATATCTCATGATTAATTTTGCTTGTGCTGTCACCTGGTGTGGAATTCCTTAGGGTAGCTGGTTAGTAAAAAGTTAGTCATAGTTTAGCAAAATCTTGGTTCAATTTAATAATGCTGATAAGTTATTGGTTTTGACTAAGATATATTAGCATTGAATAGCCCCCGAAATTTTCAGTACACTGTTGAGTTGCTTGCCAGGGTGGCTGCATTCACTCATGATTATCATAAAGTGCTTAGTATAAAATCACCATGTGGCGCTTAAAGGGGCAATGGCTTAATCACTGTGGTCATGGGAGAGTGTCCTAGCAATGCCTATGCTAATATTACCATTTCTATACTGTGCAGATCGGTTTGTCAAACAAGGCAGCCTTTGATACCAAAGCTTGGGGCATAAAGTATATTGTCTACAGTCTAGCACATCTATGCAATGTTTACCCAGCGTTTAGTAAAGAGTGAACGTCAACATTTAAATGGCTGAACTTGAACAAATTGAAAGGTAAATGTCAACCAACATAATTTCTGTTCAATACTTCTACACTTCTACCTGTGTCTGCGAGGTACTGTCACCTTTGCAGTTTGATACAGCATTGCTTTAGTATCACAAGCTCTACATGAGGACTACATTAATACTTCATAAAGTGAGGAGGAAATTCCACAAACTCATTTGCTTACCGTAATTCAGTGTATTACACATTCACTTCACAAATCAATACAGTGGATAATTTGTCACTTTTTTTCATAATGTATCATGCTTTAACACCAGTGGTAGTAATTCTGAAGTTACACATGAAGGATTTGTATCATTATGGAACTTTATTGTTAAAGCTACTGTATGTGGAATTGGAACAATATTGAACAGTCTTGTTATTATTGTAATAGTGCATGGCTCATTAATGAGGACCTCTGTCTTCATGATCCTGCTGCTGGTTCTTGCTGTTTTTGACAATCTGTCATTGTTGTTCATTTTTCTCAGAATAGATGCAATATATGGCCTTCTGCCTCTATCCTCTTCACTCTGGCTCTGTCGTACATTTGGATTTGTCATTGTTTGCACATCAAGTGTTTCTTCTTGGCTAATTGTATTCATATCAACTGAACGCGTGATTGCTGTTTACTACCCATTAAAGGTACATACTTACTGTACTAGGAGAAAGTCTGTTATCGCTATTGTAATATTGCTGATTTTCATGTTAATAATTGCCCTGCCACTTTTATTTAGAGGCAGCATTGGAAAAGCAGATGGACAGCATGTGTGTAATACTTTTGGATCTAGGTCTATTTTGGGCCCAATCTATTCTGTTGTTCTTGTATTAGTATACTCAATTATACCATCTTGTATCATGTGTCTTCAGCACATTAACAATGAAGAAGATTTATTCCCAGCACATGTTCATGAATCATCATCAGGATTCTCATCACAGGAAAAATATCAAGAATACTAGGAACATGAGCATTACAATGTTTGCTGTGTGCATTGTCTTTATTGTGACTACTCTACCTGAGGTATTTATGTTTTTTATGCGTTTGCTGTCAGAGTTTCTAGGAGCAGATTTAATCATGAATCATAGTACACTCGTATTAATCACCTATGAATTGGACGACATAAATCATGCTGTTAACTTCATCCTCTACTGCCTCACTGGATCTGTCTTCAGGCAGACATTGGTTAAAATGTTTCAGTCCTGCAGGAAAAAAAGTTCCCAAATAGAGGAAAATGTACCAACGGTTGAAACACAAGTCTGATATCTTTCGATAAATAACTCACCAAAGCATTTCAGGATGGCGTTAACTGTAATCTGACTTTAAACTAGACCTTGAACTAGACAACAGACGGCCAATAATAAATACTGTTAATCAATAAACAAATATGTTCTTTTCCTTTTGTCCCGACCCCTGTGGTGCACAAACTAAAATAGATTACCATTCTATACCAAAAGAGTGATTAGCCATTATTTAGCTTTTGTCTAGACAAATCAATTGTTGTATAATACTCTGTTCCAGCACTGTAAGGCCTACACCATAATGAATGGAATACCGTTTTATAATAGACCTCAACTATAACTTACCGGTATGAATCTAAATAATTCAGCCATCAGTATTTACAATTAATAATACATGCACAGAGGCTGTATGCTTTCTTGTGTAGTTTTAGTTTAGTATCTGACAGCCTTTATAATTTTGCTTTCTGGGCTTCTGAGTCAACACTGCCAGATGGGCTCCAGGTGAATAACTGATTGGCTACCATATAGGGCCCAGATGGGCTACCCATCTGGGACCTGCTTGGTCTTGACCAGGGCTAGCAGATAGGACCCACATTGGCTTGCCCAAATTCAAAGTGGGGCACAGGTGGGCTCTCTTAGTTACAGGAGCACAGATTGAGGGATGGAGCCTGGGCGCTGGGGTTGAGGGGAGGGATGGCTACATTTTATTCCTAAACCTAGTCTTTGTTTGACACTCTCCTGTAGTTGATGACCATCCTTTAGAAATAGGTACCGCAAGTATTCCATTGGGGTGATTTTATATATCCTCAGCTAAAATCATCTTTTCCATTTATCGAAGCTTTTTTTTCCTGCTAATTTTCGACGAAAGAAGGTGATGAAAATGGACACATACTGGTATATTTGGTATCAAATCAAAGCTTATGCTGATATTAATGCAGTGTGATAGAAATAATTTACAATTTCCCCACTATAAATATCAATTAATCCTTAAATAATCGAATGTGAATTTGGTCACCAAAAACACATATATGACCAAATGTCTTGGATCATCCGGATTTGAGCTGCCAGGGGGCTCAAAAATAAATATTTGAGTAGGGTTTCAACATTTTTTATACAAATAGTATAGGTATTGGGGATTAGATACCCTATATTTGGGTAGGTTAAATATCATTATTGAATCTACAGTACAGGATCATATGTAGGTGCAAGTAGACACGACTGAGCCCTCTTTATAAAGTGTATGAATTTGTATATGTATCTGGGATAATTGCCTGTAAAAATGGTGCATTTTATAGGATTATTGTGCTAGAAGGGCTACAATAAGATAGGAATTGACTGTACATGGTACAGAGCATGTTATATTGATTGAAAGGTTTAAAAGGAGGGCTCAGTCGTGTCTACTGTGGTAGCTGGTGTATAACAAAGTATTCTAATTCATAAGTGTCTATAAGCCAAAATAACCAGCAAATTTAATTTTGAATATGAATAATACATTCTAAGCTATTGTAGGGGTTTCATATGCGTACAACACGAACACAGGTTCCAAATTCGGTTTGAATGCAACAGGTTTTTATTCGATCACAGCCTCAAAAGTACACGAAGGTTTTCCACTCGGTTCACTTGGTCTTTCAACCATTCGAAGACACACAGGATTCTATCGATAGTTCGAAGCATTAGCGATACCGGACAGTTAAGCCCTGTGCCAGCATGGCTGGTGCAGAGTCCATAACGTGGGAGGGGTGTAGGTGCCCCTGTCAAAGCGAAGGTACGAAAGGTGTGGGTCAGAGCTCGTCCTAGGACGAACTGGTGAGGTAGCCAACCTCGGCCTCTTATATACCCTGAGCGCGGACCAAGCAGTGTCGACGTGGCACTCCTCCGTAGCGCCGTCTGGAGTGCCCTGCCCGGCTCCGCTACCGGATAACCGAAAGGACATGGCTTAGGTGTTGCCACCTAGTGTCCGTTGGAGGCACTTACCGCTCTGACTCCACGGACCTTATATGTACACGTATTATTCATGCCCCTACATCACCCCCACCAGATTATAACAAGGGTCGAAATACATCTGATATAATATAATATACTCGAATATGGGAGAATAATATCAGTGTACATGATGACCATACCGGGGTACATTTGAAGGTACGATATACGTTTTTACACATACATGTAGAAAGTACAATTATAGATTTTTAGATTTTACCTGTTACACCAAACAACACTTACATCTCTATGTACAAAACAGGGATCTTACAGATCCAACACTATAACGACAAGATAGATACGTGAGTATCCATCTTTAATAAAGATATGAATATATACGAATATATATGTTCTATACTATTTATAACTATAGTGATCACAGTTCTGTATGGTTTTCGTTGAGATACAATATTGGTTACTACATTAATCATTTTAAGGTAAGTTAAGATTGCACAATATGTGACTTTTTTAGGACGGAATGACACAGAAGTAATGGCTCGAAAATATTTATGTGGGCGAACCGTCCCTGGAGAGGTAATTACGTGAACTATTGGAATTATATAAAATACTTGGAACCAACATAGTTGTGACATTAACTCTTATAACCAAGGAATGTAGTAATATTAGCCTCCATATGAGGCAACCGATATGTGACTTTATATCTTAAAAATAGATATACTCTCGAAATCCGAATACCAGTTGTCATGTCCAAAAAGAAAATTTTTGGAGATAAAGGTAGGTATTTGAACACTATGTACAGTTTTGGTTCGAATCATAGTATGCAGTATAAGTTATACTACTTAAAGTATGAACACCCTTCTTTTTTTTTTTTTTTTAGACAACGAAGACATTTCTTGACAATTATGCATTTTACACCTGGCTTATGTTTACCTTCGAATCATGACCTTAATCATGGATGTTTTATAATAACAACACAATTATTACAGTATCATCGAAGCATCATATGCACAAGTCCTCAATCACACAATCGAACAGTCGAACACTCAAGTTAGCTTATAAGTCCTTCACTAAGCTCTGGAGTTCTTCGAGTGACCCACTCCATTGGGTGAGTCCTATCCCGAATACCCGAATGAACTTAACGTTCAGCGCCTTCATAGTTTTGGCCTGATCGTCCAGAGTGTCTTCTGCAGCTTTCTGCAGACAACGAGCTGTTGAGAGTTCTTTCTTCGATTGTGCCAGCTGCTTGGTGAGTTCGATCACCTTATCTGGCTCCGATTGTTCGTCAATCCGTTGTTGTTCGAAGATCTTCCTCAGCCTTTCGACCTCCTTGCCCTGCATGGTGATGGCATAGTCGGCTGATGCTCTTGCCACACCGGCTGCATATCGTTGCATGCCAGCCAGGTGTTCCTGCAACCATCGTTCGTATAGCTCCTTATGCAGCACTGCATCCGGAGCCTTCGGAGACTCGAAGTAGTCCTTCGGAATCTGTACCCTCGGCCGAATGTTTTCACCACTTATCATCAGGTCATACCACTGGTTTGGATCCACTGCCGGTTCCTCACGAACGTTGGGCTTATAGGGCACAGTGGCAGTGGTGGTAGTGGTGGTGAGTAGGGTGGCTGCAACAGTTGCTGCTTTCCCTCCTCCAGTAGTTGTCGTTGGTGTGGTGGTAACTGGGTTCGAAGTGGTCACTGGAACCGAGTCCACCACAGGTTCAGTTTTCATGGATGTTGAATCCGCACTAGTAGCAGGGGTTTTACGCCCCACCGACTTTGTAGAACTGTCAGCCTTTGGTTTCACCTTATTTTCTGCCCGAGGAGTGAGGTTGGTGGTCGTCACCACCAAGTCCTTTTTCCCAGGCAGCACAAAGTGATCCGAATCCGCCATCTCCACGTCCCGTGAGTCCGGTTGGCGGATGGCATCCCTTACAGAGATGCCCGTAGGGAGATTTTTGTACGGATCCTTCTCAGTCTGTACCTCCGGACCAGGAAAGTCCATTGAAGGGTACTCAGCCCTACTAGCCAGGTTACCAGGGGTCAGAGGACGAAGGGTTTGCAGCTGGGAGCGACCCTTGGGGGCTGAGAAGTCCGGACCATAGTTAGGACGCAAGTCCTTCAGTGGGGACCGGTGCTCAATCGTTGTCGCGCGCCCTCGTGCTGCAGTTGGAGCTCTCGGAGCCGGAACCTCCGATTTGACCTTTTTACAGTCAGGTTCGGAAGTGGCCGGACTCCTGTTCTCACTTCGTTTCCCTGGAAGGGGGTTGGCCGCTCTCCAGTCGTACAACTCCTTGTACAAGGTGTCGTTCAGGTCCAGTCGACCACGTCGATCTGTACGCTGGAAGACAGCTGACTGCTTCGAATTCCGGGTTAACTGGACCTTTCCGAATTGGAAGGTCTCAATCGTGATGGTTTCGAACTTTACTTTGTCCAGGCCTGCCACCAGTAATGCATGGAGATCTCCAACGTTCTTTCTGGCCAACATCATGGCTTGGCCATGACATTGTATCAGGTGCTCGATCATTCTGCCTCTTCGAGGGGTCCACATTCCCGAACACCTTTTGTTTGCCTTGCCAGTATCAGCGCAGACATACATCGCACGGTGGTGCATGTGCTTTTCCACGAGATGTCGCATGAATCGAAGACGAGTAGGCAAGGGGCGGTTCTCGTGTACGTAGTAGCTGCGACAGGAATCGAATGGGCAATCCTCCCTTACCCCTTCCTTGTACCGGGCCATCGCCCATCGTATTTTGGGGCGGCCCTCATGGTTGTAGTAGGTCTCGGGGAACTGTTTTCGATCCAGCAGCCGACCGAACCAGTTTTCTGTCCATGACCAGGAACTGGGTGAACCCATATTGGATCTCATCCATTCTTCGTCATCAGACAATCCTTCATGGTCCGTTTCTTTGGGACACGAATACATCTCCCTCGATCGCTTGCAGTGTTCCATGCACTCGGGCCTAAATTTCTTGAAGCCCCCGCTGGCATTGCGCCAAATCATGTCCTCCACCCGAGAACCTGGAACGTCTGCCGAGGCACCTGCCCCTGCAGCTGGAGGGGGCGACGAAACCACTGGTGGCGTGTTCGAATGCCCTGACACGGAGGACGTAGACGGAGATGCAGGCACCTCGACCTGCAATGGAGTCTCGGTCGGAGTTGCTGGAGGGGTCGAATGCGTCCGGGTGGGTGCCCTAGGAGGCGTCGAAGGGGTAGAGGCCGTACCGGATACTACGTCCACCAACCTCACGGTTGGGGACATATTAATCGCAGTAGTTTGGGGAGGCGAAGGATGAGGTACACAGGGCTGTCGTGCCTCACTCTTCTTCGCCTTCCGTTTCTGGCTCTTTGGAAGTTCGAAGGGGACCTCCTCCATATCCGAAGCGTCGGATAAGGACCGTCCTTTTTGTTGTGGATTGGGGTTCTTACGGGACTGGGCTCGAGTCATCGGCGTTCTGGGGGCAGTTTGCATAGCTTCCAGAGTTAGCCGTAACTGTTCATTGGCTGCCCTGAGTTCATCGGATTCTCTGACCACCTGAGCATAACGAACTTCCTGCTCAACTGATCCTGAGGTATCCGAATGGATCTCCCGCGGAGCCAACTCCACGACAGCCGAGTCTCCTTCGAATGGGACTGGTAAAGGTCCCGGAGCTTTCGGAAGAGATTCGGATGGAGACTCAGTAGTCCCGGTGGTAGTAGTTGGTTCTTCGAATGACGTTGAAGCCGACTGGGAAGTACTCGAAGAGCACTCGGACTGAACTGGGGCAGGTTCGGATACCTCGGACATAGGCGGAGTATCTGGAGGAGTACTAGTGTTGGAAGTTTTACGACTACCTTTGGTCTTGGTAAATTTTTTTTTCTTCCCCTTCGTACTGGTCGTGCTCCCATCACTTGAGGGCACTGCTTCCTCCATAGCCTTGGCTTGCTGGAGATGCCGAAAGTTCGTACCACATCGCAGTAGGATTTTTCCAAAGATCTCGTTTTTATATGCTCCCCGGATGGCTCCTTCGTAACTCTCTAGCCAAGTACCCTCATGGTGGTCGAATCCATGTTCCTCCAGCTTGTCTAGCACCATCGACATGAGTGTGGGATGGAGCTTCAGCGAGGTGTCGAACGGCGGGTCGCACTCCAGCACCTCCATGAGTTGTTGCTGGGCCAGCGATTTTCGTACGAAGTCCTCCATCTCTTCGTCAGATACTGCATGAATAGGCAATTTCTGGCTTACCTCTTCCAACTCCGGCATCTCGTCCTCTTCCTCATCCCCTGCTGCGTTAAGCCGGGTTGACGTCGAATTGTCTATGTCTTTCGAAGCAACACGTTTTGGGACATTGCGCCACGGCAACGGCCCTAGGTTGACTGTAGCCGGGGGTGGCATGGCCATGCTGTCCCGATCAGCCGTCGAATAGGAGCCAACCTCCGCCACACGAACGGTAACCGCACTCCCGGTGGATTCAGAGGCGGATTCATAATCCGACTCATGAGCGTTGTCGAATTGGCCATCGTCCATCCCGAACAGATCTATCTCGTCGGATTGGAGGCCCTCACCGGGGGTGTACTGCTCCTCCATCGCAGTCGAATGTTTTCAACGAAAACGAAGTTTGATAATCGAAGATTTGCGGAGTACGAAGCTCCGCGTGTCCTAATGACACTATGAGCGGGGACTAACCAGGTTGGCGTGTATTATGATGTGGTTTTGGAGACTTTTGGTCGACTACAAGTCCCTTCTTCCTCCTCCTTTGCCCTGCAGCGTCCGTGCGTCTTCTTGGCACTGATCCAATATGGCGACCGCCCTTCTTGTCTCGTGATGCCACGCCCGCCGCGGGAGCAAAGGTCAACCAATCAGCGTTCACGCTTCACCGGATAGCCCTTTTCCGACGGATAGCACGGCGGGAGACGCTCGCGTTTCCCGCCACTAATCGAACGGGTAGCTCACCGGAGTGTAATCCTTATTGAGTCAGTTCCACAGTACCAGGGATACCGCTAATCATGAATTCTTCAGGAGTGTAGGCAAATGTCATTACGGGTAACATAAGAATACCCGCCGGATAGTTCCGTCTGCCACCCTCGGGGACGTTCATGATCAACACCCACCCTAGCTCTGCTCACTCGACAGCAATTAGGTCTGTACTACCATCATGGAATCGAAACTTCTTGTTGTGTATACAAATTAGGTCACAGCAGTCCCCGGGTTATGCCGTGGACTGCACCTTAACCCCACCTTGGGTTCTTTAGACCTGGTCGTCCGGGAAGATTCGACAGGATGTCCAGTAGTCAATTGGACAGCCCTCCTCCCCTTCAGACCTTCATTTGCCGAGACTTTTTTTCCGCACTTTTTATTCCTCTTGCTAGAAGCTCGAATTGGTAAATTTTTTTTAGGCCTACCCCGGCCCCGCTTTAATTTACCAATACCAGGAGGCATAGGTTTTTTCTCATCTGAGGGTATCCCTAGTTTCCTAGGTCTACCAGGACCACGTCGTTTCGGGGTGGTCGCTCTCCACTCAGTGTTATCTGACTTCGAATGCTCTCCTGGCTTCGAATGCGCTGAAGCATCACCCTGCCACCGACGTAGGCGAGCTACATTGGATTTATACAGGCGTCCCAACAAGGATTTGATCACCACAGTGGATTCTGAAACAATCCGAACCACAGTAAAGGGACCATCCCAGTTGGGTGACAACTTTAGCTGCTGCAGGGGGTCGTGTAGCCTAACTACTTCATCCCCCACTCGAAAGGACCTAAGTTTCAAACCTACGTCATAGCCCACTTTTTGCCATGAAGCAGATTTGCTTAGTTCACATCGAACCATCTCGTATGCGGACTTGAATTGATCCCTCAATGCCTCCACGAACATCACCTGACAGGGTGTTTCAGCGTTTATCCCAGCTACGCCAAACACCAAGTCAGCAGGCATAATCAAATCCTCTCCGAATACCAACAAATTGGGGGAACAACCGGTGGAAGCATGCACCGTACTATTATAAGCATGTACCACAAACTCGCATTGCTCGTCCCAATCATCCATCTGACTGTTGACCAGAGGCTTCAGGACTTGTATCAAGGTTCTGTTGAACCTTTCTACTTGACCATCAGACTGAGGCCTGTACGGATTCGTTCTGGTTTTGCATATAGCAAGGTTATGGCACATTGCTGCCCATAACTCAGATTCGAATTCTCTGCCTTGATCACTATGCAACATCAAGGGTACGCCTAGATGAAGCACCCAACCCTTTACAAATGCACGAGCACATGTATGAGCCTTGTGATCTTTCAGAGGAAACACCCTAGTATACTTCGAATAGTAGTCGGAGATCACCATCATGCACGTGTTTCCATCAGGAGTGGTTTTTAGGCCACTAATGATATCAACCGCTATGCGTGCAAATCTAACTCCCCAAAGCTCTTGAGTTAGTGGCAACTTCCCCAGGCCTTCACCTGGTTTGCTCAGACAACAATCTGGACAAGTAGAGATCCACCTAAGCAGATCTTTACTCATGCCAGGCCAGTAATACCTTCTGGAGAGTCGCGCAAGGGAGCGCTTCTTTCCAAAATGTCCACTGGTCTGATGTCCATGTACGAAATACATGATGTCCCTTCGCATAGCTGTGGGTATCACGATTTGTCGAATTTTGGCCTTGTACGGTGTTATCTTCCACCTACATAAGATACCGTCAACAACAGTTAGCTCAGACCATTGAGCAAGTAGCTGTCTCATTTCCCGGTTCTCAATCGAAATGGCTGGTCTTTGTGGTTGGGCACCACTGGAGACCTGTTCTATTAGTCTCGAAATGACAGCATCACCCTTCTGGAATTGCCTGATAGTTTCGGTGGACCATTCCATTGCTTTAGAATGTCCTAAATCATACGGCATTCGAACTCCAGCTATTACAGCATTATGGGCTCCACAATCATCGCAATCCATTCTAGAACATTTCCGTATGGGTCTTCTCGAAAGGGCATCAGCATTGATATGCTTGCTCCCTGCTCTGTGTTGGATTTGGCTATTTTCCAACCCGAACTCGGACAAGTGGGTCAGCCATCGACCGATCATTCCTTCTGCTTCCTTAAAGTTTAACAGCCACCTTAAGGACGAGTGATCTGTCCGTAAAGTAAAGTCACCTCCCCAAAGGAAGTGCTTAAACTTCTTCGTATACACCACTACCGCCAACAATTCGCGCTTAGTGGTACAGTAATTCCTCTGAGCTTTATTGAGGGTATTACTAGCGAAAGCCAGTGGCACTTCTATCCCCTCTTGCATCTGGGATAGAGCAGCACCTATACTGTCATTACTGGCGTCTGTGTCCAGTATGAAATGTCCATCAGCTGTTGGATATTTCAAAACTGGGGTGGTTCGAAATAGGTTCTTCACGGCTTCGAATGCTAGATCTTGTTCCGGACCCCATGGGAAAGGCTCCTTCCTTCTACCCGGAGTCCAGTGAGCTAGAGCCTGCATAGGCTGAGCTATTCTGGCATACCCCGGTAGGAAGTCTCTGTAGTAACTACAGAAGCCCAGAAAGGACCGTATGTCTTTAGGTCCCTCTGGCTTTTCCCATTCCGATACAACATCTAGTTTCTCAGGATCCGCCTTAACCCCCTCAGTGGATATTATCCGACCGAGATAGTTAATAGAAGTCCTAAATAGGTGACACTTCTTTGGTTTCAATTTCAAACCATGGGTTATCAACCTCTCGAAAATTTTGACTAAAGTAGCCAGGCACGATTCGAAGGTCTTCCCGAAGACAATTACGTCGTCCAGGTACACCAAACACTCCTTCCATAACAGATCACTCAACAGAGATTCCATCATGGCTTCGAATGTTGCAGGGGCGTTACACAATCCAAACGGCATCACATTGTACTGGAAAAGACCGACATGGCTTGAAAAAGCTGTTTTTTCCTGGTCCTCTTCCTTCATTCCAACTTGCCAGTATCCGGATTGCAAATCCAGCGTACAGAACCATTGGTTTCCGCCCAGGGAATCAATAGTCTCGTCTATACGGGGGAGAGGATAGGAGTTTTTCTTAGTACAGCCATTTAATTTTCGATAATCTATGCAGAAGCGAATTGTGCCGTCTTTTTTAGTCACCATCTGAACAGGACTGGACCAGGGGCTAGTGCTGGGAACAATCACCCCTAATCTCAGCTGATCAGCGATTTCCTTCTCGGCCATCAATTTCTTCTTCAAAGGTAGGCGTCTATAAGGGATTTTGAAAGGTACAGCGTCCTCTGTAGCGATGGAATGTAGCACCTTATCAGTTCGCCCCAAACCAGTGGGCTCCCCGAAGGCTGCATCATATTCCACCAATACCCGTCTCAACTGATCTTTCTGGTCCCCCGTCACCAAGCTCGAATCGTCCACCAACTTTTGGAGTTCCGGACGCAAATCGGACATCCCTTCAAGGTTCGGTTTGGTATCTTCTGAGAGTATACTGGTGCTTGCCTGTGCAACGACCACCTGCCCCACGGGAGTACCTTTCATCAGATAACGGACTTCACCACCAGGATTCGAAATAGGAATTAAATTCCTGCTGCCACTGCCTACGAAAGTATCTGCACTCTCGAGTCCAATTGATGCAAGTCTCACCACATCGGGTTCAACCACCGCCATCTGGTCTCCGAAGATACTGTCACTCGAAAACAGCACATCACATGTCTGTCCTGGGGGTATCTTAACCGTCTGTACCACCGAGGCTACAGAAGACACCTTTCTCAACACGCATTGTACGGCCACCTTGTATGGATGTTCTATCTTTAACATCCCCCTACAAGGTTCCAACATTGCACCGTACAACGCAGCGAAATCTAATCCGATGATGCCATCATCACTCAGATCAGCAATAGTAGGGGACAGAAGGTAATCCTGTCCACCTATATTGATTTCGAAAAATGCTTTACCAAACGTCTGCATGCAGCTACCGTCGGCCGAATGAGCTTTTACCCTCGTTGTGAAGTTATCCGGCTCATCGGCTACAAGGTCATAGAATCTCTTAGAGATCATGGAGTGACTAGCTCCAGTATCCACTAGAAATTCTGCGGACCTTCCCTTCACTGCTACAGTCAAATACCACCTCTTCCCATCCAGTGGTGATGGGTTAACGGTGAAACGTTCGAAATCCTTAGTGACACCAAGATCTACTCCCCGTCGTTTCAAGTGCTTCAAACAGGGATGATCCGGGGACAATCGGGCACTGCTGACTACTTCCAGCTCCTGTATCCAATTCGCCGCTTCCCCAGTACTTCCTCCTCGGACGTCTACTTTTCTGGGTTCATTGGACATACTTAGAAGGGACTGATCAGCCCCCTCCTCTAAGTTTCCAATCTCTACTGCACCTCGGACTTCCTCGCTTGCACCGCTGGCGATAAGTTGGCTTTCCTTCACCTTAGGGGTTACTACCTTGCCATCCAGAGCAACCCCGTCTAGTTTTCCGTTTTCTTCTCCTCAGGCTTTGGTACCGGCTTCTCAGCTGGGCATTCTGCAGCAAAGTGTCCCAGGACCTGACACCTGTAACACTTCCTAGTGGTCTTGTCCACTCTCGGCTTCGAATTCCTCCCTGTTGATTGCTGGTTTCCAGACATCAAGTCAGTCAACCTTAACAGAAGTTCTTCCATAGAACTGGGAGTTGAGGATGTAATCGAAGGTGCCACAGGTCACAGGTGGTGTTTTCCTGTCAGCCTTCGGATAGCGCTTCGAATTCGAATTGGAATAAGATTTGCCGCTGTTCCTTTGAGCAACTGCGCCAATCTCCTCCTCCCTTCCAGAATCACCTTCCTCTGTATCAGAGGCTGGTGGGTCTTGTACCACACTGGAAGTTCTCGAAAGTACTCTCGAAGATAGCAGATGCCGTTTCCTGTCATAGTCTTCTCTGGCCATGAACAAATCAGTGAGAGAAGTTCCAGCCTTCCAACTATCACATGCTGCGGTCCGTTCATCCGAATCCCTTAATCCCTCGATGAATTGCGAGAACAAATCATCTAGGAACTGTGGGTCATCTAACTGCCATCTTGGTCTAGCCCTTTGCAAGAGAGATTGCAATTCTAAACCGAACACACGGTGCGACTCGTTTGGCTTTTGAGTCCGTTTCCGAAACAATCGAAGCGGGTCCTCATTACCCACATTACCTATCAGGTAACTGGCGCATTCCACCAATTGGGTAAACGATCCGGCACCATGCATCGTTCTCCATCTCGAAACAGCTAGCTTGCCTGGGCCATTTCTCAATGCCCGTAAAAGCTCGTCCAACGATTCCTCTTCTGACCACCGATTATACCTCATATCGTCCATGAAGTCTGCGAACCAGTCCTGCCATGGCTGTCTTCCTGTGAACGGAGTCGGAGTGCTTGCAGTGCGTCTAGCAGCGTTGTGGTTGTCCCTGTGCAACAGAAACGACTGCTCAATGCTCCAGTCGACGATATCGGCATTATCAGCTTGTCTGCTAACACAGTCCACTCCCATCTCAGCAATGCAGGGGTTCGTGTCGTAAATCAATTTCATCCCAGGGGACATTGATTCGCGGCGAGATACTCGTCTACCTGCATGTGTAGGAGATCTCCCTGGCCTCCTTGAGGGCCCACTCGAACGTTCATTCGGATCAGATCTCGAAGATCTCTCATTCGAACCCGTACGGCTCTGTCTCTCTCGAGAGCTAGAACGACTGGGAGGGTTCGAATGGTCGTCATCATACGACGTTGGGCGTTGGTCACGCCGTGAAGATCTTCCATCCGGATCCCCCGTATCAATGGTCACTCGTTTTGGTCTCCCTCCGATTGAGGTAGAGGCACTACCCCCACCAGTTGAGGAGTTGTATATGCCACCACTGACATGATCGAACCCTGAATGGCCACCTCGAGTTGCCTCTTCATCTCGTTTCTTCTGTAAATCTTCCACCTCCCTGATCAGACGATCCTTTTCGTCCATCATCGCCTTGGTTGCTTCCCGTATCGTATCATGGAGCTCGTCCGAATCATGTATGGTCTTATCTTGACGTTGTTCTAGAGCTTCAGTACGTCGCCGCAAGACATTTTGTTGATGAGCGAACTGGTTTTCCATATGTTCCAGTTCCGCTTTCGTTGTGTCTAAGCGGTTCTGTTTCTCCATTGTTGCCCCGTCTAAATCTTCATTCTTGTTCCGGAGCTGTACCAACCGATGACTCAAAGCTTCAAACTCTTCATTCATCCTGTCCATCTCTGCAATCCTTGCTCCCTCGAAACGATTCTTCTCTTCTTCGAAATGACGACGTGTCACTTCCTGTCGCTGGTGTCGTTCAGCATGCAGCATGCTCATGCCTTGTGTTGGCATAGGAGCAATGTGTCTCTTCGAACCGCCAGTTTCAAACAAAGAATCATCTAGGTTTGACCCCAGATCTTTTCGAATAGAATCAGGATTGCCTCTCCTTGGTTCTGGTGTAGAACTCGAACGGTTTGGCCCATAGTCTTTCTCAAGGGCTGCTACCACCTCCGGATCTGGACTCGAAATAGGATGAAGGGACGCTCCACCCTTTGCCTGTTCAGCCATGTTAACCCAACCGACTGTGCTATTCTGTGTTTCACCCGAACTGGTCACGGCACCAATGTAGGGGTTTCATATGCGTACAACACGAACACAGGTTCCAAATTCGGTTTGAATGCAACAGGTTTTTATTCGATCACAGCCTCAAAAGTACACGAAGGTTTTCCACTCGGTTCACTTGGTCTTTCAACCATTCGAAGACACACAGGATTCTATCGATAGTTCGAAGCATTAGCGATACCGGACAGTTAAGCCCTGTGCCAGCATGGCTGGTGCAGAGTCCATAACGTGGGAGGGGTGTAGGTGCCCCTGTCAAAGCGAAGGTACAAAAGGTGTGGGTCAGAGCTCGTCCTAGGACGAACTGGTGAGGTAGCCAACCTCGGCCTCTTATATACCCTGAGCGCGGACCAAGCAGTGTCGACGTGGCACTCCTCCGTAGCGCCGTCTGGAGTGCCCTGCCCGGCTCCGCTACCGGATAACCGAAAGGACATGGCTTAGGTGTTGCCACCTAGTGTCCGTTGGAGGCACTTACCGCTCTGACTCCACGGACCTTATATGTACACGTATTATTCGTGCCCCTACACTATAATAGAAATAACTTGAGATGTACATAATGTGTCCCCTTAGTATCTTTTCACTAAAGGGCTCAGTCGTGTCTACTAGGGCTCAGTCGTGTCTACTCATAAACTACCCCTAAAATAGGACTGATATTCACTAGGCTCTGCAGGGAAGGCAGTTAAAGCTAGACTTACAATTTTTTTTCCTGTGTATAGGTAAATAATATATGCGTATTATGCCCTACTTAATTTATATTTCTTCTATACAAATATATGTTTTTGGCCACGTTTTGTTTGGGCTCAGTCGTGTCTGTGCAAAACTATCCCAGCACTTTTGACCATACATAATATTTATCAAACATATTATATAGTCCTAAGTGGTGCCAAATTGTTCCCTACCATAAAGGGAAATTGGCCAAAAAAAGATATGTGCGAATAGCTTTATTTATAGAGCAGTACATACAGGATAATTTCATTTTTTTCATTCAATTGTTTAAAAAAGGTCCAGTTTGGGGTGTTTTTGCCCTATGGCACCCTAAATGAGAGTCTGACATAGGTCAAACCAGGGTTTCCCTCATAGATCTAACCAAGTACAATCATACTAGACCAAAAAGATAACTATATATGACGAATGGAATACTTTATTGAGTGGAGAAGAAAAACAGTTCAAATCAGGATGATCTGTGACATTTGGTCACATAATCCTAAATATTTTACCCCTCAAATTAAAAAAAAGGGAAAAGCCTCCCTCGTTGTGCTTTTTAGACCTTGGTGATGAGAAACCAAATTTTCTTGGAGTGGCCTAACTTTGATAACTGTTTTGTCCCATGGTTTTAAAATAATGGTGAAATCATGCCTCATCAAAATTAAAGCAAAAAAAATATCCATAGGCTATAAAATCCCCTTGACTCTCAATCAGGACATCTAGTAGTATTCCTGGGAACGATATTAGCCCACTTAGACCAGGGCTAGCCTAGTTGAACTGCACACTTTTCGTTAAAGATGTTTGTACAGTGACCATGAAATTGTGTTGGCAGAAGGCTGGGTTGGTAATATGTGTAAGGGGGGGACGCTGGTTGTGTGATGGCACTATATATATGTTGCTAATTGTTAGTAATCTTTGCCCATGCATTTATAATCAACACTAAGTCAGTCGCTGGCAACTCACCAGGGCTTAGTTCATGCATCATAACAACAAAGGGTATAGTGCAATAAAGCATGTTGTGGCCCTTGGATTTTCCAGGATAATGTTTAAAGAGATATTCCACCTCATCTAATTTCAAGCTGTTTCTATGCAATAGTGTGATCCCTTTTTGGGATGTTAGGAATCACCTATTCATATTGTCATTTTAGGTAGTCCTCTTTGGAAAAAAATCAATGCAGTGCATTAAGCTTTGAATTTGGCCAAATATTTAAACAATACTGTATTTACATAATCAATTCTAGATGGAGACACAATGTGTGCACATTGTGGCTAATGGAGTTAACAGACAAGGTAAAATATGTACATCAGGAGTTGGCATGCCTCATTCCTGGATGAAAGTTTCAGTAAACAAATGGCAAGAAATTTGTTCTTGTGACCACCCAGTGGTAACCAAATACATCTCGTCATTTATTGGGGACAGCTTACCTTAATCGCTGCATTGGTTGTTAACCCTTTAATGCACGCATGGGTTAGCTCTCCCAGGTGAGAGGACAGACGTTTAGAGTGTTATCTTAATAAGACTATTAAGACAGTCTTAATAGTCTTAATGTTAATGAAGTATGGGGCTGGATGATTCGCCCTACTACTCCCCGGGGGTTTGGGCCTCTCCTCACCGGGAGGGGGGGGGGGGGGGGGTAAGGCCTTAACATTTCAAATAGTAGGATAGCCTTGTTAGCCCCCGTTCTTTTACTTTTTTTTCCTACTCTTCCTACTACTAACTGCTCCCACTGTTCAAAAGCAATATATTCTGCCAGTAGGCCTATTTAGTTTATTAATTCACTAAATATTCTGTATATATATATATACAGTTGTACTAGATGTAGTCTATAGTTATTGTGTACAAGTTAAGATATCGGGGGCTCTGGCCCCGAACCCCCTTTTCCATTTTCTATCCAAAAAAGTGTCAATTATTTTTAAAAGATAGACCATGTTTAGCTGAGACTGTCACTAGGGCGAATCATCCAGAAAGTAAAGCGAATCATCTAGGCCCTAGGGTGAATCATCTAGTATGGCAAACTGACAATAGGGCGAACTGACAGTAGAGCGAATTGTCCATTTCCCAGTGTCTCAATACATAACACCGCTGCCCAAATGTAAGACACTGAATTAAGACTTTAAGACTTAAGATTAAGATAACGCTCTAAACGTCTGTCCTCTCACCTGGGAGAGCAATCCAGTATTTGCCCCTTTAATGGCAGTAGAGTACATAGATGTTCATTGTCAAGAGCATGATGCCATGTCCAGTCTACTTGGCAGAGCTGCATTCATGCATAATAACAACAACACTGTAGGATCACCATTATATACCCGAGGCCAATAAAAAAAACACTTTTTTCAGGTTACCGGACCGACCCTATCAAAGCAGGGCAGACCTATTTCTTATGCATTTTTGAATAGATTTTCACATTTTTACTATTTGTTATATCAATCTTAGGGTTTACCACACAGTACTGACTACGATTTTCACACTCAGAAAAAAAAGTGAATTAGATTTAAAAAAAAGAAGAAAATCCAACCTACCGACCCTAGATTTTCTTTCCCTGTTACCTAAAACAAACCTTATTTTTTTTGCCTGAATGCAGCACTGTTGAGTTACTTGGCAGGGTGGTTCATTGATGATGATGATGATAAAGAATAGAGTGCATGAAAGCACTATCTGGCGCTTAAAGGGGCACTGGCTTAATAACCGGGTTCATGGAAGAGTGTGTCCTACTAATGCCTTTGTCAATGGTACTGTGTCATACTGTGTAGATCACCTTGCTAACTCTTGGGGTATAAAGTATACCCTCTACAGTATAACACGCCTGTAAAATGTTTACTAAGTATTAGTACAGAGTGAACGTCTACATTCAAATGGCCGAACTTAAAGTGAAAGTCAAATGTCAACCAACATAAATTCAGTTCAATATTTCTACCTGTCTCTGCGAGGTACTGCCACATTGCCAGTTTGTTACAGCATTGTATCACAATCACAGTCATCAACTGTGAAAACTACATTGGTAGATGATACATGTAGGGTTAAATCCAGATCCTTCTCAGACTTATTTAGCAACTATATAAAAACTAGTACCATGGATAATCTACCACTTCTTCACAAAGGATCATTCCTTGATATCAATGGAAATAATTCTGAGGTTACACATGAAGGTCACATCTCATTATTGTGCATCATTTTAACATCTACTATATGTGGAATTGGAACAATACTGAATAGTCTTGTAATCATTGTGATAGTGTATGGCTCCCTCATGAAGACCTCTGTCTTCATGATCCTGCTGCTGGTTCTTGCTGTTTTTGATAATCTTTCATTGTGGTTCATGTTTCTCAGACGTGATATGATATACAGCCTTCTCCCTCTATCCTCTTCACTCTGGCTCTGTCGTACAATAGGTTTTACTTTTATCTTGACAGGATGTGTCTCTTCTTGGTTAGTTGTATTCATATCAACTGAACGCATGATTGCTGTTTATTACCCATTAAAGGTGCATATATATTGTACTACGAGAAAGTCTGCTATTGCTATCCTGATATTGATCATTATCATGTTCATAATTGTCCTGCCGCTTTTGTTTACTGGCAGCATTGGAATAGCAAATGGGGGGTATGTGTGTAATCCACTTGGGTCTGGATCTATTTTCGAAGCTGCCTATTCTTTTGTCCTTGCATTAGTATACTCCATTATACCATCTTGTATCATATGTGTCTTCAGCACATTAACATTGAAGAAGATTTATTCCCAGAAAAAGTTCAGAAACCATAATCATTCTCATTCAGGGGAAACTATCAAGAAGACCAATAATTTAACCATTACAATGCTTGCTGTATGCATTGTGTTTATTGTGACTACTCTCCCTGGAGTGTTAAAGTTTTTTATTGAGTTGCTGTCCGAGTTTCTAGGAGCAGATCTCATCATGGATGGATATATTGCCGTTCTAATTATCCATGGATTGGATGAAACAAATCATGCTATAAACTTCATCCTGTACTGTCTCTCAGGGTCTGTATTCAGGCAGACATTAGTAAAATTATTTCAGCCTTTCAAAAAGAAAAGTTCACAAATAGAGGAACCCATACCAACGGTTGAAACACAAGTCTAATACACTGTTAGAAGTTTGTACTGTTTCTGTACACCACGTATTGCAGGCAACTTTGGTTCACTAAACCTACAGCAACTCAACTTGTGTATCTCTACAGTACTATGTACTGTGCAGTGACTGTACATCAGAATCAATGGTCAACCCAAATCTGAGGGTCTGGGGATTACTTCTCAGTGTAGGTGACTGTAGGTAAAATAAAGAGGAGTGACTTGAACAGGGATTTAACTCAAAACTTACAGCGTTAGAGACCCTGATCCTTTGGTCCTTTTACCTCCAGGCTACTTCTCAACTATCGAGCCAGCTGGAAGAAAGGCTCTGTCTCATCACAGACACTGCAAACATTTCTAGTGTGAGTAGTCCGTTAAATACTTCTCAGCATGACTCACACAGATAAAGCCTGCTATCTATTGAAGTAAGTGAAGTCTCTCAAAGCTTGGTGCGGTGACAAGTGATATATTTTATCACTAGTGTGACATCTCAATATCATAGATGAGCAATGTTCAAATAATCGATGCTGGCTTGCTTTGGCCTTAAGTGGATCCTCACACCCTACAGCCACGCATGTTTAAGTTACTGTAAACATGGATACTTTTGTGTGCAATTTTTGTAAATTTGCTAAAAAAGTACAATTCTGCATTTATTTAAATTGATGAATTTTGGAATATGGTAGTTGTATTACTATGCTGGATAAATTGGCGCTTTTCATTTCCACAGAACTTGCGAATTTATGTTCGCTCTGATAATATTAAATGGTTTATCATGAGAAAATGATTGATTCTTCATGGTATCAATTTCATAGTTAATTTGAATAATTGACTGAGGTTTTCTCACTGAATGGGGCTGTGGAAGTATCTGTGATTGTCCCTACGGTCTAATACTGTAGTTTTTACAGCACTATTGATGAAGTTGTGATTCTTATAAAGTGCTGTATGGATAACAGGGAGTGTATCCATATCTCACAGACACAGGTAAAAGTATTGAACTAGAATCATGTTCAGTGACATCATACATTTCATTCTGTTTGAGTTCAGTCATTTGAATGTTGAATCTGGCTCTGTATCATCACTTTAAACATTTCTAACACAATCTTACTGCATTAGTTGTTATGTTGACAATGTGTGTCACCATCTAGAATTTATTACGTAAATATGACAGTGTTTGTATATCAGGACAATTTAAAAGCTTAATGCATCCCACATCATTTCACAGCGAATGTGGTAAAGTTTCTTTTAGAATAATGTTGTTTACAGAAGGTGACAAACAAAGTAAAGTCTCTACATCAGGACGTGGCATGCCCTATTGCTGTGGGATAGTTATTGAAACTGTCTAAAAGATAATGATTAGTAACTTTGAAACTAACTTTTCCCAATAATTATAGTTAAGGAAAGACGTAACCAAATACATCCTGTCATTCATGGGGGACTGCTTACCGTAATCTCTGCATTGGTTGTTACCCTTTAATGGCAGCATAGTGTTCCGTGGTTGATTTACATCCCCTCCAGATGCCTCTATCTGTGATAAATAACCATGTTGTGTGTCAACCATGAGTAACCTCTGGTCTCTGAGTTTCAAAGTAAGTAGAGGATGAGCTGTCACCTGGCTCCTAAAAGACACTTAAAATGTTTAAATGATTCTATTAATAGGATAGCATATGCAGGATTATCATCTTCCAATATGAGGGCTCGCCAAATCCTCTAGTTCAGAGTATAGCATTCCTTCCAGTAATATTGCCACACTGTGTTAGTCAGCCTTTGTCCAGCTTCTGAAAATGTTTACAAAGTGATGATACAAAGTGAACGTCAACATTCAAATGGCTGAACGCAAACAAAATGACAAGGCAATTGTCAACAAGCATAGTTTCAGTTCAATATTTCCACCTGTGTCTAAGCGGTACTGCCACTTTTCCAGTTGTATGCAGCATTGTATCAGAATCACAATCACAGTCAACAGCTGTGAGGCTAAACAGGTGGTAGTTCATACATACATGTCCAGTTAATTCCAGATTCTTCATAGACTCAATTAGTAACAATAATTTACTGTGGTATTCTACATTCACTATAAAACTAATACCATGGAAAACCTACCATTTCCTCATAACGGATCATTCTTTGATATCAGTGGAAATAATTCTGAGGTTGGAGATGACAGTTCCATATCATTATCTGAATTCATCGTGACATCAACTGTTTGTGCAATAGGAACAATACTGAACAGTCTTGTTATGATTGTAATAGTGTATGGCTCTTTGTTGAGGACCTCTGTCTTCATGATCCTGCTGCTGGTTCTTGCTGTATTTGATAATCTGTCATTGTTATTTACATTTCTTGAAATAGATGGAATATATGGCCTTCTGCCTTTGTCCTCTTCAATCTGGCTCTGTCGTACATTACTATGTGTCAATGTGTGGACATCAAGTGTTTCCTCGTGGCTAATTGTATTCATATCCACTGAACGCATGATTGCTGTTTACTACCCATTAAAGGTACATATTTATTGTACCAGGAGAAAATCTGTTATTGCTATTGTAATATTGGTGATTGTAGTGTTTATGATTGCCCTGCCAGTCTTGTTCACTGGCAGCATCGGCACAGCAGATGGGCAACATGTGTGTTATACATTTGGATCTGGATCTATTTTAGAACCTATTTATTCTGCTGTCATTGCATTAGTGTACTCCATTATACCATCTTGTTTCATTTCCATCCAAAACATATTCACAATAAAGAAGATTCATACCCAGTATAAGTTCAGGAATCATAATCAGGGTTCTCATTATGGAAAAAATACAAAGAAGACCAAGAATCTGACCATTACGATGTTTTCTATCTGCATTATATTTATTGTGAGTACTCTGCCTGGAGAGATAATGTTATTTTTGCGTCCTCTGACACAGTTTCTAGGAGCAGATTTAATAACAAATTATAGTACACTTCAGATAATCACCTATGAGCTGGATTATATAAATCATGCTATAAACTTCATCCTGTACTGCCTCACTGGGTCTGTTTTCAGGCAGACATTGGTTAAAATGTTCAAGTCTTGCAAGAGGAAAAGTTCCCAAATAGAAGAAAATGTACCAACAGTTGAAACAGTTGAAACACACATCTAAACGATAGAGTTAAATATCTCACAGCCCCATTTCAGTAGGGCTTTAAGTGTAATCTGACTACTACATCTATGAACGTGCTCTTTGAACTAAACAGCTAAGAACCAATAATGGATAGTGTTAATCACTAAACAAATACATATGTTATTGGTTTCTTGTAATCTATGTCTATGTATCTAGGAATGGCACCAAATCACTTTGCTTACGCTCTTGTGCTCTGTTTAAAAAATACATCTATCTGGTATTAAATATGTCCATTTCCCACTGCTTTATCTGTATATATATGCTCTGAAAATTGAACATGTCACTTGAATGTCAATTATTAAGATGTGAATATGAACAACCAAGATGTGTATGTTTTGTCCCTTTTCAAATACAAATGAGGCCTAAGCCTGTATACCATGATAACAATGATTTGTTAAGTAGAAACCTTATTGGACAAAAGGGCATTTAACCCTTTCTATATGTACTCATCATAACCACATCTCTTTTTTGATTGTTATATTTTGAAATATCATTTCATTGAATGATTATGCACTGCAAAATCAAAAAGCATATAATGTGTATGCCTATTAGTTATAGTGTTATATGTGTTAGCTATTGTAGCTGTGATGAAGCTGGTGGATTGCCTCTGCAGTTTCAATTCAACCTGTGGTTTAACCCACTGCAGAGGTGCTGTTATGATGCATGAATACAGCCTGAATAGAGCAGGAATACAGCCCGCATCATTTCTATATATGCAGCAAGTCAAGTAACAATTCAACTACAGTTCAAACAGCACCAATGACAGCAACTAAAGAGGCAACCTGAACTGGCACCAAGGTACTCCACTAATCCATGAACAATTACACTCACCCTTTGTCTGAGAATATGACAAATTTTAGACCTTTTTAGGGCAATTTTGGGATTTACAAAGAAGCTTGCTAGTATTTTCATGTTTAGAAATATGAAATGAAATAAAAATCCTATCTACTGAACGTACAATTTATTCCCATATTACCTGAGAGACATTCATTTTCTCAACTCAACTACTCTTTACTGCTTAAAAAGTCTATATCTAGGCTCTTTAAAGTGTGACTTCTGACCCATTTCGTTAGAAGGGGTCACATTTAAAAAGATGAAAATTCCTACCTAATTTATGTCCATGTTACCTGAAGGACATTGATTTTTTTTCTCAACTCAACCAAGATGCATCCTTAAGGAATCAGCGGCAGGAGCCCCTGTAAATCAATATCTAATGGTAGTTTACATGTTGATGAACAATGGCTGCAGAAATTATAATTTGAAACTTACCGGAGGTCCTTCACAATTCATATGCCACATGTTTTAACCCTTTAGGGACCATATGGTGCATAAGTGCATTATATCGTTCCGTTGCCATGATGCATGAATGCAGTCCCAGTAAGTAACTTATTTATCATGCTGACCCTGTAGGGTTGGTACACGCCAGTAGAGTTGGCATGATGCACAATTACAGCCTGGACATTTATGCATCATGGCATCAAAGAGCATAGCATCCTTAAAGGGCCAATGTGAATGTTAGAAATCACCAAATTAATTTTGTCATTTTAGTTAGTCCTCTTAGATGAATAAAAAAGATGAGGTGCATTAAGCTTTTAAACTGGCCAGATATTTAAACAATACTGTGTTTACATAATCAATTCTAGATGGAGACACAATGTGAGCACATTGTGGCTAATCGAGTAAAGTTTGTGTAAGAAATAAGATTGTTTACTGAAGGGTACAGTCAAAGTAAAGGATGTACATTAGGCATAACTCAAACAAATGGAAAGTTCAATCATTGTACCTGTGTCTGCGAGGCACTGCAACATTACCAGTTACAATCGCAATCAGCGAGAATTACATTGATGGTAGATCATACATGTAGGGTTAATTCCAGATCCTTCACAGACTCATTTAGTAACCATTATTTACATGGGTATTTTACATTCACTATGAAATCTAATATCATGGTAAACTTACCAAGTATTCAAAATGGATCGTTCTTTAATATCAGTGGAAATAATTCTGAGGTTACACATAAAGGTTCCATATCATTATTGTACTTCATCTTAATGTCAACTGTATGTGGAATCGCTACAATACTGAACAGTCTTGTTATCATTGTGATAGTGTATGGCTCTTTGATGAGGACCACGGTCTTCATGATCCTGGTGCTAGTTCTTGCAGTCTTTGATAATGTGTCTTTGTGGTGTGTAGCACTCAGAACAAGTGTAATATATAACCTCCTGCCACTGTCCTCAGCCCTCTGGCTCTGTCATACAATAGTTTTCATCTATTTTGTGGCAGAAAATCTTTCCTCTTGGCTAATTGTAATGATATCAACCGAAGGAATGCTTGCTGTTTACTACCCATTAAAGGTACATATTTGTTGTACTAGGAGAAAATCTGCTATAACTTTTGTAATATTGGTGACTGTTACTCTCATAATAGGCCTGCCAGTATTGTTTATTGGCAGCATTAGCACAGCAGATGGGAAACATGTGTGTATTCCAATTGGACCTGGTTCCATTTTAGAAACTCTCTTTTCAGTTTTCGTTCTATTAATTTACTCTATTTTACCATTTTGTATGATCTGTGTCTTAAGCACATTGACAATGAAGAAGGTTTATTCCATGCATAGTTTTAGAAATTGTCAACAGGATTCTCATTCTGGGAAACATACAAAGGATATCAAGAACTTGAGCATTACAATGTTTGCTGTCTGCGTTGTATTTATTGTGACTACTCTCCGGAATAACATTTTTTATGCGTTCACTGTCAGAATTTCCAGAGGCAGAGTTCATGAATGATAGTACACTAAGTTTAATTACCTTTGGATTGGATGATATAAATCATGCTATAAACTTTCGGTTGTACTGCCTTACTGGATCTGTATTCAGGCAGACATTGGTTCAAATGTTTCGGTCCTGCAGAAAAAAAGGTTCACAAATAGAGGAACCCATCCCTACAGTGCAAACACAAGTCTGATAGCTTCAGAAGGTTTCTAACTAATCTATTCCTGCAGGCTTTAAATATGATCTGACATTCTATATGATATATGGCCGTCTTTCATCGTTCATGAAATTTAGATCTCTTTAAGGAACATGAAAGATGCTTTCCTTGGCCATTTTATGCTGTGTTTATAACTTAAAGTTCCTAACATGGAAATGCACTGAATTTTTTTGATTTTGCCGTGTGTATTTATTTCATAAATGATTTTCAAAATACAACAATCAAAAATATATGTATACTAAACTTCATGGCAATTTTAGTCACAGTACTAGGATTGAGATTGTATATATGCTATACGATATATTGAATCCAAAAAATAAGAACAAAATTACTGCATGATAAAGGTATGATATACCAGTATCTTCTCAAACAAGTGAGGGCGCAAACAGATTACATATGTTTGCTAGCCCTCACTTGTTTGAGAAGATACTGGATTTAATATTTATGCAGGGTTGGGTTCGGAAACGCATTAGGCATTTGGAGGTGGGATTTATTTCAAAGCTAGTAAGGAAATTTGTTTACTTGATGACATAGAGGTTATAAATGATAACAAAGGAATTCCTTCTGTTATAATGGAAACTGATTTTATTATTAACTAAAAGGGCAGCAATGAATTGACTTGGATGAAGATTGATATATTGAAGAGTTCCTAGACTTTCTAAATGTCTAGTGGAATTCCTAGATATAGAGTTTCTAGACCCATTGATGAGTGTAGAAACACATGTTGAAGAGTTCCTAGACATGTATAACTTGAAATGCACAGAGATTCATTTTGTCAGGTAATTTAACTATTTATACATCATTTGCTCGCAGGGTCCATCTAGCAATATGTCATTTATCTATTAGACCAGATCATCTGATTTTTCGTGTACCAATGGTGTGATTCTTCTTTGAAGTGTGGGGACCGATTGGAGCCTGAATGATCTTTTACAGATCTGGAGGTGTGTTCCAACTGCATCCTTCTTCCTTGTTTCAGATCATGTGCACAGAGATTTTCCATAGCATGTTGCCCAGTAGCCTTTCTTTTCTCCATTTTTTTAATTGATTTTTCTAGGCATGTAGCCAGTAGGAGGGCGATTTTTTCTTTCACGCTCTCATTTGCATGAGTGCCTTCCTTGAGTTTCCCAAACTTGTGGGTCACTGTGCCGGTGGAAGAATTATTATATCTTATAACAGAAGACAGATGGGGGGTGGCCATGCCTTGGGACAAATTTAGACCCATTATGTCATAATTTATCCTAACCAATGTACGCTCCAACCTGGCTTGGTCTAATTTCCTGGTGCTGTGGCGAGTCTTGACTGACAAATTTATGCTGTAAATTGTGGCTATTATTACATTTGTTTATGGAGACACTCTCTTGACTGTAGTAATTACATTTGCACATTTTTGTAGCACTGAGAACACGCATGAATTCTCAGATTGGGTGAAGTGTACCCCGTCCGCTTTTTTCTCAGTCATGTCACAAATGCCTGTACATAGGAGAACAAAATCTGCATGTTCCCTTTTTAACTTGTTTTCAAGCATTGGTATGCAATCCTCAATTTTTGCACTACTAGTTGCTTGAGCGTAAAGTGAACCGGAGTAGTTCAGCCTCATGTATTTGTACAGAAATTTTGATCTGGAATCACCTATCAATATTGCCGAGGTCGACTTGTATCTTGTAGCATAAGCCATGATTCAATTAACCCTTTCTCTAGTTGTAGTTTTCAATGTGCATTCGATTTTCAAATCTTATGCTTTCCAACAGCCTTCCATGGATATTCTTACCCGGAATTTTTTCTCCTCTGTCAAAGGCTGTTTTCTGGCCGTATCTGAATCCAATGCCTGACCCCCAGGTATAGTCAACACTTGCCTCCCACAGTGGTGCTGGAGACGTGCTGTTTAACTTGCGAGCGTTTTCCGTCCCAGTTGGAAATTTAAGACGTAATAATGTTAGCATTAAGTTCACTTTGTGGGAGTCCCATGCAGCTTTATTCGGCAAGTTTATCTTCTTCCCTTCTTTTTTAATGTCAGAAGATTTACTTAGTCTCATTATCTCCTTTGCTGCTACCTCATCTGAAGCAAATTCCGCCTTTAAATACTGGTAAGCTTGCTCCACTGAGCAAAACTTAAAATAACGCCCCCTGTCGTCGGTGTACTCTAGGGGTTGAACATAAAAGTTACTAAGGTAAGCGGTGTGTCCCGCATAGATTATACCTGCCCTAGTTTCTCTCATTTGTATGGACGCTTCAGGGGAATAATAACCTTCTTTCAAACTTGTTTTCTCAGAAGGATAGTTGAATTCCGTTCCTCCATGCGTCTCGCTGGTCTGTTGTTGCCGCCATCTTGTTTCAGAGGTCAAGTCCCTAGATCTCGCGGGATTCACGTTAGAGTTGGCATAATTTCCGGCAGGTGGCGCCTCAGTATAGAGATGAGAGTAGTTTTGCTTGTTTCCACTAGGGGGTGTGGCATAATCTGCCGTTGATTGGACTTGGCCAGAATAGGAAGAGAATTGGCTTGGAAGTTGTGTATCTTTTTGCAGATTGGAGTTTGGTTGACAGGGGAGGGAATGCACATGGCCTACAGGATTGGAGACGTTTGATGGTGCCGAGTAGTCCGCTCTGTGTGCAAAATTTTGGTTTGATACATGTTGTGTAGTTGGGATAATATTTTTCCTCAAAGAAAAGGGCGCTGTATAATTTTGATTGTTGTAGGAGTTAGAGGGCCTGTGAAACTGTTGAGAAGGATGTACTGTCTCTGTGCTTTGTTTGGTTGCTGTCAAGGTGACATAGTCTGTTACTCGGGAGGGGGGCAGAAAGGGTGGACATATTGTGGTGAAGCCTAGCTTTTGATTATGGTCCACCTTTCTTTTTTCTCCGTCTTGCTCTTGATTCACCGTGTAAATGATTGGTGGATTTTTTGTCTGCAATGAGGCCAGAGAGGTTAATACTTTCCTTGCTTCATCCAGAGTGAGATCTTGTTTTTCCCGGGATGAGTTTGCCAGATCTAGCGCGGAGATTGTGACTTTTTTATGTACTTTTGGATTTTTTTGTACCATTTCAGCTTTCCTTTCATCTTCAATTACCTTTCCATGAGATAAGGTTGGGATATTCTTGTCGAATTTCTCATTTGGATCCAAAGAGGCCTGAAAAGTATTCGGATATTTTAGGTGAATTGGTAGGTATTCAGGTGGGATGTCAGTGAGATTGTCCAGGGGCAGCATAAATTCAAAAAAAGTGCTCCGTATGCTGCATAGGGACATAAATTTCTCCTTTAAGGGCCGCACAGTGTAGAATGCGGCCCTTAACGGTTTAATACCTCATATATTCACCATATCTCATAGTCTATCGAAAACCCTGACTTATTCTCAACTTGTTTACAACATTTCGGCAAAAGGGGGCGGTTCTAACGCTAACCATTGAGCGCCCATAGGACTGCTTACACCCAGGTCCGTGCTCTGGGTACATATACATACCTACAACACTATGGTATTCGCCACATTGTTACTCTGGCTATGTTCATCCTGTGGGTCTGTAACTTTAACATAACCCTCATGATACCTATATCGATCCACACACCACAATTCACCTCGATATCTCAAATATTAAAGCTTTCAGGCCACTTTTAGTAAAAGTGGACGGGTCTAACGCTAACCATTGAACTCCCATAGGACTGCTTACACCCAGGTCCGTGCTCTAGGTACATCTACATCCCCCCAGGGCTGAGAAACTGTGTATCAAAACATAGAGCGGTTCTAACAAGCGCGGACCTGTTAGGTTGCGTCTTTCCCGCGCTGGCACCGGGCCCTGTTAGGACCTATCCATTTTTGCAGGCCACTTTTAGTAAAAGTGGACGGGTCTTACGCTAACCATTGAACTCCCATAGGACTGCTTACACCCAGGTCCATGCTCTGGGTACATATACATACCTACAACACTGTGGTATTCGGCACATTGTTATTCTGGCTATGTTCATCCTGTGGGTCTGTAACTTTAACATAACCCTCATGATACCTTTATCGATCCACACACCACAATTCACCTCGATATCTCAAATATTAAAGCTCTCGGGCCACTTTTAGTAAAAGTGGACGGGTCTAACGCTAACCATTGAACTCCCATAGGACTGCTTACACCCAGGTCCGTGCTCTAGGTATGTATACATACCCCAGCACTGCAGACGTACTTGTATGGACCCTCTAGCCTAATCCCGTATGTGTATCTATGTTATGACGTCACAGAGGGAATTCCCTAGGGGTTTCCTGGAATGTAGACTGGTTTTTGTACATTTTTACAATTAGGACAGGTGAGTCCCGCATTGGTAACCCATATGCAGCAGAATTTATGCCAATCCCGTATGCACATACGGTCGTGATACGGAGGGGGGAAAAACACTGTTTTTGGGCCTCCCAATACGGGTCCCGTATACGGTCAGTATTTTGTGCCCATATTGGTCCCGTATTGGACCAATGGGGAAAAACACCCTCCTCACGTAGAAAATTGGGTAAATGACCTGGGAATAGATTTTTATATAAATCCATGGTCTATATTTAGCAGTGCATTAGTGGCAGTACTAAGAATTAGACCTAACCCCCTGAAAGTATCCCATGAAAATTGGTCACACTTGGCGCTCAGTCAGTATTGTGGAGTTCAAAATTGGCTCTGTATACCAAATTTCAGAGACCCCCTCTGAAGGAAAAAAATTGGGTAAATGACCTGGGAATAGATTTCTTATATGAATTCAAGGTCTTTATTTAGCAGTGCGTTAGTGGCAGTACTGAGAATTAGGCTTAACCCCCTGAAAGTCTTCCATGAAATTTGGTCACATTGGGCGCTCACTCAGTATTGGGGAGTTTAAGAATTGCTCTAAAGACCAAACTTCAGAATCCCCCCCTTGAAGTTGAAAATTAAGTAAATGACCAGGGAATGGATTTTCATATAACTTCGAGGTCTATCTCTATCAGTGTGTTAGTGGCAGTACTGAGAATTAGGGAAAACCTCCAAAAATACCAAATTTCTCTCCCCCCAGCCCCCGAGTCAGAAAATAAGGAAATGAGCTGGGAATACTTTTAAATCTAAATTTAGGGTCTATATTTAACCGTGTGTAAGCGGCAGTTTTGAGAATTAAGGCTAACCCCCTAAAAAACACTTTTGGTCACATTGGATGCTCAGGCAGTACTCACAATGTCCATTGGTTGATGGCTCGTATGGCTACAGGTCCTACAGCTCCCGGTTATATGACTCCCGCATGTACGACTCCCGCACACATGACTCCTGCACGTATGTCACCGGCGTATACGAGTCCTGCACGCATAACTGCCGCATGCATGACTCCCTCTCCTGAGTCTGTAAAACATAGGTACATGGGTCTAAAGTGATACTAATATTCACCAAAGAATGAGAATTTCTGGGAGATAACAGGGGCACGCGCACATTTTTTCGCCCCCCCCATGGGCCCTTTGGAAATATTCAATTTTGAGGTACTTAGACATGATATTTGAGAAAATCCTTTTGCTGGACCAGTGTAGTACATTGTAAACCCGGAGGGGGGGGGGGCACGGGGCCCCTTAGATAAAAGTTCATAGACTCTATCCTGGTTCTGACAGGTTGGTCTCACAACTGTAAAAAGTAGACCAGACATCAAAATTAACACCTGAATGGTTAACGCCTGCAATAATACATGCCATGAGGGAAAGAGATGCACTATATGTAATAGCAAAGCGTACCATGAATGAGGATGACTGGAGAATAGCTAACTTTAATAAATACAACACGGCAAGACTTGTTTTTAACAGTAGGAAACTTGAAATTGGAAAACTTTTGGCTCAAAAAAAGGATAATCCGGCAAAATTCTGGGAAGGGATACGTGAACTATTACCCAATAAGACAGCAGCAACACTAATTAAATTAAAAAGTAATATCACAAATCTCTTAGTCCCTCAGGAAGCTTGTGCTGATTATATAAATGACTTTTTTTCGAGCGTAGGAGAGAAACTGGCACATATGCTGCCACCTGGTGAGCAGAATGATAACGAACCAGCACCGTATGGAATACCCGGTAGAGAAGTTAACCTGCTAGAACCGCTCTGTTATGCTGATATGATTAAACATATTAAAAACATTAAGACTAATAAGGCCTCTTCAATTGTACACATGAAGTCATTTGTTATAAAGGATGCCTTTCTAGCCATTCCAGAGGTGATTCTTGGTATGTACAATAGATGTCTTGCTACCGGTACGTTCCCTGTAAGTTGGAAATGCGCTACAATTGTACCCCTTCGCAAAAAACCCAATTCTCATGATGTTAATGACCTAAGGCCCATAAGTTTACTACCACTGCCAGGTAAAATATTAGAAAAAATAGTATGTACTCGCCTTCAAAGCTATATGAAAGAACATGATCTACTCTGTCCAAACCAGCACGGCTACTGCTCAGGTCACTCGACCCAGACTGCCATTGGGGAACACCTACATACTACATAACATTACTAAAGACTTGCCTACCTTCTGTCTATACCTCGATTACAAGAAAGCCTTTGATACAGTCTCACATTTTATATTAATTAAGAAATTATCAATTTTAGGACTTGGCGAAAAAACACTAAAATTTTTCTCGGATTATTTATCAAATAGGAGACAACGCACAGTAGCTAATAATATCACTTCTAACTCAAAAACTATTACATATGGTGTTCCCCAGGGGTCAGTAATGGGTCCTGTACTGTTCTCTATATACATCAATTCGCTGGCAAAAGTTGCTGATTTTGATATAACTTTATACGCAGACGATGCGGTCATTTGTACAACAACAGTAGACGCTATGGATGATGCTCTAATGAGGGTATCAGCATGGTGTATCAATAATAGTTTGACTGTTAATGCTAAGAAAACGCAATGGATGGTATATAATAATACTAAGAAAGAGAAACCTATTTTTGTATTAAACAATGTAATCCTGGAACAGGTAGAGGTATTTCCATACCTGGGACTATCACTTGATCCCGATTTAAAGTTCATAACCCATAGAAAAAATACTGTTAACAATGTAAGACAAAAGATTATCCAGCTCGGGAGAGTTAGAAATTATGTAGAAGAAGACACAGCACTGGATGTATATAAGTCAATGGTTCTACCCACACTAGACTAGGTTGATTATGTTTGGGACCGTGATAATAAAGGTGAGAGTCAGGAGCTGCAATATTTACAAAATAAGGCTCTGAGGGTTGTATATAAAGTTAAATTAGGAAAAAATCCAAGATTAAACACTGTAATGCTACATAATGAAAGCAACTGCTGCCAGCTTGGCGACAGACGAGATATGCACTTATTGTCTTTTGCACATACTTTAACAAAAAACCCTCTTTTAATTGATACCAGCCCCTTCGGGGGCCGGGATTATGGGGGTGAATATAGTCTATTTTTGGTATTTTCCGTGCCATTTCTACTCCTCCCCCCCCCCCCCACACACACACCTCCCATACAGCTAACCCAGGGCGGGACCGGACAGGGCGGGACCGGACAGGGCGGGACCGGACAGGGCGGGACCGGACAGGGCGGGACCGGACAGGGCGGGACCGGACAGGGCGGGACCGGACAGGGCGGGACCGGACAGGGCGGCGTTCCTGTGCCCCAGTTAGCCCCCAGAGATATCACTATAGTTACGCGCGTCCTTATCTACCTCACTCTCCAAACAGATTCTTACAGAGGGGCTCGACTCAAAAGTTTAGGATCGATTATCTTAATTATAGAAAAGGACTGTACCTTTATAGTTACAGGGGTAGATTAAGTAAGCATTTACTGTGGAATTCTTTTGTATTCGTTCAGCATTCTTTGCTGAATGATTTATAATTGTGCTGTTTATATAGAGCAAAACATGGCGGAAATTTGTGTGATGCTCTACCTCTTGTTGCTAGGCCCACAGTCCGAGATTATTTGTACTATTTATGTTGTTTTTCTTTTACATACAATGGTATTCTGAGAGTTATTATGATAGGGAGAATGTATATGACATATAAAGGAAGCAAAATATTAATTGAAGTAAAATTATGAAGAAAATCGAGTTAGCTTTGAAAAAAAAACATAGTTGCATATAGCCTCTTTTGGTTTATCTGTTCCCGGCGTGCACCAAGGCCAAATTCAATGGGGTAGTTCGCTGGTCCCAACTAATGCCGTTTTATATATATGGGAAATAGGCATCTACCTACTCGTAGGAATCAGGGTCTAAGGCTTACTGTGATACAATCATTAAAACCAATTGTTATACGTTCTGTTATCTATACAGCCATAACAAGGTGGAATCAGCTAAAACCTGCCTATACATTGATAACAGATCTTTCTGCTTTTAAACTAGCCATTAAGAAAAACTACAACGAATGTTTCATGTAAATAATCATTTTATTTATTTTAAGAACATACAACACTGTTTACATTTCGAATGTCATACTGCTACACAAACCTCATCTCATCTCATCTCATCATTACAACTGCTTGTCTGAAATTAGGTGAAATACGAGACTCACTCTTTTTCAATATGTACAATACTACAGGTATATTGGTAGCCATACTGTAATTTATGTGACTTATGTAATATAATTCTGTAACTGAAAGGGCCCTAGCGTAAAAAACGCAATGCGCGGTAGCTAGGTATAATGCATTCTTGTAATTGTATTATTTTAACCCAATAAAACACTTAAAAAAAAAAAAGCTTATATTTTTTGTGAAATACTTAGGAACCAAATTAAAACCTATCCTTCACACACAGTATAGTAAACATGTTTATCTACTTTCTCATGTCCATCCCATATAAAATGCTTTAACATTTAGGCCATACCCCGCCCCCCTCACACAGCCAATTTTGAAAATTGTGGATTTCGTCAGATTTCAGTGACAGTTCCAAGTGTAGAGCTGGAAGCCATATTTTGTTTGTATGGAGGATTAACTTCAATAATTGGGAGCAACAATTCTCTTCTTGTCTTTCTCACTTTCTTCACGAGCCTGGTGGCCTTCACAGGAAGTTGGCAAAGGCTACTTCTTTATTGTAAAACACAACACCAAATGCAACTGGATTTTACTTCTATAAACTACCACCAGGGCGGCACTTAACCGTGATTCCCGCGCTTAATAGCGCTATGTAGCGTATAGGAACGTACACGTAAGTTTAACCTCAACACCAAGAATGACAAATTATATAATTTAGGCTCCGAATTCTTAGTTGGGACTAAAGCAGCTTATTCACAAGGAAGGGGGGGGGGCAAAAGTTTACCATTATGCACCTAGCTCTGGAACTTAACATGATAGAGAGATAAATTAAACATTTCTGAACTCCTCTCGCCAAGACGCTTTTTTTGGAGCCATATTTTAGTTTCGATTTTCACAATATCCTTCATTCTGCTCTTTTCAGTTTTGAGGTACCTAGACATGATATTTGAGAATTTCCTTTTGCTGGGACTACCACAGATGTCCAAAGAATGAGAATCTCTGGGAGATATTGCAAAATATGCAGTAGTTATTTAGTAAACATGAACTGAACTCGTTTGGTGTTAACTGGGGCACTCATGAATATGTACTTCTATTGAAGTTCACTTTATAGAGTAGGGCGTGGCACCATGAATACAAACAGAGCTATTGTTGCCGCACATTAGGAAGCATGAGGTTTCTACTCTTGATATAGTCAGGGGACTGACTGCCATGTATAAAAAGGCAATGCACTCATTTGAATTATTGCTGTGGTAATATTGATACAAGGTCTTCATATATCATTCTTTGTGTTCAGTTTAAAGAAGTTTACATAATGGAGTACACCTTATGGGTTCTGTATTTTATAGTTATATTGCCTAGGCTCATATCAAACTATTTGGACAGCAGGATACCAAATTAGAGTACAGATTAATGGTGTATATGCCTGTGTCCAATGCAGGCACGATAAATCACCAGCAATGGTTGGCACATCACGCTGACAATTCAATAGTGGATGAGCCCCATAGGGTTGGCATGATGCATGAATGCAAAAGTAGCAAGTTATTCACTGATCTTTCACTAATTCATCCTGACAACATAAATGGAGAGCACCATGCTATACCCTTGAATGGTTAAGGTAAGTGTTAATTAGGCCAAAAAAAAAGTTCGCTTTAGGTAACATAAATCCAAACCTTTAACTTTATCAGTCAATGAGTGTAGCGGTTGAGGCCCAAAAAAAAGTGTTTCAAAATACAGCTCACCCTAGAAACTTATAGATATGTGTTTTATTCTAGGTGATTCTGTCATGTTCACAGATAATTAAGAAACCTGTGAGTCATTAAGAGTCATCATAGCTCATCATGAACCTGCGTCACTTGGAGTCTTTATGACTCGTCATGATCTATCAGGCCAAACAAAAAAATAACCTGTGTTCCGCGAACATGGTCCAAAAAAACTAGTGTAGGTCAGTCGATTTCTTTTTTTTTTAGGATTCATTTTTAGGATCATGCGATGAATTGTAAGGGGAAATCTTATCTATGGAGTGGTTATTTGATATTGTAGATCTAGAACCAGTATCTGTCCAATTAAGTTATTATCAGTTCAGTTTTTGTTATACAAAGAATGTCCTCCCTTCAAATCTTTAAAATAATGACAATGCCAAAATGATAGGGTCGGTTGGGTTACCGGAACATAACGTTTTTTTAAGCCTCAGCAAGAGTCAATGGGAGTCAACAGGAGCCAACAGGAGTCTTGAATAGTTAAGATGGGTCATTATGAGTCAATAGGAGTCCTCAGGGGTCACATAGAGTCGTCAGAAGCCCTCAAGAGTCATTACAAATCATAACCAATTACTGATCTATGAATATATATGGGGGCAAGGCCAGCAAATCTATTCCTGAATGTAAGCAACATGAAAGGGGGGAGGGGGGGGATCCTCAGACCAAGTAACCTGAAACAATTTTCTTCTTTTGGCCTGAACAGAACACAATCCATAAAATTGGCACTTATTTTGAATTTAATATATTTATTGGCTGAAAATCTCAATGACACATTGTAAGTTTTCCATTCAATAGCCAAGACATCCTCTGTCAGAGAATTTATATACAAGTCTCTCCTCAGTAGTTGTTTGTGAATTAATTTAAAACATTAGAGAATAATCCCAAATATGCCAAATATCGGAAATCTGTGACTCTAAATCCATGCAAAATTGTACTTTCTAGGAAATCTGTGGAAATTTATACCAGCAAAAATATCTACATTTACAGTATTTAAAAGTGAGTGCAATCCTTTGGAACTTTTGTCGTTGTTGTTTGCAATAGAGAGTTGGTCCCGGTTTTTTTACAATTGATTTGGGTCATGGAAAAGTAAAGTGATCGGCAATTCTTTTTGACAAAAGTTCTAGGTGAACCCACAGTAAAAAATTATTTAATTGGCAGATCTGTAGGAATCACGTATTAAAAGTAATAACAAGAATTCTCAATTTCAAAACAAAGAGAATCGAGAAAAATCAAAAAAAAAAATTTCCATTTCCGAAGATCAGGTGCATGAAACCATTGACCAATTTTTTTTGGGGTCTGACCTAATGGCGAGGTGGTCACATTAAAGGGGTGGCTGTTAAGTGAAAGTTGATCATAGTTTTATTGAACTTATAGTGAAATTGAACAGGCACAGATTACAGAGATGACACGTAATGTTCGTTGAGACAATTTCTAACGTAAACCTTTTTAATAAGTCTTCATCTCATAAGAACTGACCCCTATTTGAGGTTAACTAATATGCTGATTTTCAGTAATTTGGACAATTTAAACTTAGCAGTCTCCTTGACTTTGACCCCAATTTGAAATAAATCTCAAATCCAAAAATTATATGGTTGGCTCATCAGAAGGATTTTAAGGCACTCACGTTTGAGAATACAATTGTGTTAATAAGTATCACTCTAGTTAGATGATCACTAAAATGTTTTTCATAAAAGTATTACAAAAAGAATTACCCAAAAATTTATAATCAATTTGCAAGTTAGTGCAGGTTCATGTTAACAGTTCAAATAAACCTTTAAAAAACACAATATGATCGGTTAGTTTCTTGGGCATTAAGGTGGGTCCCGGCCATTGCAGAATGGCCTACTGCGCATCTTTCTGCGCATGTAGCTTAAATATGTCAGAATATTGCCATTTTTGGTAGGCATATGCTCGGAACAACTTTCTATACTCAAACAAATTTTTGGACGATTTTGTGAAAAATTGAGCAT
Source organism: Harmothoe impar (assembly GCA_947462335.1). NCBI lineage: Eukaryota > Metazoa > Annelida > Polychaeta > Phyllodocida > Polynoidae > Harmothoe > Harmothoe impar. The sequence goes on from OX381707.1 coordinate 76,480,796, forward strand.
TTTAGAGCACTTTTATATTTTGACATAATAATTATAGGTATTTTGGTCATTTTCTATGATTCTTCTGAAACTTTCATTTATGAAGTAATAAATGGCATTTAAAAGAGCATAGAAGTGAATGAATTATTTGAATATATCCAAACCTACATGATAAGATCATTTTATATGCAGACTGTTGGGAATCAACCCATAATGCAATCCTTCAAAGATTTGATTTAGTCCATTTTTCCATTACTTTATCATTTCAAAGAGCCAAAACCCTCAAATTATGAACGGGAACCCATATCAAAATTACTTTTATTCATAAGCAAATGATCTGAGCAATTTATTGAGAAAGTTTAAGAAAAATCTGAACATTTTTACTACTATTTTTCTTTGATTGTATAAATAAATAATGACAATTTATTCCTACTCTTCTCTGAAAGATGAATTTTTTACCCAGAATGCAAAGTGATAAAACTGGGAAACTATTTTTAGAATAAAGGTGCATAACCTTTTGTTCATTGTGTGATGCATCAAATTTCTCTGATTTTTGGTTGATAGAAAATAAAATAGAAGACATTTTTACTTTTTTTTTTTTTTTTTTATGTAAAATTTAAATTTTCTTTTTTTTCAAATTTCCATATTTTGAAAAGTAGCTCGGGAACCCCTACTTTTCTTTTCATTTTCTGTTTTCGAATAGTTTAGGGTTGCCACAGAAAAGAAATTGTAGAATTCTGAACACTTTGATTCAATGGGATCGACCCACCTTAAGCCACAAAGGATATGTATCCATATATGATTGGCGGCTGGCATGTAGACGTTAGTATTGGAAGACCCAGGCGCTGCATTCTGCCACAAGGGGACACTCTGTCCGCATTGCACTAGGGGAGAAACTGACGGAGTGATTGGATATTACGTGGAATTAGTTTAAACCCGCAGATCTAACTACATGTCCAGTAACAGTCAGAGTGCAGTCAGGACAGGTACTTAGCTGTATATATAAGGGCGCTGCGCCTTCAATTGCTGTATGCTTTATAAAGGATGGGACGAGTAAGACTACAGGAAATATGGAAATATTACTTACAGTGGCATCATCTAGAGAATACACCTTGAAACTGAAGGTTTGTGGGGAATCATTAAGATGACAGCAAATAAGGGTTTTCAAGATGGCACATGATAAGGGCACTTGGTCAGTTTGTCCCTTCTTGCATCCGCATGCACCATTTTAGGTACATTTTGTAGTCTAAAACGGTCAAAAGGTCATAAAGTCTATAAAATAACTCTCAAGAGGAAAAAGGATGTTGATCTCTAAAGGGTCCCCATTCTCAATTTTAAATAAGAGCCTCATTTAAGTCCAAATAAGCCACAATTTTGGTGAGGGAAGTGTGTATACGTATAAACATCTATGCTGAGCCATGTCAGCCAAATACTACTAGCTCTCTAGAGTTGTTTTGGTGTTTCTAGTTCCAACTTTCTCTCAGTGTGGATTACGGGTTTGAGGCCTTTTCCTGAAGAAGGGCTGTTTTTATAATAAGATGTAATAAATAATTATATCACACAAAACCCAACACAAGGAATTTATTTTTCAGATTTTATTTGAAGTCTATATTTTTGCAGACATTTTTGGAGTTTTTTTGTTGAATGATCTTATGTTGCTACGTTTCGGATCCTTAATGATCCTTCATCAGGCAAAGATCATAAGATGTGTAAGTTCATACCAGGGTGTGAGCTCTTGAGGCAGCAGAGAAAGGGTTGTGTTAATATACTGTGCAGTACTGGCGTTGTCATTTACTCATAGTCGGGGGACATTAGCCATGGTTCATGTCCAGCTCAGTGCTACTAACTAGGCCTGTCATTCACAGTCATTATGGGTTTTAAAATTGCATTGCATTTTTCTTTTCTTTTTTATAAAACAGAATATTCAAAGTATTTTCGTTTATTGCCACAGATTTTATCATAAATATGGAGCATTGAGTGGTAATAATGAGAAACAAAACATTTGATGTTGAACTTGAATCATTGTGGTTGTTTGGTCCACTATGTGCTGCTCCCTCTGTAGAAACATGTGTTTAACCTTCTCCTCGTTTTGCTGGTAATACAGAAGAAAAGGGCCTGTATTAGAATGCAGCTACATAGATGATTGAACAATTATGGCAGCCAAATAAACTAGATTTTACATACCCCCTTTTGTGGCTTAGAAATATTGTGATAGCATTTTTTTTAATATAAAGTTTTGATTTTAAATGCCTCAAAAATTGTTGCATTTTGGTCTCGGGTTGAATGAGATAGATCTACTTTATGAAGGTAGTCCTTTCCAACCAAAAATACAAGTGTATTGTATATACTTGTACCACTACCTCCCTGCAACAGACAATTGAATTAATAAAGATATTGATAGTGTTTCTGATACAGGGCTGTAAATGGTCTAGAGAATGGAGAGCCATGTCAGCCAAATACTACAAGCTCTCTAGAGTTGTTTTGGTGTTTCTAGTTCCAACTTTCTCTCAGTGTGGATTACGGGTTTGAGGCCTTTTCCTGAAGAAGGGCTGTTTTTATAATAAGATGTGTAAGTTCATACCAGGGTGTGAGCTCTTGAAGCAGCAGAGAAAGGGTTGTGTTAATATACTGTGCAGTACTGGCGTTGTCATTTACTAATAGTCGGGGGACATGAGCCATGGTTCATGTCCAGCTCAGTGCTACTAACTAGGCCTGTCATTTACAGTCATTATGGGTTTTAAAATTGCATTGCATTTTTCTTTTCTTTTTTATAAAACAGAATATTCGAAGTATTTTCTTTTATTGCCACAGATTTTATCCACAATATGGAGCATTGAGTGGTAATAATGAGAAACAAAACATTTGATGTTGAACTTGAATCATTGTGGTTGTTTGGTCCACTATGTGCTGCTCCCTCTGTAGAAACATGTGTTTAACCTTCTCCTCATTTTGCTGGTAATACAGAAGAAAAGGGATGCAGCTACATAGATGATTGAACAATTATGGCAGCCAAATAAACTAGATTTTACATACCCCCTTTTGTGGCTTAGAAATATTGTGATAGCATTTTTTAAAATTTTAAATGCCTCAAAAATTGTTGCATTTTGGTCTCAGGTTGAATGAGATAGATCTACTTTATGAAGGTAGTCCTTTCCAACCAAATATACAAGTGTATTGTATATACTTGTACCACTACCTCCCTGCAACAGACAATTGAATTAATAAAGATGTTGATAGTGTTTCTGATACAGGGCTGTAAATGGTCTAGAGAATGGCTATCTTTAGGAATTAATGTAGAACAATGCAGCAAAGAATGATGTAAGATATATTCACCTAGAAATACTTTTAGACATGGCGACATCAAAAGGATCTAGTGGGGGAAAACATGTCTCCATTAGCCTTTCACGTTATACTTATTTATCACTTGATGATTCAATCTTATATCAATTACAAAGTGCCTTTCTTCGACAAATGTTGCGTTTATATGTCTTACTGAATAAACATCGCGAACAAATGATAGGTAAAATAAGAATGAAAATACAATTTCTCCATTTGTGACCTGATTTTAACTAAAAAAAAAAACCGAAATGGGTCAATAGCTTAGATATGGGCTCTTTAAGTGGTGTAACAGGCAGCGGAAAACAGGTCAGCCCCGGGGAATCGAACCCCGGCCCCTCCGCTCCGGAGTTGAGAATGCTACCGCTACACCACAGGGCTAGCTGCTCTGCTATGGTACTTGAGCTACCACAGGCGGGCAATCCGCTCTCCACGCACGCTCGGGCTTCCCCGAGCGATACGTGCCCGCTACATTACTCCCCTTCAGACTTTTGCTAGGTCCGCGGACAGACATGTTACTCAGCAATCTGTGATCAAAGCTAATCCCTTACTTAGAATTAGCCGGCAAAGCCAGTCACCTGCCCTGAACATGTGTCTTTGGACGCAAACATAGCAGAAGCTGAAACCGCTCAAGTACCCAACCCAGGTGGTCTAATCCTGGTCACGGCACCACTGTAACAGGCAGCGGAAAACAGGTCAGCCCCACAGGGAATCGAACCCCGGCCCCTCCGCTCCGGAGTTGAGAATGCTACCGCTACACCACAGGGCTAGCTGCTTCTCACCGCTCTGCCACGGTACTTGAGATACCACAGGCGGGCAATGCGCTCTCCACACATGCTCGGGCTTCCCCGAGCGATACGTGTCCGCTACAGTAGTATAGCCTGGAAAAATTAAAACTCAGTCCCGGGAGTGCCAGGACAGAACTCAGAGCCCCTTCTGGCTATATAATGAAAAAGTATCTGTATGTTTCATTATTTAGCCAATAAATCTTCCAACAACAACAATCATAGTTTACCGCAATAGTGCAATGGTAAATGTGGTAATTTTTTACAGCAGTGTTCTTTGTCATCGATGATGCAATATTACACCAGGAATGAACGAGAACTTTCTGCGACTTTAAACATAGATTGGGACATTGAAACATGTGAGATTGGTCAAACCTTTATAGTTACAGGATTTACGTTTGTCACTATAAAGAGGTCAAATGTGTCCCCCCCCCACTTTTATTAGGAAATGGCTGCTCAGGTATCCAGATGAATATATATGATGATTGAGAACTAAGGTCACATTAAGATATAGATTGAGTGTATGCTTCATATGAATGCATAACAAATAAACCCCATGGCATAGGCATTTAGCACAGCCTATAGAAGGCATTGTGTGCCCTGCTATCTTTCTTTGTGTTCAATAAGCCATAGGCTAATATCCCTAAGAGTTATTAAGGAAAATTGATGGTCGATCTAAAATTAGCAAGATTGTGTGGTATATCTTTAAATATAGATACCGTATGTAGGTTAAAGCATAACTGCGGTAAGATGCAGTCTTCAATTAGTAATGGATGTAACTTATGTGGAATGAGTTAGAATAAGGTCATTATGAATGTACTTTACCATACATCAAAAGAGAGGACATAACTTGACATAACATACATAAAGTATGCAGAGCAAATGCATGATTAGTGAAAGAATAAATTAGTGATGTTAATTACCAGTTTATGATGCAACCCAAGATCGTGTGTGCGGGAGAATCTCGTGACACACTCAATACAGATTGAGGACATGTAAATAAACTGCATAATTACCTACTGCCAACTTTTTTTTATAAATAAGCAGTTCTTTCAAGGGGTGAGATTGCACAAAAAATAAAAATGAATTGAAGTAGTCCTTACCTTATCTCCTTCCTCATTGTCGTTTTCCTTTTGCTTTTCCAGCTATCATAAAGGAGAACAAAAGTCGACATAGAACTGGATTAAGTGCATGAATCAATCCATAACTATAGTTAGGTCTTCAGTCAATAAGGGGCCATCCATTAATTACATACACACATTATTTTGCCAAAATAGACCCTCCCCTCCCCTCCTCCTACCTCATGTAAGCATTTGCGCTACCCCCCCCCCCCCCACCCCCCCGCATGCGTACATACTCATTTGACTTCTTATGGAGATGGCGGATTTTCTATGTACAGTAGTTTTATCCTGATCATACCCATTACCAATATGCTTAAAACAAAAATAGCCCCACCCCCCATCATATTGAGAAATACCCCCTCCATCACCTCCCCCTTCCCTCAAGAAAAGAAGCAACTTATACCTGCCATCATGATAAGCCCCCGTGATGAGGGGATTGGAACCAAATAATATGGTCCATTTAAGTAGTCGGGACCATGCCTCATTCCACCGCCATTTGCGATATGATGGGGAGGTGGGTCCTCATACCTAGTTGGTTGGAGGGAGGGGTTAAATAATATTTGTCGTGATTGGAAAATCCAAAAGAAATTTTTCAAAATTTGGTTGGCTATTTGGACCTGAAAAGGTACTTTAGCTGGTCTAGCCTATCTGGTTAATTACCAAGAGACAATGTCTACAAAAAAGTGAAGTAGGATGTAATAGACAGCGACTTTATTGTATCTGTATTAAACTGTACAACCAACTTGGTAATCCAAGGTTTACTTTGGAATATGGCAACATGTAGATACCATGTGATCTATAGGTAAGAGCGTAACAGCGTAATTACACACATTCACAACCTGAGCTCTAGTTAGTATGCCGAAGCAACATCTAAGGCCAAAAAAAAAAGGTTTGTTTCAGGTAACATGGCATGAAAATGTAGGGTCGGTAGGTCAGATTTCTTTGGTTTTTTTAAACTTTTTTTTTATTAATATCAAAGTACTACCCGGCCTCTCCGAAGACCCAAAAATTGACCCAAAAAGGCTAAAAATAAGGAAATTTCTTCAAAATTGCATAAAAAAACGTAGGGTCGGCCCTCTTTTAATAAGGTCCGTCGGGTGACCTGAAACTTTTTTTTTTGGCCTAAGCTAGACTGATTTGGTAGCAAACCAGCCCTGCTTATATATGATATAGGAAGGGTCACGTGACCATCCCCACTAGAGACCTCTAGTAGTCGGTAGTCATATACGAGGATAACAACGTATCAAATGAAAATATGAACCGCTGGTAACAACTTGATGTTGGTAATTATGCAGTTTATTTACATGTCCTCAATCTGTATTGAGTGTGTCACGAGATTCTCCCACACACATGATCTCGGGTTGCATTACCAACCGACAATTAACACCACTGAAATAATCATGAATTCACTCACACATTCCCACCCTATACATTTTTTCATATCAGGTCCTACATTAACACATGTAGAAGAGCGCAACTCTTTATGACCTCATTGAAGCTCAATATCTATTTTAAGTTACACTTGTTAGGGGCCATTCATTAATAACATACGCATGAAGTGGGAGGGGGGGTTGGGAGGTCAGCCCAAATGCCTACAGATGCATACAGGAAGGGGGGGGGGTGTTTGGCTCTTTTGGCACTTGCATTATGTACACATATTAAACTCTCTGGGTTACTAATGGGTATGTTTAGCATGTAGCATGGTGCTTTAATGCACTGTGCCCTTTGTCTCTTGATTGTTTAACTGCAGACCTGGTGAGTACCGTAAAACCTTGCATACAAGCCTAACTCGCGCATAAGCCGCATCTATAAGTCGCACTAGCCATCTGAATGTGCCGATTTTAGTACTGTACCATAGTGGCAAAAACTCTTGTATAAGCTGCACCCTGAGCCTGGGCAGATCCTATAAGCCGCACTGCCGATCTGATTCGCGTACTAGCCGCGGCTTATACACAAGGCTTTATGGTAATGCACTAGGGGTGCATTCAGGCTCATTGCTGACCATGCCTGGTGGAAACTCTCACAAAGGGCTGGCATGCTGGATGTATGTAGCCCTGACCTGACCAAATGACCCTTAACTGGTTAATAGGCTGATTTCTAACAAACAAAACATCTGGGGAAGTGTCTGGCTACTCAGGCCTCCACACTGTATTAACCATTAAAGAACAGCATAGTGCTTTAATCTGCTCTGCCATGTGTTGTCATGGTGCATGAACATTCCCAGCAAGTAGCTCACAGTGTGCACTCACGCATCATGCTGACTGTAAATGCAAGTTACTCACCAGGGTTGCATACATGCAGTATATTAACAAAGGGTATGCTGCATCGAGGATGGCATGCCATCTATGAAGTGTTAAACGTGTGTAGTGTATGGGTGGATAAGGGCTGCCACTGGTAGCAGAGACCAAGACTGAGGAATGAGGGGTGTGGGGGGGTGGTGTGGGAGGTGACAGCACTTAATGCTTGGTGCTCAGATTTGAGAGTGACAGGGAGTCGGTTCCCCCTATAGGTGAGTGAGAGGTGCAGGTGGTGGTTCCCAGTTTGGTCCCCAGGTGGTGCTTCGGTGTGGGTCTTACTAGTTAGAACCAGTCCCGGGGTGTCATATCAGGGCATCGTCATCTACTATTAGATAACATGATCTAGGATCTGGATATGCATGACAATAAGTGACAAATACAGTTGGCATTCAGGGGTGTAGTTTGGGTTTATTCGTACATACATGCAGTATAGATGTTGATGCTACTACAGTACGAGTCATCTGTACCTGTAGTGTGGGTTCTATATAGGCCAAAAAAAAAGTTAGTTTCAGGTCACCCGACCGACCTTATCTAAACAGGGCCGACCCTACGTTTTTTTATGCAATTTTGAAGAAATTTTTATATTTTTATACTTTTTTGGGGTCAATTTTAGGTTTACAAAACTTTGGAAAAAAATCTCCCCATTTTTACACTTCTTTGGGTCGATTTTAGAAGGGAAGTATAAAAAAAGGGTAAAAAAAAGAGAAGAAATCCGACCTACCGACCCTAGAGTTTCTTCCCGTGTTACCTGAAACAAAACTTTTTTTAAATTTGGCCTACATAAGTGGAAGCACAGCGCCATGCAGTGACGGATGGTGGTATGAGCTAGCAAGTCTGTACATGTGTAATGGTCGATGATAGTCTGTGATTATAAACAAGTACAATGTGTGTCATGCTCAATATAGATATGTAAAATGAGAGCGGTTAAATCTTCATAATACCACAGGGGCACAGGGTGTGGATCAGACAGGACGTTACTAGGTATTAGAGCAGTGGAAACGCTTACCTACACCTATATATCTGGCCCTACACATTCTACATGCAGACATGGGCATTCGTTAGGTTTGATATGCAACATGCATCATACTGACACAACAAAGGATATCTTTAATTTGGTTTGGGACATGATGACATGGGACATCAGGATTTAAATACCAGGTAAAAAATCCAAAAAAGAGTAATGTTCAAGCCCCCAGAGTGAAACATCCAGCGACCTGCCAGTTATTAAGTAATAACCACTCCCTCAGACTTATTTAGACTGTGCTGACATCCTTTGTCTTTGGATTGCCATATGTTACCTGTTTAAACGAAATGGGTCAGAAGTTGGATAACAAAAATGTTGTGTTATTGCTATATTCGTTCATAGCCCATCAAGAGCTTTTATTTGGTATGTGACATAAATCCTTTGGCCATGGTTTTTGGGAATAATTGGAGTTGAAATCTGGTTTGTAACTCAGCATTCAAAAAGAAAACTATTCATACGTTAGAAAAATGTAAAGAGCTCATTTAAAAAAAAAAAAAAAAAATTCCACCCTATACTACTTAAAGGGCCTATATCTAGGCTCTTTAAAGAGTGACTTCCGACCCATTTCGTTAAAACGTGTCACATATTGAGATGCACATATTTGAGGCCGAGTTAGGGCCAGCAAAGACAGGTGAGGCTAACTATATCCAGGAGGACTTGCCGACCACCACTGCTACTGAACCTAACTAAGACTGATGGCACCACAGTGCTGCCACCTGGCTTATTGCAGTCCTACTAACCTAATGACGTGACATGCCTATAATTTCACTAGAGTTGGGGCCAGCATGCATAGGTGGAGACTAACTATAGCCAGGAGGACTTGCAGACTACCCTTGTTAGTGAACCTAATTAAGACTGATTACACCACAGTGCTGCCACCTGACTTATTGCAGTTGTACTAGGGCTTACCCGCGGGACATCAAACAGAAAGTGAATAGTTAAGGCCACTGCATCTATAACTTGTTTCTCATCAAGAGATACTTGTAGATCTCTTACAATTTTAATCTAATTTTTTAAAGTGTGTGGAAAGTCACTGCTCTCTGCAGTGTGGGCTTGATGCATAGGTCCTTTGGTGCATTATACCATTACATGAGATTAGGCATTAGGGTTATGAGAAATATCCTGCCCCCCAAAGAAAAGATACCCTACCTTTGATCTAATCAAAGCATATATGATACCAGTTATCCAATATGCTATATAGAAACAACAATGTTCCTAAAGGAAAATTTAAAAACAAGAAGAAATACACCCTCTTCATATCCTCTTGGTACGTGATGAGAAACAAGTGTTTCTTAAAGTGGCCTAATAGTAGAGACTGTGGTTGGAGGAACAATGTAGGCCTCCTCATTATCTGTAGCAACATGGCGTGACGTCCTACTGGCATTGGCAGAGATAAATGGGCCTCGTGAACCCCCCACCACTCAACTAAATGATGAAACCAGTAGTGCATGACAAGATTCAATGTTAACATCTTGAAACTTGTTCTAGGGTCCCTAAGAGACAAGGAAAATGTCATTTGCTTGAGTGGTTGGGGGATGCATGAGTGGTCCCATCAGCCCATTGCGTATAAACATCACAAAGACAAACATTATTGTTGAATTTAAAAGTGCATATCATAACTTGCTTTTTCTTTTCAGATTCCCTTATATAGGGATATAGTTTAAATGGCAGAACATAATCAAAACAGAGTCAAATGTTGAAAAAAAGCAAGCCTTTTATTGTGCACACATGACATTTCACTGGCATATAAAAGAAAATACTTTATAAAAACATAGACTTGGATCAATCAAACATTTGAATCAACTCTTTCATTACTGAGTCAAAAAGAACTCTTGACACATCAATCATATATATGTCACATCATGAATGTTTTCTGGTGTCATCTACTAGTTGTAAGAAACATATGTTTCCCATGGGTTACAAGCGATAGAAAGTTGTTCATTGAAGATAACGCAAAAAATAAGGTTTGTGTCAAAACAGGGCCGACCCTACGTTTTTTTATGCAATTTTGAAGAAATTTGTGTATTTTTACCCTTTTTTGGTTAATTTTTGGGTTTTCAGAGGGGCCGGCTAGTACTTTCATGTTAAAAAAAAAGATCTGACCTACTGACCCTACATTTTCTTGCCATGTTACCTGAGACAAACTTTTTTTTGGCCTAATTGACTATGTTGGACACTGAAATACTACTAGTACAGCTGGGGCATCGCACACCCTGGTCATATCCCTTAACAAGCACACCCCTCCTTTTTGACCTGAATATAAGACTATAAATGGCCTGAGAAATCTCAATTATTTACCCAATTCAACTCTTAACTATTTAAATGAGTTTGGTATACTTTGTTACGCTTATTACATTGAATACAGTTGGCCTCAAATCCTGCAACTTAGTCTGCTCATTAGAGAGGTTTTTCAGTACTTAAATTTGAGGATACGTCTTGTGTTCACAATCATTAATTCAGTTCATAACGTGATAACTAATATGTTTTTCATGAAAGTATTACAAACTTAATGAGAATTACACCAACTTGTCATTGTCAATCATGATCATTATCTCACAAAAAAAATTCTAGTTAATCCGCAGGTTAGTGCAAGTTTGTGTTAACAATTTTAACCCTTTCCCTGCTGGCCTTGAAAAATGTCATTTGGGACTTAACCACCGGCCCTATGCCATGGGAATATGCAACTTTGCAAGCATGTGCTCCCTGGGATAGTGGCTAAGGAGTGAAATTAATTGTATTGGAGACAGAATTGACACTTTTTTGACAAGGGGATGTAGTATGAATGTTAAATATTTTTGGATTGATTCAAAAATTCTTATTCTTTGTTTCATAGCAGGAGCTGTAATTTAGTTGTATTGATGCCCTAGGGTATCAATTTTGCTGCCCTATGGCAGCAGCGGTTTTTCAAGGGTATTTCAGATGCTGCCCAGAGGCAGCAGCGGCCCTTAAAGGGTTAATAAACCTTTAAAAAACTGAATATGATTTTTTTAAAGTTTCTTAGACCTTAAGCCACAAAGGGAAATCTTAGTATATCATTAGAAATAATACATGTAGTGAAAGCGTATATATCATATGTTACCATAAGGCCTCGCTTCTATAGACCAATGCAGCAAGAAAGGGTGACTTTTCAGGAAAGTTGTTGATAAAGTTGTTGAACATTTCTGAAGTGTGACCGGCAAATACATAAACACAACCACACTACATTGCATTATAATATGTACTATTAGGAAGATCATTGTTCTGGGAATCCTCTGATATGAGATGTTTGCACACACAGCCATTACAGCCAATGTTATGAGGATTCTACTAAAACCAATGTAAAAACAACTTTATTATAAAAAGGTCACCCTTTCTTGGTGCATTGGTCTATAAGCATAACTCGTGTATTAGCCACACCCTTAACTTTGACAAACCATGTATAATAACATGCAGAGGGGTTCTGAAAATTGCTGATTTTGGACCGCATTATACTTATAAAAGCTCTCGTATAAGCCACACCCTATATAGGTATGTTTGGTATCAAAAGAAAGCTAAGTCTGAGTCGTGTGAAGGCTGCAGCCTGTGTGTGAGGTTTTATGGTAGTCATGTATTGTTAAACATTATGTAAACCCCACCTGTGAGCCAACCCCTAAATCTCGTGAGTAGCATTTTGTCATTTGAAATAAGGCTTCCTTCCCTTTTGGATTGTTTTTTTCCTTTGCCCCACAATCCCAACCTATTTTTCATTAAATTCATAACGGAAAACACATTCATGACATGTAAGATAGTCAGGTTATTTTAGGGATGTCATTGATATCCAATTTATTTTGATTTTGATTATCACTATTTTGGTCTCGATTTTCCGATTATATCAAATATATTGACATCAGAAAGAATTGCTTGGGTAAAGAAGTTCAGTTATCAATTGCCAAATGAAGCAGTGTAGTGGTTAATCCCATGGTTTTACCCTGTTTTAGCTAGCATGTCAATTCCACCAGGATCTGATTAACATTGAGATATTTAAAAGAATTTGAAGTATTAAATGTGACCCGTTTTAACGAAATGGGTCGGAAGTCGCATATTAAAAATGTTGTGATATTGCCATAATCGTTTACAACTCATCAAGAGCTTTCATTTGGTATGTGACATGATCTATATTGGCCAATTTTGACAATTTGGTGATATTTTCGATGTGTTTTTGTTAAATTAAATTAAATTTAATCAAAATGAGATAATTAACATCTAAATTAGATATTGGCTATATTAAACAATACAATTATAAATCCTATGGGCATTATTTTGGGAATAATGGGAGTTGAAATATTGTTTGTAAGTTAGTATTCCAGAAGAAAAGTATTCATATGTTAGAAAAATGTCAAGAACTCATTTTTCAAAAATTATATTTTTTTCACCCTATACTACTTTAAAAGCCTATATCTAGGCTCTTTAAAGTGCGACTTCCGACCCATTTCGTTAAAACAGGTCACAAATGATATCGATATGTTGTCAATGAAGGATATGGTGGTTCTAATATTTATACAATTTCCCCCACTTTTAGAAAGGTAAACCCTAAGGCTTTCCACCATTAAAAGGATGTATCAAAAATATGGTTTTGTCAATGCGATAATCAAAATGTCGTGAATGTCTGTATATTGATTGGGGGGTGTCATGCCATCCCTTATAATGACGCACTTTTAATGTTAAAGAGCGCTTGGAAGGGAGTCATAGACATCAACACTTAGTTCAAATGTATGCCTACCAATTCTTATTTTAATATTTCACTACTTTTCCCAAATAGACCTTTGGAATAATGTTGACTAAATCTTCAGCTAGGTTTTACTGCAATCAAAAGTATATAATATTATGTAAATTATTAGTATTTTTGACACAGAATTGCACAGGAGAGTTACGGAATTGCCCCAGTTAGACTGCACAGTTTCAGAATTCCCACATGCTCTTATTGTAGCAACAGATATAGAATACATATATACCTTTCAATGATATGTAACTAATAAACAACCTAATATAGTATTTCAGTGTCTCTGCTAATGGTAGCTGTGAATAAAGTGTGGCAGAAATACCCCTGCAGTGGCATCGGGGTTTTGGCTGCTTGGACCCCAGATGATACAAAATAACCTCCTCCTTTCTTGCCCTACCTTTCCATTTGAGGGATATAGGGGAAGGTTGCCAAAATTGGACCGGCTCGTAAATTGGACCATCCCTGTTTCCCTTAGTTACACTAATTGGAACAAAATTTCAGTTATGCAAAATTTTGGGTAATTCCAATTTTATTCTCAACAAGTAACTTTTTTTTGTGAAGGGGTCAGTAAAATGGTTCTTTTAAGGCTAATCGATTTTGGGACTTCCTGATCTTATTTTTCTAGTTGTTTATTTAAGCCCTCCCCGTTGCTAGGAAACAGTATTTGGAACAAAATCCTTTCAGATAGTAAGAAATGATATTTTGTTATTGGGTAATAATTAAAAAAATGAAAATTCACTGATAGGCTTTGGGAGAGAGAAATCTGATGATAAATATGACAAGGCGCCTAAATTGGACCACAACAAGTTTCCATAATTGGACCAGGTCCAATCATGGAAATTGGCAATTTTTGACCGGCAGGAGCAAAAAATTCAACCCCGAAAACATTTCTCCCCAGAATATCTTGCCATCTGTTGTTAAAAGATGAGCACTCCCTTAGGGCATTCGAGTCACATACAAGCTGTTGCTGTAATTAACAGGACCTATCTATGAATCTAGGGAGGAAAATAACAAAAAAAAATATATGAATTTTTTTTATTTTAAATGTCCCAACTTTTTTTTTCACAGGAGTACTACCCATAATATGTAGGGTTATTGGAAAGATATATTAAAAGAGGAACTACACATCTAAACATATACCTGAAAGAAAATGATTTAGACCCTAAGAATATGTGAGAAAACTGACTGAATTAAGCATTGGTCCAATTTAGGATACCCGGTGGTCCGATTTAGGCACCCAGTATCCAAAATTGGACCGGTTGCATTCTTTTTTCATTGGTTTGTGGCAGCAAGAATAATTAAAATCTCAAACTTTTTTTTTTACGATTAGAAGGCCTTTGACTGGGCTTACCCTTCATATGATTTTCATATTCAAATTACTAGAAATAAACGCTACACAGCGAAGTGTTCTTAGGGGGTCCAATTTTGGCAACCTTCCCCTACTGATACATTTTATACTAGATAATTTACTAACATGTATAGATCTTCCGATATTGCGTAAATTCCGATATTGCACTTGAAGGATTCACATATAGTCAGCCTGTGTAGATGCGATAGTGGCAGGCAGCTATCCACTGCACTCAGCAACAATTTGGACTTCTTCCGCATTATGCAATTTTGGAAAAGCTTTTTTCCATATACTTTATGATAGAGCTACTATGTTGGGAAAAATCTTTTATTTTACTATCTTTTCTAAAATGAAATAGGTTCATGCAACTGCCTAATAAGGTACCATTTCAGTGCAAACACGGTGTATTTATGCTGAAATGTGTCTGTTCATTGGACTGCACAGGTGGAGCTGGAGTAAATGGTCCTGTCATTGTTTTCCTCTGGTCGGGGGACATAGGCCGTCTTTCAGGCTACATTCAACCACCTTCCCTTAAAGAAGCCCCTCTACTTCCATTTCGGGACTTTTTTTAAAGCTTTATATTCTTTATACAATGCATTACCATTTAATATTGTTGTTTTAGCACAACATATCACAGAATGTAAAATTCAATTTAATGAGTTACTTTTCAAAAATGTTTATCAGAAAATTGAGAAAAGATGTCTCTCAGAAATCACTTAGAAATATGGAGTTCCAAACTTGAGCTTGACTGAGTGTGGTATGTTCTATCGTCCCCTTCATTCTGTAGAAATTTCCTCCTCAAAGAATTTTAAGAGAGTATTCCATCAATCGGCCGTGATTTCGTCAGTCGGATGAGATTCGTCCACAAGTTCAACATTATAGACTTTTATCGAATGACGAAATTCCGGTCAAATGGCGTTGGTGGAATGCATACTTAACTAGGCTGGTTTTCTGAAAAAAATAAAAATAAAAGATGTTTAGGGGTAAAAATGCTTGGGGGCATAATAATACCTACAAACAATATATTAATATTTGAGAACACATTAGATAAGTATCCTCCTATATTTTCTAACGTTTATGATAAATACCGTATTGTCGCATATAGGTGCCCGGGCAGCTATTTATTTGGGTACCCCTGTACCCCCGGCTCCTAATCAAATCAGGCAGCTATTCAAAACCCGGCACTTATTGTTTTAGGGGCATGCACCCCCCCCCCTACCCAAGGAAAAGGAGAGCCCATACGTCATTTAATAGCATAACCAACTTGTCTTTGTAGTTATTATTTGAGACACATGCTACCATTTGGTGTATAGGAGGCACACTAATTGATCAAAGGGTAAATTATTAAGCAAACACAACCCCCTACCCCGGCCCCTACAATGCATATACAATGGTATGCAATGCAATAAGTAATACCAGGGCCTAGAAGTAATGTCTCTGGTAATACATTGAAACAGCCCCTTTGAAGTGACTGATGGAAAGCACAGGCACCTATTCAAGGCCCGGCACCTATTGATTTCAAACTCCTATTACCCCCGGCTCCTATTCAAAACAGGCACCTATTCAAAACCCGGCACCTATATGCGACAATACGGTAAACCGTTAAAAAGCTTTAAAAAAATTATACATGAAATAGTTCACATAATTGCCAAGGCTTGGAGCCACTTGCTGAAATCCCCATAGGACACTGTGAAACACCATCTCAGTTACCGGAATTTCTAGCATGTAATGCTGTTGGGTGCCTAATATTACATTTGTACATGGCACACACAGTTTTCTCCACTTCTCATATATTTATGATAATCAGAAACATTTTGAACAAATATTTAAAGAGAAATCATCAACATGAATCAACAGGAAATCTTTAATGCACAGTAAATGAATCATTGAATAATATTGGTAGCCAAACAAAAATGTATGTCTATGATACATCCAACTGAGTATGCACCCTGTTTTCATCTTGTTGGGGGAGGGGGCGGGGTAGTGTGGTGATATATAAATAAACCATGAGACTATCCTTCCTCTTTTTCTGCAGCATCATCCTAATGGCTTAAATCTGCTAGACTAATCTAAATTCAGGGCCCAGACTCCCAATTATCTGCGTGGATAAAGGATCAAAACCAGGGAGTCCCACATACCTGAACTGGGAAACTACAGAATAATTAGTTCTTGTTGACAATGTCCGATCATCAGATCCTATATGCTCTAATTATACTCCACAAGCTGACTCTACCAAATAACATAATAATGTGTACCATCTGTAGTCACACTTCTAAATAAAACAAATTACAAAAAATCGAAGAACATGCAAAATGAACCCACTCTAAAAGAGCTTATTCTTTAAACACCTGGAAACATTTTACAGCACCAATTCAGTTTGAAAACTACTGCAACATCACAACTGAACTTGGCCCTCAATAACCACTTTCATTATTAGCATTCACCTTGTTCATTTAAATAAGTTCATAGGATTTTGATAAGGAACTCATTTTATCAACTGATTTAAGTCAAAACCACTAAAATTGTACCAGCTAGAGCTAGAAATCTCAGCCTATCAAAGGCCCAAGATTGGCCCCATCAACCTCACTAATTCCTGTAAGTGTGAGATAGTTGCCGTATATCAGGAAGTCAACCCAAACTCAGCTGTGAGAGTGTCCCTTATAAGGACCAGTAAGGGAGTGCACAGACGGAATCTCTGCACTTTGATTGGTCCGAGCCAATGAGTAACCATGGTACACCGCAGCATAGACAGCCTACAGCATTCAGTGGTTGTGAAAAGTAGGAGTTAGCAGCATGTTTTCTCCCCATACTAGGCCAAAAAAAAAGAAGGTGTGTTACAGGTTACATGGTCTGAAAATCTAAAGTAGGTAGGTCGGATTTCTTTTTTTTTTCAATTTTTTTTTTACTTAAGCCTAAAATGTACCCAGAAATTGACTCACGAACTACAATGGTGACTCGCCGACGACCGTTTAGACTCATGAACTATCAGATCGACCCTTAAATAGCCCCAAAATGACCCAAAATTTAGATATTTTTTCAGAATTGCATAAAAATTCTAGGGTCGGCCTATTTAGCTAGGTAGGGTCCGGTAACCTGAAACACACCTTTTTTTTTGTTGGCCTTACCAGGCAGTCAGGGTGCTCTAGAATGGCCTGACACCATGTGTACACCTGGCGTAGCTCCTTACATACTACCAGGCAGTCAGGGTTGTCTAGAATGGCCGTGTGTAAGTAGCATCTCTCTACACCTGGCGTATCTCTGCTGCCTTCCTGTACACTGTGTGTCTCCACACCTTGTGTCTCTTTGTTATTTGACTGTGATCAAATAGAGACTACATTCCACCAACAGCTGCGTATCAACAGTGTTAGTGTCTGGGATCGCTATAGGGCAAAAACCACAGAGCATGGAGACAAATCCGCCTTTATAACTTGATAACTTTATTATATTTTTAACACACTCCTGCAGGCCCATAGGCTCATTGGTACAGACTCTCCTGGGAACGTGGACAAGAAAATCTTTCCATTCTTAAAAGCTACAATCCTAAAGTTGATTCCCATATATATATATAAAACAGCATTAGTTGGGACCAGCGACCCACCCCATTGGATTAGGCTTGAGTGGCTCACCGGGAACAGATAAACCAAAAGAGGCTACCGTAAAACCTCGTGTATAAGCCTAACTCGCACCCCGATTTTGGGCCGATCCTATAAGCCGCACCAGCGATCTGAATAGGGTGGCTTTAGTACTGAACTATAGGAGCAAAAACTCACGTATAAGCTGCACCTGGACTATGTGCTGATCTTATAAGCCGCACCAGCGATCTGATTCGCGTACTAGCCACGGCTTATACGCGGTGTTTTATGGTATATGGAATTATGTTTTTTTATGGACAGCATTCATAATTGATATCATCAAAGGTCACTCCATACGAGGGGCATTGGCTGAATATAATTATGTATAATTTTGTACAATTAATGATATTTGGGTTTTAAATAACGTCATAGTTCATTAAAGAAGCGTCAGAATACAAAAAATTTCATTAATGAATCACCTTAAAACAAGCGCTAATAAATAATAAGCTTTACAGTTAGGCCTAAACAAATAATGATTTGATCAGCACAAATCAAATACAATGAAATGCAATTTTAAAGTTATGATACAAAAAGAAAAAGAAATAATAAAAGGGTGTGGAGACATGAAAATAAGTATATTGTTGCAAAAAGTAGCAAATAGTATTATGAACTTTGTGACTTACAACAAGGGAAGTTACATCTTCGGAAGCATGCGAGACAGTCAGCTGCAATAGTGCAAAGTACAATGAAAGGAGGTGTTCACTTTGATTACCTATTGACCATGCAGTACTGCTATTATACATCTTTGACTTAAATGTCATCACGAATGTCATCACAAATTAAATTGTTGGATTAGAATTGCTTCCCGCCTTAGAAAGAGCGGCTAATGAGCAGAAAATAATGGCAGCTCAGTTATACTCTGAAACTACCAGCAGTGTGTACATCAATCACTAGATGGCACTCCATACATGTATTACGTCATATCATCGCCCATTTTCTCTAGGCACCACTTGTGATAATGCAATGGGGCGTCTCAGTCTTTTCGGTCTAAAAGTTTTAATATTTGTTTCAGTAACTAACCAAACAAACATGTGCATTATTGGGTATGTGATTCCCAGCAAGTTAAGGACATATTTATAAGTAAGCCTATATTTCGAGGAAGATACAACTTGAATTCATAGTATAGTAATGATGAAGGAATGGGGATTTTCCCAAAAGGCACCATGTATGTTAGCACTAATGTGTTATGTTACTTGGTTTGCTGGTACTGATAGATACTGTGTATAATTCTGATAGAACTTACCCGGGGTAGTGCACTGTCCACACCCACACTCACAAGCTGTAACATCAAAACAAGATAGAATAGTTAAAAATAATCATTCTTTGTTCTCCTTGGACAAGCAGCATTGTAGCACTTTATGATTTTCTATGCCTCTCTGCTAATGGGGTAATAGAGACAGTGGGAGTTATCATTCATCAATAACATTGCAGCCAGAACTATAAAACCTATAATAGCTAGACCTTAACATAGTCCAGAGGTTCTCTGCATTATGAACTAAGGAAGAGCAAGGGAGCAAAGAACAATAGGAGCTTACCACAAAGGGGGACACAGTTTCTCTGGTAGCATGATGCACAGTCATCTACAATAGTGTAAAAGTAGGCAAACTATAAATAAAATGTTCACTTTAATCACGTTCACAAATTCAAAGGCAAGAATATGCATGAATTTTAACTTAAATTGAGAGTGTAGGCAAGTCACTACATGCTTATGGAGTATGTGGAGTGATAGGAATAAGGTAGAACCATTATCAACTTCATTCTATTTGAAGTAGCACTTACTTCTCCTTTCACATCCAAAACCTATACATGCTTTTTCACAGGCAATTCGACAGGTGCCTGCAATATCACAATACAACATTTGAATTAAAAGAACTTGCAAATATGAATATCTAGAGATGGAATATCAAGCTGTTGATGGGGCTACATTTGCCTGTCACTTTTTTACAACACATTATTATGGTTATATTGTTGGATCATATCATCTCATGTCTAGCTGTAATATTATGAATGCCTTAAAACTATTAATCAACCTGTACTTTACAAGAATATCATATACGATTGCATTGTCGCCGCCTATAAGTCGAGGACAAAGCATATCAACACCTGCTACCTAGTACCTACACTTGCCACCAATGGCGCTGCACCACCGTATTTGTATATAAGGAGCACACAAAGAGAGCTGGGTAGGGTACTAGGTGCACAACATCGCATACCTATTGTACAATAAACTACACACCAGTAGTATTATATGTATCGGAACGGGATTATACTAATTACTAGATATTACTCACTCGACATGAAGCCAATCAGACACCTCCATTTGGTCATGTGACCCGTTGCCATGGTAATGTGACCTACTTAGACGCTCTGAGCCAATCAGAGGCCAGCATTCTGGGTGACCTACTGACCTACTTAGAGGCTTTCAGCCAATCAGAGGCTAGCATTCTGGTAACCATGGTAACGTGACCTACTTAGGGGATTAGTCGTAACTTGAACCTAATTAGGGGGGATTAGCGAGAGCACATGACGCTTTTGTTTGTAAACAACAACACATGACTACACCATGTGTCACGTGATAGTCACATGAAGTGTTTGTTTGTAAACAAAAGAGGTTAACTATACAAAATGAGTTAATAAAAACTTTTGAAAACTTTTTTATTCGATCGCATTTAAAAAAAAAAAATTTACAACAACTATATACACGCTTCTAGACTGAACATAGTGTAATTGCGCAAGCGCTCTCTTGAAATGTGGAGTGGTGTAAGTCAATGGAAAAGTAATTCCAAGCTCATCTGTTACAGTGTCTATTTTCCCATGTGTAAAACAAATCGCAAGTACTTGTGTTCTCATTCAAACAATATAGGAGTAGGTAAGAAGACTCTTGCCGGAAGAGTTACAGCTAGGATTGATGGAGGGTGGTGGCGGCGGCGGTGGCGGTGGCGGTGGCAGTGGCGGCAGTAGTAGTAGCAGCAGAAGCAGCAGCAGCAGCAGCAGCAGCAGCAGCAGCATCAGCAGTAGCAACGACCGATGGTGCACAGGCTGTGCAGTAGCAGCAGCAGCAGTAGTAGCAGCGGTCGCGCGTTCAACTAGAGGCTTAAGTGTGACAACAGCAGCAGCAGCAGCAGCCGCAGAAGCAGCCGCAGAAGCATGAGCAGTAGCAACAACAGCAGCAGCAGCAGTAGCAACAGCAACAGAGCGTTCACTAGCATCAGCAGCAGCATCAGCGGCAGCATCGGCAGCAGCAACAGCATCAGCAGCAGCAGCATCGGCATCAGCGGCAGTAGTAGCGGCATCAGCAGCAGCTGCAACAACAACATCGCCATCAGAACAAGCATCACTAATAGCTGCAGTAAATGCAGAAGTAGCACAGTCAGCAGCACCAGCAGCACTAGCAGCAGCAACAGCAGTAGCTTGACATTCCCGCGCTTCATCATAAAACCCCATGTCGCCGTTACCTGTGAACTGAGCCGCCATCATGTTGATCTGCAAATTGAGGCGAGGTTGTAGTAGCACTTTCGCGGCTGCAAGAGTTGATGGTCTGTAGTAGAGCGATCGGTGTGTTCCATGATGAAGATGGTGGAGGAGTGTGAGGGAGCCTTGGTTTCACTCTCCCCTACTCCGAGATAAATCCTCTAAACTGTTCAAAGACTTGAAAGAACTTTAATCCTGTTTTTTCACTGCGACCTTCGCTGGGTAGGAGGTCAGGTAGGTCGATCCTTTTTTTTTCAGCTGCCGACCACTCACGGCAGGTGATTTTGTTTAGACTTGAGTCGCTTACCACACGCACGCGCCTTTAGTCACAGACAGAGCGGCAGACACGCGTCTTGGGGGAGGGGAGGGGGTTACACTCTTCACCCCTTGTTCAACACCTCCTGTTCTTTTTGTATACACACTCGAATCCCATAATCCCATAATCCTTTATACAGGTAATGTGCATTAAACCAATTACACCAATTATCACAGTCGGTACACCGGTTAAACCACCCTCTAATGTTGATCGATCAGGGGTGGAAGGATCCAGGTGAAACCGCGACTAGGGTTTTTGTTTCTCTTTTCATGTCAGCTGATCAGAATGCAGCAGGTGAAAACGAGATTAGATCGCGCTCCCATTACCCATATAAAAGGCCTGGATTTATTTTCATTTGACAGACACTACTACCATTTTCACCACTACTACACCCACCACTACTACACCCACCACCGCTACCGCCTCCGCCTCCGCCACCGCGGCCACCACCGTCGCTACTACCGTCGCTACTACCTTCACCACTACTACCGTCACCACTACTACCGTCACCACTACCGCCGCCACCCCCACCACCGCCACCGTCGTAGCAGCTGCCGCCACCGCCGCCGCCGCCACTACTACTGCTACACTTACACTCCAGGAGGAGTCTACCTATTGCTTTTTTTCTTTTCTTATTTTTCTTTTGAGCTGTTTTATTTTCACTAATTTCTTTTTTTTTTAGAAAAAAAATATGGCACTCGAGAGGAAGCAAGTTTTTAAAAGATGGACACGTGAAGAATCCTCCTCCTCCTCCTCTCCTTCCTCCTCTCCTTCCTCCCTCGGCTCCCCAGCTATTTTTTTATCTGAAAGTAGAGAACATCACGTAGTTTAGACTGGAGATTCTCATGAAAAGCAAACTAGAGGACGTCTTTAGCACAGGCAAAAGAAATCGCGGTGATAGAAGAGCAGAAAAGGAAAACGTAGCTATGTGGCCGAGCGCCGTCTCCAAAGAAGAGTCTATACTCCATCAATGCTTGATAGCCACCCTCAGCGCACCCACTCGTTGGGCGTTTCATGAAAACAAAAAGCGCTCCTCCTCCTCCTATATGGTGAGAATAAGCGTAATGAAACGATTCGATGACCACATCGGTTATTTGGGGGTGACCGCAGCTCCCACTCGGTGGGTATGCGTGGTGGCCGACGTGAACACGGTCTGGAGACGTTTCGACGTCGTCACTTGTTATCCCGCGTATTACAATGCAGCCGAATTGAAGAAGAAAGGGACGCACTACTTTAAAGCATACGCTCCAATTTGTATTTATCACCACTGCGCTCGCACCCCTTATTGCTTTTTAGATGCGATCGCGTCAGAAAACGGAAAAGAAAGCGGCAAAGCGACAAGCTTTGCTTAAATGATCAAAAACAAGATTGATCTGGGCCCCCTCCTCCTTCTCTTCCTCCTCCTCTTCCTCGTCCTTTTTCGAACTATGAGTCTGAACGCTCACTACATGATTGTTTTCAAGAACCCGTGCGACATGGGGCAAATAGTGAGTCTGCCTTGGCAGGTGTTTCCCTCCAACGTGACGGCTCTCTCTAGTATATTTACTCATGAACTCAAGCAAACTCACTCGTACCTCCTTCTAGACTTCAAGCAGACAACACCCGACGATCTGAGAATATGCTCCTCTTTGACATCCATATACGATCAGCCCGTATTCGTGCCACTAGACAAAAAAAAAGAGAAAGAGAAAGTAGTAGCAATGACTTCTCATCCACTCGGAAGACACTATGGCAGTCTTAAGCACTTAGCTAGGTGTTCGCAAGAGGATTGCTAGCATTTAATAGGCTCTGGAAGCGACGATTTGATCACGGCGTTGAGCGAGATCTGTCAGAATTTACTGGAAGGAAACATCCCGCTCAGCGACAAACAACGGGACAGTCTTCGAGAATCCGCTGAAGTGTTGAGGGAGGTTAGCAAAAAATCTACTTCCATCAAAAGAAAGAGAAGCGTCTTGGTACAAGAGGGAGGTTTCCTCATTCCAGCTCTGATAGGAATGGCCTTACCGCTTATAAAAAGCATCCTCCGTATATGAGACACCTCATTCCACTCCTCACCATCACCACCACTACCACCACCACCACCGCCCCCTATGACGGACTCAGCGCAGCAACAACACTACAAACGCTTGGTGCTCGTGGATCCTGACACGCTCTCGAAAGCATCACGAGGAGGAGGAGTGTAGTCGTCACCGCTTCATCATGTCCCCGCTGCTGCTACTACTGAAACCGAAACCCGGCTGCCATCTGAGATACCTTAGTGTTGCTGGACGCCTACACTAAACATAAACCCATTCGGAGAAAATTCACAAGGAACAAGACGATAACCGGCGCAATCGATCAGCAGTGGCAGTTAGATCTGATGGATATGCAAGCTTTGGCGTCTCACAACGGCGGCTTCCGGTACGTGGTGACGGCAATCGACGTTTTCTCCAGGTATGCGTGGGCCACTCCCACCAAATCCAAAAGCGGCGCAGCTGTCACCGAGGTGTTCCAAACAATGACTACTACTGCGGAGAGACAACGGCGCTCCGTTCAGACAGACAAAGGGAAAGAGTTTCTCAACAAGATCTTCCAAGATCACCTGAGGAGCGAGGACATAGAGTTTTTCACCAGCGAGAACGACGACATCAAAGCTTGTCTAGTGGAGCACTTGAACCGAAAAAAAAAAAAAATGAACATCACCCTACCTAGCAACAGTTCTATGGAGTATTACCCTGACAACAGCTTGACGTCTTTCCGAACCCGCTTCAACTCGCCGCTCCTTCTGACCGAAGCGTACGAAGCGGCTCTGAGTGAGATCATCCTCCCTACAGAATGGAGCAAAGTGCAAGACGACGATTTGATCATGGTTGTTCCTCTGCGCACGAAGGGTTTGCTGGCTGCGTCGCGGTGGACAGAAGTGGAAAGCGTCTAGGTGGGATGGAATCTATTTGGATTATTTCCCCTTGAAATCCAAGAGGTTGGACGAGGTCGGCGTCTACTTGAGAGACAGATCCGCTCATCCCATACCATTCAGTAGAGGTGAGGTGACCGTGACACTTCATCTGAGACCCGTTGAGCGTTAAAAAAAAAAAAAAAAAGGTGATACATCAACGCGTTCCATACTTTCCACCAAAGCGCACCACCCAACAAGGGTACTACAACGCGCAGCTGGACAACGGCATCAACGTGTACAGCGGTCGCTCTTTCCAGAGCGGTCACAGTTTCGGTGGCGCTCTATTAGGTGTGATGCGCTCGGCTACCCCCCTATTGAAGACGGTAGGAAAAACGCTCTTCCGCGCCGGCGTGGGTGTAGCTAAAGATGTGATGGAGGGGCTGACTTTCAAGAACAGCTTGAAAGACCGAGGAGTAGGCGCTCTCAAGAGTCTGGCGAGTACGGCGTTCTCTGCAGGGAAAAAAACCACCACACCCAAGAAAGCACAGCGAGCGGGACCAAGCGACGCCGGCGTTCTCCTTAGACGGGTAGCGGCTCTTGCAAGAGGCGCAGAGGGGATGTCTTCGACCGGTAGGCAGGCGACGTATAAATAAAAAGACCTAGAGGACATCGGCATCAGTCTATCATCGGCATGAAGAGCGTACACAATGGCTTAAAGGTGCTGAAAGCGAGTGGGCGCGCAGATAGAGGCTACCGACATAGTGGCTCCGGTGAACAACTTGGCTCACTCGCTCTTCAAAGACGTCCAAGTCTCCATCGGCGGTTTCAAAGTGTCTGGTAACACCAAGACCTACCCTTACCGGGCTTGCCTGGAAGGGTTACTCAACTACAACAAAGACATGAAGGATGGTATCATGAGCGTCCAGGGGTGGCAGCAAGATACACCCGGTCACTTTCACAAGTTGACTGATGAGAATGCCGGGTACACTGCGCGCAGAAAGCTAATCTCCAACGGTCACTTTTGGCTGATGGCGCGACTCCACTTTGACCTGGCTCATCAACCAAAGCTGATCGTTGGAGAGACGGAGATCTCACTCTCAATCAGGTGTCCCCCTCTTTCTATCTGATGTGCGCCGCTGACTCGGGCTACAAATTCAAGATCTACAAGGCGAAGCTCTACGTGCGGTGAGTGCTGGATTCTGTGGCCGAAACGCACGAAAGAGCTGTCATAGAACACGGGCCCTTGGACTACCCAGTCAACAGAGTGGAGGTGACGACGTACGCCATTGCTGGAGGCAAAAGAGATCACCCATACACACACTCCAACACAGGTCAGCTACCCAAGTGGATGATGATTTGCTTCCTGGACCACGACACTTTCAACGGTAATTACCTGAAGAACCCGTTCGAGATGAAACATTACGACATCAGCTCGCTTCAAGTGATAGTAACGATCAGAAGGTGCCGAATGATGCCTACGTCCCTGACTTTAAAAGCAAGGCGGCCGTGAGAGAGAACCTGGCACTACACACGGAAACAGGGATGTACGAAGGTGCGCGCTCCTGTGGTGTATCATACGACGATTTCCTGAACGGTTACACTGTGTTCCCTCTGGATTTTACCCCAGACAGGTCGCACGACGGGTGTCGCGTCAACCTTATAAGAGCAGGTCAGCTGAGGGTGGAGGTCAGTTTCCGCGCGTCGCTGGACAAGACAACAACGGTGCTACTCTACTTGGTGTACGACAATGTTGTCGAGCTGACCAGAGATCAACATCCCATCACCAACTACCACATGAACTGAAGACAAGGCAGCGGCAGTGGTGGCAGCGTATGAATACGCTTGAAATAAGTAGAGTGTTGAAGGAAAACGTTCACACAAAACATTGTTTCCTAGGTGTTTTCTCTTGTGACACTATTCCGAAGCACCCTTTTTACGTGTCGAGGACCGGTGAAGTGTACTACTTTGATTCCTTCGGCTTACCGCCGCTGAGTGCAGAGTTCTTGTCTTTCCTGAAACGCTTTACTCCGTTCAAGTGGCAAAGACCCCATGTTCATCTCCAAGACATATCTGCTGACACCTGTGGACCTCATTGCGTTCATTTCCTAATTGAAGCATGCCGAACAAGAAACCCGAAGAAATGCATCATGCGAATGAGCAGAAACCCAAAGCTGAGCGACCGGTCAGTGAGTCAGAGGCTCTCAATCAGGTGTCCCCCTCTTTCTATCTGATGTGCGCCGCTGACTCGGGCTACAAATTCAAGATCTACAAGGCGAAGCTCTACGTGCTGTGAGTGCTGGATTCTGTGGCCGAAACGCACGAAAGAGCTGTCATAGAACACGGGCCCTTGGACTACCCAGTCAACAGAGTGGAGGTGACGACGTACGCCATTGCTGGAGGCAACAGAGATCACACCTACACGCACTCCAACACAGGTCAGCTACCCAAGTCGATGATGATTTGCTTCCTGGACCACGACACTTTCAACGGTAATTACCTGAAGAACCCGTTCGAGATGAAACATTACGACATCAGCTCGCTTCAAGTGATAGTGAACGATCAGAAGGTGCCGAACGATGCCTACGTCCCTGACTTTAAAAGCAAGGCGGCCGTGAGAGAGAACCTGGCACTACACACGGAAACAGGGATGTACGAAGGTGCGCGCTCCTGTGGTGTATCATACGACGATTTCCTGAACGGTTACACTGTGTTCCCTCTGGATTTTACCCCAGACAGGTCGCACGACGGGTGTCGCGTCAACCTTATAAGAGCAGGTCAGCTGAGGGTGGAGGTCAGTTTCCGCGCGTCGCTAGACAAGACAACAACGGTGCTACTCTACTTGGTGTACGACAACGTTGTCGAGCTGACCAGAGATCAACATCCCATCACCGACTACCACATGAACTGAAGACAAGGCAGCGGCAGTGGTGGCAGCGTATGAATACGCTTGAAATAAGTAGAGTGTTGAAGGAAAACGTTCACACAAAACATTGTTTCCTAGGTGTGTTCTCTTGTGACACTATTCCGAAGCACCCTTTTTACGTGTCGAGGACTGGTGAAGTGTACTACTTTGATTCCTTCGGCTTACCGCCGCTGAGTGCAGAGTTCTTGTCTTTCCTGAAACGCTTTACTCCGTTCAAGTGGCAAAGACCCCATGTTCATCTCCAAGACATATCTGCTGACACCTGTGGACCTCATTGCGTTCATTTCCTAATTGAAGCATGCCGAACAAGAAACCCGAAGAAATGCATCATGCGAATGAGCAGAAACCCAAAGCTGAGCGACCGGTCAGTGAGTCAGAGGCTCGCGATGATGATGCTGTGACAGAAACGGGGTGTTGCGATGGTGGTCATTTCATGCAGGCAAAGATTCCCTGCCTTGCCGAAATGGTGTTGGATTTATCCAAAGTGGTGCAATGTATGTTGGAGAGAGGGCGTGGTGGGTGTGAGACTGACAAGGTGAAGCTTTGCAGTCTGTTCGGTTGCAAATCGAAGAACAAGAAGAAAAAGACATAAACTTGTTTGTGAAAAAAGTGTTTTTTGATTGAAATGAAAATAAAAGAAATGAAAATGAATTATTTTGTTGTGTTTTTATTTTCATACATAAGTTATTTAAAACTAATCAGCTCATCGTCGACATGTCCCGAAAAAAAAGGAAAAAAGAATTTTGCATAATTCACCCAAGCCCCTTTGTTTACAAAACAAAAATAGAGTCATGTGCTCTCACTAATCCCCTAATTAGGACACTTTTGTTTACAAACAAATACGTTACGTGACATGTCACATGGCACGTGGTGTTGTTTACAAACAAAAGAGTCACATGCTCTCACTAATCCCCTAATTAGGTCACATTACCATAGTTACCAGAATGCTAGCCCCTGATTGGCTGACAACCCCTAAGTAGGTCAGTAGGTCACCAGAATGCTGGCCTGTGATTGGCTAAGAGCCTCTAAGTAGGTCATGTTACCATGGCAACGGGTCACGTGACCAAATGGAGGCCTCTGATTGGCTGCATGTCGAGTGAGTAATATCCAGTACTTACTATAGTCCCATTCCGATACATATAATACTACTCACACCCAATCACCGATTGTAGTGTTACTTATTTTCGTGCATATCAAATCTCAGATATTAGTGCAATGCTTATTGACGATGGCCCGATATGACATGTGGTGGAGAACAGACGGTCTTGAGTGCTTCTCGTGAAGCAGCGAGGTGAAAAAGGTGTCGTTTTTGCGGATGTAAACTACCGTGGAAGCCGTTTCCGATGTCCAGGCAGCTTGACTGGAGGTCTCGACAAGATCCAGACTACAAGGACAAGCTCCACAAGTTGAAGAGCAGACTGCCCGAAGAAGCCTATGAGGGTCTGTAGAATCTAGGAGAACTAGTGACTTTGACGCCAATCAGGGGAAAATCGCCGACTGGGGTCAGAAAACACCTAACCGACACCAAATACAAACAACAGATAAGTGACACAACCCGTGGTGTTGTAGAATTCTTGGGTTCAAATAATACCGTATCCAGTGATACACTAACGTTAGACAATAGTGCCGTTTCACAACCTGACACTAGCATTAACAGCTCTCTGGGGTTAGTGGATTTTAACAACGACACTTTTTGGTCAATAACAGACTTAGTCAACAAGATGGATGATTTAAAAAGTTAGAGCAAGCTAAAGAGCAAATCACGGTGCTAGCAGAGTATGTCATATTATTGTGATCACATAGTTCTGAATCACATGTATTAGCTGCTTGTAAACAGGATTACACAATAAAGACTGCTGACTGTTTGCTGCCTGATGCTAAACCCTTGGGGGTAGAATCATCAGAACATTAGAACGGTTTGTCTGTGCAGTAGTCAATCAGACAACGCTGAAGTGCAACCCAGGATGAGACAGTGAAGATGAGAAGAAAGGGAAGGAGTGGTCATTCAGCCGTTTGGATGTAGCAGGCTGTGTCTCACGACCTTGGGCCAATGTTTTTGTCTCTGACCGGGTGCCAGCTCTGACCGGGTGCCAGCTCTGACCGGGTGCCAGCTCTGACCGGCCTGAAAAAAATTGGGTTATTTAGGGCAGATGGAAATAGAATTTGGCTGAAAAGATTAATGGATGTTATAACTCATTAAACTAGTCATTAGTTGCCCATTTTTATCATCATCTGCCCTAAATATCCCGTTTTTATTTAGGCCGGTCAGAGCTGGCACCCGGTCAGAGCTGGCACCCGGTCAGAGCTGGCACCCAGTCAGAGACAAAAACATTGGCCCAAGGTCGTGAGACACAGCCAGCATCATTCGCAGAAATTTGCATTTATCTCCCAGCAAGGCATCCTTGTGCCGAGTTCCTAAGGCATTCAGAAAGGCTTATTGTCGACTCACCACTCTACTGATGTTGATTAAAAATGACGAAATTGGGATTACTGGCGTGAACATCGCTGCGGATGTTCTGTTCCGTGAGCTGGAGAAAGTCTGACAGCCAACATCTACGGAAGACTGGGAGGCCCTTGCGAACCGTGCTTGGGCGCCTCGTCTATAAAGTTTAGATACAGACGTATTGTATCAACGTTTGATTCAGTGTGAGGGCGCGGAGTTAAAGCTGAATGAAACTATTTCAGAAATGATAAAGGAAGGGACTCATGCCAGTAAGCTGTACACTCCAAAGATGCAGGCCGAGCCAACAGCAGTATAGGAACAAGAACGATTGGCAAATATCAGGAAGGGGAAGGCATTAGTAAAGAAATTGAGGGGTAAGTCTAGGAAGAAATCCCAGACTGAGAGTGATACGGACAGTGAAGCATAAGTAAAGAAATCAAAGGGTAAGTCTGGAAAGAAATCTCAGACTGAGAGTGACACGGACAGTGATCCAGGGGTGTTTAAGATGGTAGTTACTACTAAGGAAAAGAAGAGATTAAGAGAGGCTAAGAAAGATATGAAGATGGTGGTATCTACGAAATTAGAAAGTCACGGAGGCTGTTAACAAAGAGCCTGATGATGAAAGTGATGATGAGGATTGGCTACGAGACACCGTCTCAAATCCTCTGCCGTCAGACCATTATGAGCAGCGGTTCAACCAATTGTGCAAATATCTGGAAACGTGTTATATGAGAGATCAGAAATGGAAATTGTGGTGGGCATATAAGAAATGGTACGGGAAAGAACAATTGCTGCCCAATAGTTGAGGTGGAACAAGCTCATAAAGAAAGGTTAGATAAATAAAGCAAAGCTGTCTTATCTGCTGAATCTGCAAAGGTGACCAAAGAACTAAAAACGGCAGCATCACAGACTGCCTGATGTATGAAAGGTTGCAGGAGAGCAACAATAGGAATGAAGCCATGAATGTAAAGTTTCAACAGATGTTAGGTGTGTTCCTGGATGATTGGAATGGAACACGCAAATCAGCTTTAAGATTGTTACAGGAAGTGGAGATGGACTGGTGTCATGGAAGGGATTTTGGAGTGGTTTGATCTACAATGAACTAGGTTATATATTTTTTATTGGATAAAGAAGTGGAGCGCCGAATACCCGTTCAATAAGAATGTGCCTGATACTTAACCAATAATATATGGATATGGCCGCACGAGGGTTGTGTATTGATGAATAACGACCGAGGTGCGTAGTCCAACATAGAATTTGTAAGGGGGCCAGCTTGGGGCGCGGTTAGCCTAAGTTATAACCAGCGTTTCCCTACCACTGTACCGTGGCCAGAAATGAATGGGCGCTAGCGTGTTCGCCTCGCACACCAGAGGTCCCTGGATCGAACCTGGGTGGAAAAGTACCGTTTTTAAAGTGCCTATATGTATGTGAAAAAAAATCCCTGGAATTATTTTAATGAATGGGTAACCCAGTAAACAAAAAACGTTATACAACATTTTATAACGTTAAAAAACGTTATATAACGTTTTTCTAAATCTCCTTACTATGACATAACATTATATCCAGTTTCTAAACGTTATTTTGACGTAATATAACGTTTTCTTGTTAGCTGGGAAGTCAGGTCCAACTTCTACCTTCATAGTAAAAAAGAAATTAGAAAAAAATATTGATTTTCAAAGAAATTATACCAAAAAATGTCTTTTCTTCTGTAACTCGATAAATAATGATCCTACAGGGCTGGAAATCCGCCTGTAGACTCCTTGTTTCGCCACCTCCCTCTACCAGGGCATCCACAGCGTAGTGCATAGAGCATCGGACTCCAAGTCTTGGGGCCCCATGTTCGAATCACCATGAAAGCACGGATTTTATGGCTGACAATATTTCCGACAGAATCGTTCTGATATCCGGTAACTCATTCCAAATCATTCTGATATCCAAAATATCAGCATGATTTCAGCTTGCCAAGTGTGCGGTCTAGAGCCAGGCCATATTTTTCCTCTAGCCTTAGGGGGATACCCTTAGAACTGATTCAGATCAGCAGTCAATTTGACTGACACCATCAACTATTGGTGTTGCCCCAAAGCTGATGTATGCGAATCACCATGAAAGCACAGATTTTATGGCTGACAATATTTCCGACAGAATCGTTCTGATATCCGGTAACTCATTCCGAATCGTTCTGATATCCAAAATATCAGCATGATTTCAGCTTGCCAAGTGTCCGGTATGCAGGAATATCAGAACGGGAATATCACCTAAAAAGCACGATCAGAGCCCAGATCGTATAATAAGTTATGATATCAGGGATCCAGGTTAGCAAGCAAGATATGAAGTGGAGAGCTCTATAATAACTGTTCTGCGGAACGTGCTTGACCAGTCCGTGTCAGGGTTTCCTGTGGATATGCAGAGAAGTGGAGAGAATTTCTGATAGAAATAGCAAAATCGGAAGTATTTGGAAGGTCATTACAAAGCAGTTCGTGTGTTGAGTAATTAATAGATATAGTATCTGTCAGTTATAAATATTCTAAATGTGTCAAGCCATTCGATGTGCTTTCTCGTCCCCACATCTAGCTATAACATTTTTCTGCCATTCTCAAAGGGTTAAGAAAGGGTCTGAGTCTAACTTTAGGTTCTGGTCTAGAGCCAGGCCATATTTTTCCTCTAGCCTTAGGGGGATACCCTTAGAACTGATTCAGATCAGTAGTCAATTTGACTGACACCATCAACTATTGGTGTTGCCCCAAAGCTGATGTATGCGAGGGTTGAAGTGACAGATTCATCACTGGAGCTGTTGATGTCTGTTTCCTACTGTCTTTAGCAGCATCATGCAAAGACGCCTGCAAGGCTATTTTCTTGGCTCTCGACAAGTTCATTTCCTTGGCTAATTTCATTCTTCAGCTTTTTGGATCCTGATGTTCTTCTTTTAAACTCTTCCTAACTCAGAGCCACAGCAGTATACGCTCCAACATTAAATGCGGACAGGTTTATGTTGCCTAGGGACCAATCTGGCAGACCTTTCAATCTGCTTAGGGGTATAACATTACCCATGGCATCGGGTTGCTGGTCACTCCAGCACCTGCATCTCTAGATGGAGGATACCTGCCAATCCTCCAGCCATACCCTGCCCAGGTTAGGCTATGCCAAATAGTTTTTCGACTAACCTATAAACCACCAAACAGGTTGCTGTCACATGCTGTCGGCCAAAAGGGTTTAGACATGATTCATAAGACAACACCCAACCTGACCTGCATGAATGATAGTATGATGAAACCATAGTGTCATAGTTACTTGTGCATTCTGTTCCATCTCCAGTGAAGCCCTCCTTACAGGTGCAGGTGAAGGAGCCAGGTGGTGTATTGGTGCAATCTGCATTCGCGTCACAGTTGTTTAAGCCACTGGTGCATTCATCTATATCTGTAAACAACAATAGTGTGTAAAGTGGTCGTGTAGTATAGTAGTGTAAATGAACCAGGTGGTGTATTGGTGTAAGCCACATTTGTGTGACAGTTGTGTTGGCCGTTGGTGCATTCATTTACATCTGAAAACAATCAAAGTATTCTCATGATGGCCAATCCTTCTGTTTGAGAGTATTACTGTATTTAAAAATTTCCATAAACAAATTCAAAATAAGGAATATATCTCACATGAGCTCTACAAATTGTTCAGTCCATTTTCATGGTATAGAGGGGCAGCAGTAACGTCACATTGTCAAGTGCGGGAAGAATTTAACATACATTATTGAATTGTATGTCTAATTCGCATAACTTTTTTTTTTTGAAGTGTATTTATTGGATCTAATTGGCTATGCCAAAAACTAGCTCGGGCGCATTGCCCTTCTGCCGCTAGCACCCCCTGACTGTTACAAATTCATTAGCGGTCTTATATATAATATGCTATGGCTCCAAATACATAATCACATTTAACCATGTTCACTCTTCGGCATTATAAAAAACTATGCAGGCACTCGACTAGTTGACATATAGAGGTATTGATGAGATGAGATGTGATGAGTTTTGGTTGTATGTTATATAATGAAATTATACAGCGTTCATATAACAGTTAGGATAGTCCTTTTCAATGGACAATTTGAATTTCCAAAGGGTCTCTAACAGGGTGTATGCAGGTTTCAGGTTATTCCACCTCGCTATGGCTCTAAACATGCAACTTCTAATTACAATTGGCTTAAGTGATCGTAACACTCGTAGTCTTTTTCCTTGATGGAACCTTGTGGCTATTTCTCTAGTATCCAGATATTCTTCACATTGAGCTAAGGTGTAGGCATAATACAACAAGTGTTTGTCCCTCCTGTCCAAAAGCCAATCGCACTTGCTTTTAATATGCATTTGAACTGTGGTCAGTAAAGGATTTTTTTCAAGTTTAACATTATATACCGTACGCAACCCTTTATTTTGTAGCCCTTGTACCTCTTCAGACTCCCCTTTATTTTCCCTATCCCAAATGAAGTCAGCGTAATCAAGTGTGGGTAACACCATGGAAGTGTATATAGTCAGGGATGTAGCGCAATCAGTGTGGTTTCGTATCTTACCCAACTGCCTTAACTTTGTTAGCACACAAAACAATCATTATGTCCAGCTAACAAATACCTATAACAGTACCTTGGATAAAGGATCATTCTGACAAACTAGTGGCGGGACCCTTAGGAGATGTTCAGAACCTTAAGAAACTCACTAACCCCACCTAGTGTATGTTCTCAGCATCAACAGAAACTCACGAACCCCCTGGTTTGTGTTGGTCCATTACTAATTACATTGCTAATTTTGAATTCTTTTTAGTAAGTTTCCCCAAGAGAGCCTTGAACCCTTGACCCTAGGATTTAGAGGTACATTACTGACTGAATTAACCCTATAAGTGTCAGCATGGGGTATTGAGGAGATAGTCAATGCTTCATGACTATAGTTCAGAATGTTCCATTCGGATGATGTGTTGGATATTCATTTCCCAAGTTATCAGTGAAATGATAAAGATAACCCAATCTTAAAACATACTGTAATCTTTTGATATGTTACATTAAGGATATATCCCTTAACTCATGACTAAGTATGGTGAGGATTCCATATGCCATTTTTAACAAATCTGAATTGTCTACTCCTTAGCTGGTTAGACAATCTTAATTATTGACTGCTCCAACCTAGACTAGCATCAATATGGCTCGGTCAATGACTTCCATATTTGGGTTGAACATTGATTATTTATTGTAAAAGACATATAACATATCTCAGATATCTTAGATATGATTTTAAGAATCAAAAACAGCATGCAGCACTAACAGTGCTTTTTTAAGGACTGAGGTAGTACTGACCAGTTTCACATTGCTCACCCGTCCACCCCGGGTTGCAATCACAGAAGAGACCGGGCTGACCGGGAGGGTGGTGTGTACAGGTGCCATGACCGTTACACTGAACCTGTCCTTGGCCCATATTGCATGGCCAACGGGGCCCTGCATCAGCTGAAAACATACAATACATAGGACTTAACAGCCTGTTCCATTCAAATTGGATGTATTTTATATCAACTTATGTTTACATCAATGCACTGTATTATAGCATAGCAATTCTCTGTATAGTTAATAGAATATTTGAACAGTGTGGGCTTTAGTTGCTGCCACAACATTTTTAGACCCCAAAATTACAGTAATTTGGCATGAATATCAATATCCCATGTAATCGAAAAAATATGATTTGTGGTTCATTTAAAAGAAAGAACTTGATTGTTTCAAGAAGAATATTATAAGTTATTGACCTACCACTGACTACAAAGAAGGACATCATCCCCAGGAGCAGCAAAACCCTCATGTTGTCCTGCAGATTAGGAGATAATGTACACATGTAGATATTTTATCAAGTACACGGACAGAAAATAGACGGACAGATGGACACAGCGACAGACTGAGGAAGGGTGAGATAGACAGACAGAGAGTAACAAGATGTCAGGAAACAGTTTTGATTTAGATGAAGACCTTTGTTACTTTTCATCTAATGTGCATGTGTGTGTGTATTAGTGATGTTAGTTAGTATTATCAGGCCTTTCATCCCAGTGCTTTCTTAACTTGATCTTGGGTGATATCCTGAGACTACTGGTACCATAGAATATGGTCTACGTGAGGGTAATTATAACATGATCTAGTATAACTAGATAGATTAGACCTAAAAAGATTAGACCTTGGCCTCAGACCTAGCTGGGTGTGGCTGCTGCGATGTCAGCAGCTCACCGGGTAGGGAGGAGGTAACGAGCGGCGTGAGCTGCTCACGGGAGTCAGGACCATGTAGACATTCATGATTATCTAGTTTGGGGTGACAACTGTTAAGTCATTAATGTTTGATGATAATAATTGTCATGAAAAAGTCTGATATTGGTATAAGAATAAAAGACGATTATAGGGTTCAATGGCCTCAAATAAGTTTTCAAAAATAGCTACAAACTCTCTATGATACATATGCTTGGATAACTACATTGTGCTTGTATGTAAAGAAATGCCAAAGTGACAACTCATTCTTTTTGTATTGGTCATAGCACCATCAGTAAGAAAATGTTTTGGCACATTGTCTACCATTGGTTGCTTAAGGCACCAAGAAAGTTGATGGTTTAATCTTTCATTTATCAGTGTCTTTAAAGAGTTAAAAAAAACACATATATTCCAAACTGGCCCCCTGGTGAATACTGGGAATTTAGCTAGGCTACTAAAGAACCATGTGTAAAACCACTATCATAGAATGTTTTTTGGAAATAAATTCCAAAGTTATAGATATATGATTATAATCACAATCTTTAGTAGAGCAGAGGTGGCAAGCGACCTTCTACTCCAGGACCATGACTGCTATTTTTCACTCGTCAATGGGTACTAGTAGTAACCAGTAAGTGCTATTTATAGCTGATTGGTTCATATGGAGATCAAACAAACGCAGTGCCCTGTGCTGGGTAGTTTCAGGATATAGACCACACACACTTGGAGATCATACAAACCAACAGTATTGCCTGGGTGCCTTGGAGTAAGGGGAGCACTATAGGGCCTCACTGGTTGGTTCTACATGAATCTACCTGTTTATATTTTATTTTTATCCCCATATGGCCCCTCGTCTCCCTTTAGGTTACAGCAGGTGCGACCAGTGGCGACAACCAGCCAATACACAGATCCTTTAATATGCAGGGGCTAATAAACTCTGCACTTTCAACTATCGATAGTCAGTGCTTCATCAACCCTGACTTTGCAGCTCCTAATAAGAGAATCTCTTCTAGACCTCAATTTAAAATCGATTACACTTCTCATTGACCATAGTCATGACTAACTATCACAAAATTATGTTGAAGCTAATCCAAGCAACTACTTGTAGGCCCTTAATTAGCAGGTAATCTTGAGCCCTGCAACAGTTGGAATAAATGATCGTTGTTTCTGCAGCCCCACATTTGTAGCTACTCATAAGAGCTTACAGGCAGTATTTGTTATGCACTGCTTATTTGGTTCAGTAAACCAAGTCCAAGCATAGACTAATAAGCATGCACGTGATGTGCAGGCATTATTCAACCCTTCATGATCAGCCTGCACTATGTACTGTTTTTGTTTTCAGTCTGCTGCCCTGTATAAGAGCTTAAATGTAGCCCTGCCAAACACTGCTAATTTTGCCCTTTTTAAGCCAGCTCAAAGTATAGACTAATAAGCAGTAAATGTGAAGGCCTTACTAGCAATCATAACAAGAAAAATGTGGCTTTGTCCACGGTCGGGGCTGCCCCATTTTTCTTGCATCAGTTGAATGGCAACAGAATGTCCTGACGTGATTTGTAAATTGCATCATAATGAATGTATACTATATATGAAACTTCCCAGCCAAAAGAATTATTTTTTTACCTCAAAATAATGTTTTAAAAACTTTATATAGGGTTATGCTTTATTAAGGAACCTTAGCAAAACGTTAGGCCCTATATAACGTTATAAAATGGTGTAGGCCTAATACGTTCTGTTTTTGTTTTTCTGGTTTAATAAGCTTCAGGTTCCCTGGGCTAGCTATAGACTATTAATTGTAAACGTAGGCCTACTATTTCTATTCAAATTGTATTTCCATCCCTAGCGTGGTCAAAGCCCTTTTTTTTATTATAGGCCTCAAGACCTTTGTAGACCTAAAACCTCAAAAATAAGAAAATTATTCACAATCTTACGGTGATCTTAAGACTAAGTTTCAGTCTTCCATGAAGAAATATAGGAGGCTGAGCCTACAACTTCAGGTAGAAGGATAGGCCTATCATTTTCATCACCACAATCGGCCCCTGTGACGTCACAGTAAAACGACGGCACTGACGGGTAACACACTCATACAGGGATCTAAAAGGCCTAGGCCTACATTGCCATGATCTAGATACAAAATCGGCCTATGTCTAATTCCTGGCAATGTAGACCATAGGCCTAGGCCTACCTCAATTCATCAGTCAGCATTTTATTTTCTTTTACGGCAGCCTCTATTAAAATATTTTCATCACCACAATCGGCCCTGTGAGGTCATAATTGCCCCACGGGCACCCATGGCCGCAAAAACATTAATAGGGTTGCTGGTGCTGCCACTGCGTGGCAGCACCAATCATTACATTCCCGGGGTGCAGCCCATAATATGAATTGTTTCTGCAGCCCTGCACCTGGAGCTACTAACCAGGGCTGTACCCCCCCCCCCACCTAGTAAGGGCTGGACATGAATCAGTGCATATGCACGAGCTATTTTGGCAAATATGTTGAAATATATGACCAACTATTGAGTGCTGCCTGAATTACTAATAAGGGCTGCAAGGCCACTAGCCACTCAAGCAACGACTAGTAAGTGGTGGTGTGCCCACTGGGTTTTGGCATACTTTTGACTTCAGATATAGAAGGTTATTTGTATCAGCTTTAGGCAGTCATTATCATTTTGAAAAGGTGTCCGTGGCAGCCTATAGCAGTCTAGGTATATTAAAAGTTAAGATCTAAATATACTGGAGTTTGTTCAGTTACTTGTAGGCAAATATGTTCGGTGTTTAGAGAAAAAAAATAGATGTAGGCTCCCCAACCCTGTTACCTCCTCCCAAAACCAAAAGGCATAGGCCTAGGCCTATCCCAGGAAACAAAAAACGTTAAACAACATTTTGTAACGTTATTTAACGTTATATAAAGTTTCTCTAAGGCTCCTCACAATGGCATAACGTTATCTACAGTTTTAGAACGTTATTTTGACGTAAGATAACGTTTTTTTGTTAGCTGGGATATGTAGGCTACAAATAACCTGCCCTGTGTAGGCTATAGATCCTAATTATGGGGGTACAGAGGTTGGAAAGTCGCTAGAATTAAGGGCTCCAGGTCACAAAGTCACTTTTTGAAACCATGTTTACTATATCAAAATTTCTCCAAAAGTCACCAGGTCACTTAAATTATTGTACCAGGTTGCTTTTCAGCTTTTTACCCATCTAGCCAAGATACATTTAGCAAATAATACAAATTTAGCCTAAACTGAATCTAGCTCATCCTGGCGAGGCCCCTGGCTGTGAGGTTGTTATGTACTCTATTAGTGGTATCCATTAAACTATCAATTAAACTATGCTGGGCACCCTATAACCCCATTCCCCAATCTTGAATTTGATTTTAGAACAGGCATTAGAGTAGGTCACCCTACTGCTCCCTCCACAATTTTATGACCCATGTGGGCACCTCAAAGAAAGGGGGCAACCTCCTCCTGTAGGTGTCAATTGGCCTCTAATACAACCACAACCACTATTGACTTAAGCACAGGACCACATATGGTGAACTAGATTCAGTATAGGCATGGCAGTACCAATACCAACACACCTGCCCCCGACCCTCCCTCCTGCCCCCCCCCCCTACCCCCTGCCCCGATCTAGACTCCAATATCTGGCTCATTTCAACATATGTTGATATGATCTTCTATAGTAGTAATGTTTTTGCTAATATCTACACACTTCCGTATTAAAGGTATAGCCTAGACCAGGGTTTCACTTTTTTGCCACCAGGTGCTGTATGCGTAGACCCTGGTCTATACCTTTAATCAGCAATATTTCTATTATTGATTTGTTACTTTCGTGCGTAACAGCAGGAGTAAAACAATGGTGGATATATAGGGCCTAGGCCTATGAAATAGTAGGCCTATCAGTTTTGTTGTCAAGCACTCTGTTCCGAGTTTGTGTTTGAGAAACCTTTTTATCATTAGAAGTTGTTTGATAAAAGAATTTGTTTGATGAGAATGAACAAAATTATGCATGAAATACTGAAAATATTGTTTACAGTAAATTCAATGAAAAAAATCGAGTTACTTTGAGAAAAATACATGTTTTTAGATAGCCTCTTTTGATTTTTCTGTTCCTGGTGAGCCCTCAGGCCTATTTCAATGTGGTGATTCGCTGGTCCCAACTAATGCCTTTT
Organism: Harmothoe impar; assembly: GCA_947462335.1. Taxonomy (NCBI): domain Eukaryota; kingdom Metazoa; phylum Annelida; class Polychaeta; order Phyllodocida; family Polynoidae; genus Harmothoe; species Harmothoe impar. The sequence goes on from OX381707.1 coordinate 76,521,492, forward strand.
TATGTATAGGGGAAACATGATATACCCTATTGGTTCTAGTATCTTTGAAACGTCATCAATATAGCAAACCTTATAATAGGCATTTCAAATTCCTCTCAGAACCAAATTTCTACTAAAGGCTGTCCATTTATTAGGACACTCACCAATAAAATCTAAATACATAACAGATTTGCTAAGCATATTGCTGGAACCTGGTTGGAGATGATCCTGACAGGGAATACCATAGGAAGGCAAAACGACCCTTATTAAGTAGTAGTTATAGGCCTATGTTGCAATGTGGTATTTTATACTTAATCATTCACTAATAGTACTTAATTCTACGATAAATCAGTAACATATCAATCAGGTAACTGGATTAAAATAAGATTCAGGTAAAAAAAGGCATTTTTCTACTTTTAGATTAGATAGTGTATACATAAGAACTAGCCGGTGATACAAAAAGAGACCACGTGAATTTCTTAAAACTGTGACTTTACACACAATTTTAAGTGCTATTTTTGAATTCCCCAGGTCAAAATACATGAGAATAAATGTGTCTGGTCCCGTTTTTTTTCAACTTTTGATAATTTCTAGAACAGTGTTATTACTTTGATAGCACCTGAAGCTATGAGCTCCAATTCACAAACCTGTAATCATAGTGAATGAGGATTAGTGGTACATATTCTCTCCATTGTCACCCCAAAAGCTCAACGATGAACATACTGCAAATGAACTTTTTCGTTGATTTTATTCAACTTGGCTGACAAACTTAAATATATACAAAACCTACAAAGTGAGCTTCATGCTTTTGGCTTTGCCAATCACTTTATGCAGTGGTCGGAATTCATGGGGGATTTGCGGCATTCAAATGCCTACTTTAGGCTCCCAGTAGCTCCTTAGTTACTTAGTGGCTCCCAGTGAACTTACAAACATTAACATTTCAAAACATCTCAGGCCATCTCCAATTAGTCTATCAATCACCCTTATATTAGAATGAAAATAAATTGGCAAGGCGGGCCCCTTAATGTAAATTTTCTACATGGTGCTGTTAAAAAATTGAGAGGGGACAAAATGGCTGACATTGTCTATATTTTCACATTATCCAAACACATGCAAAACATCAGAACGTTCACTGTAAACCTAACCCTCGTACATACTGTACTCACAGTCTCTGTTAACCCCTCATAATGTCAGCTGCACTGTAAACCTAACCCCCGTACGTACTGTACTCACAGTCTCTGTTAACCCCTCATAATGTCAGCTTCACTGCAAACCTAACCCTCGTACGTACTGTACTCACAGTCTCTGTTAACCCCTCATAATGTCAGCTTCACTGTAAACCTAACCCCCATACGTACTGTACTCACAGTCTCTGTTAACCCCTCATAATGTCAGCTGCACTGTAAACCTAACCCCCGTACGTACTGTACTCACAGTCTCTGTTAACCCCTCATAATCTCAGCTTCACTGTAAACCTAACCCCCGTACGTACTGTACTCACAGTCTCTGTTAACCCCTCATAATGTCAGCTTCACTGTAAACCTAACCCCCGTACATACTGTACTCAGTCTCTGTTAACCCCTCTCCTGTCTTAGGAATACATCTCTAAAATAATGAGCGCCTCCCTTGAATAAGCGCCGGGTCAAAGGGGCACTGAAAACAAAAGGTGCACCAAAACGCGACAATACGGTACATAAAGAGGTCAAATTGGAGCCTGAGTACCTGACTACCTGGACCATCTGGTTCAAGCCTCTACCAGCAGAGTATACTAGTGCTGTCCATGATTAATATGAAGACAGGAGGAGAGCACAAGAGATGGGTGACTAGACTAGTCTCAGATAACAAACAAGGTGACTAAAACCTAATTGTACCTTGGTGGTCACTTGGTGGACGGTGGTTGAGACAGCTGGGTGCGGACGGTGCTTGAATGGCTGTGGCTGTAGCTGGAGGTGCCTGGTGAAGGGTGAGTAGTCAGGTGTTGTTGGTGTGATGTGATACACAGACTTGTATCTGCTGTGATGTACCTGAGGGTTTTATACCCTATGAGTTCAACCAATGGCATTGTTATGAGAGACTGAATTACCATATTCATAGTCCTGATAACATTATGATGTCAATGGTGACTCTACTGTAATGTACAGCTGGGGGTTGGGGGGGGGTTGGGGTAGAAGGTATATGGCTTGTTATTGAGTTTTATGAGCACCGTGACATTTCTAAAACTATTAACATATGACGTCAATGGTAAATGGGGTAAGAGGTACTTAACCGTCAGGATGTTCACTACTACAATGTACAGGAGGGGGGGGGGTTATAAGGTACATGATGGCTTGTTAATGAGTTGTTCAAGCACCGTGACATTTCTAAATACTGGCAACATACGTCGTCAGTGGTGAATGGGGTAAGAGGTACATGAGACAATTGTGACAATTTAGAAATTTCAGAACCCCTGATAGGCTTATTAGTGCTTCAGCATTAGCGAAGCAGGAACATTATTTCAGGTGACACCCACCACCAAAAATGACTAACGTATGCCATGTACCACCGGAAAGCTCTGATTATGGGGTTTTCAGATATTGTGAGTGTAAAAGCAAAAGTTGTGAACTATGGTTATATGTACCACACATACATGCATCCTAGTTTATTATAGTAGATCCCTACAGCTTGACACATACATGATATGAATATACATTATAGTAAGGTCCATTTATAGATATATGTCTGGCCACTTCCTCTGCCTCCTACTCAGCTTCTTCTTTATTTCCTTTCTATATCCTTTCTGTATTATAAAGAGATACAGTACACATTCAGACACATGTGGCTGATTTAATAGATGAGGCTTTTAAATTCAAAGTACCACTAACATTTGTGGTTGCCATCCTCGGGACAAGGCATGTGATCAAAAATTATAATTAGAGGTAACTAAAAGTAGCATTTAGGATGTCACTTAGATAGATGGCAGTGGCGGAAGCATGTACTCATTATACTGATAATAAATGGGCTTACCACTAACAATTAGAGGAATTTGAAGTTGGTTTAAATTTTAGATGTCACTTTGATACTGATGGATGGTAGTGCATTTAAATTAAGTCCAGCAGGACAGTATCATATATGTCAGTTAATGAATGGGCACAGTACCACGGTCCGGGCTCGTTATATTGATATTATTTCTCTGAAGAAAACGAAAGTAGGAAAACGAAAGTAATGAAAGAGTCAAACTGCCCTAATGTACACATACTAAACAGTTTGATATGCCAATGGCGAGTGTACATGCACTGAAAAAAAAGCGGATGGTATGTTTGACATATACAGACCGATAGAATGTTATATTGTTTGTGTGGTTGCAAACTCGTTGGTACTCTAGGACATACTACAGATGGATGATATGTTTGATATATATTGTTTGTGTGGTTGCAAACCCGTTGGTAGTGTAGGACATACTAAAAAGCCCACTAAGAGGATACATCATAATAGGGTTCTGACTCCCTCAGTCCTCATCCCATGTCTGTCTGCAGTCCCACGGCGTGCACCCCACACAGACACTCTATAAAAAATGGTACTAATGTGCAAATAATCAGTGGTAGGAGACCTTACATTTGTCACAGAATGATAATCTGTAGCCCAAATTGTTGCCAAAGGCCTTGGTGAAAAAGTATAAAAAAAGTTGGTTGTTTCCATGCTAACCTGGTGTGATGTTTGGTGGAGTCAATGTCAAGGTCAAAGGTCACTATGCACAGTTTTTGTTAGTCAGTTTCCATGGCAACTAGCTCAAAATTGGTACACACTTTTTTATGTGGGATGCATCCTCATTTCCTGACTAACTCTCACCCCCCTGCGCCTCTGAAGATTACACCCCCAACCCATCATGGAGGCTAAGCATCAAGCACAATTAATTAGTATGGTATATTTTCTTTTGACCACCCCTCCTCCAAAAGGTGCAGGTCATCTGCATTCCCTTTCATGTGACAACTCCACAATCCAAATCTAAAATTCCAGTTGAATATTTTTCTCCAAAATCATGAAAATGCGTACATAAAGAGTATGCTAAAATAGCTCTAGACCCCCCACCCCTGTTTTCATGTACGCTTTTGTATGCATTTGCCCTGACCCCCCCCCCCACCCACAATTAGTGAGATATCCCATCCTAAACTTCTGAGTTGGGACCCCCCCCCCCCATTCCCAAAAGCCGCGTCGCAGTTGGGGGTATTCCCTTCTGGGACGGGTGACACATTCATGTATAAGGCCAAACATGAGAACAGCCACGTTTATCCTTTGCTTAAATAATTACCTAATCTGCCTTTTCTCACAAATCTTGTTAACTAGTGTGTGAGTAATATATGCTATTTTTGTTACACACTTGAATATTTGTTTTTTTTTAACCTTTAGTGCATAACATTATAATAATTTGTTGTCATTTTACAAAAAAAAAATTATTCTACAGATAAAGACTCCTACCACTTTGTTCCTCTGGGAATCGAGAGGCAGAATCAAAGATAGCATAAAAACCAAGAAAAGTGAGGAATTTTCACCAAAAATGATACATAGTGTATTGCACTCTGGGGTTAACTGAATTTTTGGTCCATGGAATATGAGAAACTGAATTACCATATTTTACAGAGCCGATGGCACATGACGTCAGTGGTGCCCCTTATACAATATACAGCTGGGGTGGGGGGGGGGGGGGTTGATGAGTTGTTCAAGCACCGTGACATTCCTGAAACCAGTAACATATGAAGTCAGTGGTGCATGGGGGTACGAGGTACATGATACAAGCATGCTCATCACCGTGATGGTTGTAGTAAATATTAAAATATTGAATATCTAAATTCACTACCATAACATTCTTGTAAAATCTCGCATATAAGCCACTCCCTGACTTTGTCCTGATCCTATAAGCAGCACTGGAGATCTGACTTGCGCAATAGCTGTGGCTTCTACGCAATGCTTTATTGTTTTATGGTATTTGAAAGCATGAACAGGCCCTCAAAGGGTTAACACTGGGAGGGTGAGAGTGCCGTCACAGTCACCTGACCATTTCATACCTATCACAGATGGGTAGACGCTAATGCCAGACCATATGCCTTACATGCATTGCCCCCCACCATCACACAAACACCATTCCTTTTGGATTCACAAATTGACGTAAGGCATTACCTTTTGATCTTGATGAAAGAATATTATGCGTAAAACTTTAAAATATCATTCTTTTAACATTTCAAAAAGTTAAATGGAGATAATTGATGATACATCTCAAGCTAGACATGTCTTATTTTGTGGAATGTATTGTGCAGGAACAATAGAAACAACCTTTTTGAGTTTCACATCATTTAGAAAATGACTACCCCCAATTGAGTACTCTTCATTGGTAAATGGCTCCGTTTACGTCCCCTGACAAGATTTATGAATGTCATGTATTGTGTGACTCGCTCTGTTTAACTGGTGTCTTATGGATGGTTGAAAGAGGTGGGCCCTGGAGAGGGGGGGTGGATCCCTGCGTCACATGTCTCAGTGGAGGCAGCACCCACTGAGTGTATGTGTAATAGAGGGGAGGGGGACTGCAGTCGGTGGACACATGAAGGGAGGCTAATGTCAGTCTGGGCAGAAGGCCAAGGTGATGCCCCATCAATGCATTCCTGGTCTTTAAGAGGCCATGTGTGTACTTAAACTGGCAGGAAAGGGGTAGATGTGAGATCATGAAAGCAGACACCTGTGTCCCCAGGAGGAAGAACCAAGTTTTTAAACTGTGTTGGCTCAGTATTCAATATGCGAGAAGATTCCAACTTTTGAATGTTAGTTCTTTTAGGTATACAACAGGTAGAGGGCACCTGGTCATAGAGGTCACCTGGTCATCAACTTGTATCAATCTTGTGAGACACAGCCATATGTTGACCAGCAAAAAGTCAAAAAGTCAACATCAGGCCTTTCAGTTTGGGGATATTGCTCAATATAACTTCATTTGATTGCCCCAAAACGGGTTACCAGGCAGTGACAGGAAGTGCCACCGGTTAACCTGGAAGTAAACATGGGGAGGGGGACTTACTACCCTAACCCAGTCAGAGTCACTTATAGCTTTAGTCTTATAACAATACTCACATGATTAGGCCACTCAAAAAAATAAAATGGTTTCTCATCACTGCGCGCATCATAAAAAGCAGCTTTGAGGAAAACTTTTTTTTTTTTTTTGCTAATTTCTGATGAAAAATTTGGTAAAAATGGACAAATATTGGGATATTTGGTATCAAATTAAAGCTAATACTGCCAGTGATGCAGTAGGATAGAAATAACTTTCATTTTCCCTACTTTTAAAGATCCATAAATTCTTAACTTCTAAAATGTGAATTTTGGTCATGAAAAACGTATATCATCCCATACATTTTAACCCGCGAATAAAAAAAAAATAAGGAAAAAAAAAGCCTCCCTCGTCAGATTTTTCAAACCTTGGTGATGAGAAAACACTCTTTTTTTTTGAGTGGCCTTAATTATACCACACATATATACCTCACCATGGTTCCCTCCTCCTGTAGATCCTCCATACCTCTACCCACTCCTCCCCCCACTAGCAAGCACATGCTCCACCTAAGGCAGTACCTGTCTCTACTCCTCCCTTTCTGTCCCTGTGACTACCCACTCTCTACCCCAATCCACTCCCAGTGGGCACAGAACATTGAATCAACATTGAAAAATGGTTGCCAATGGTGATTCAATATTGATTCAATGTTGATTCAATATTGATTCAGTAGGGAGTTCCACTGAAAATCAAGAAACTACTATACATAATATTTAAGATGTGGACTTGATAGAAAACCTATATTAAGTCCATGGAAAAAACAGAATGATAAAGATATAAAAGTAAATGCTTGGGAGCTTGAAAGATGGAAAGGTCCCTTATCCTTTACCCCACCCACTGCCTGTTGTAACTACCAGGCCCGTGGCACCTGTACTGAGTGTATACTGGGGCTTGCAGCACACTGAGTAATTACCCTGCGTCTAACCACAGGGCCAGGTGAGGGGAAATACATGAAATTTACGTTTCAATAGATTAGCAATAAAAATCAAGATCTTTCAGAGGATGTATCTTTTGTTATTGCCATTTAGGGCATTGGTTGCTTTATTGTGACCTTCATTAGGCTTAAAATCCGGGAGAAATGCTAATAATTTTGTCAGTTTTTAACTGTGCATTCAATTCTCATAAATCAAGTCTATAAGAGGAACAAACCCTTTTTTTTAAATTGTATCATTCTACCTCCATTAAACAGGACAATTTGATTCTGTTTATTGACTAATTTATTGACCAAACATGGTACAAAAAAAGTTGGTTGGGGATGAGACTCTGAATGTGTAAAATAGTGCCATGCCTTTTGATTTGATGATGTATTGCTAGATTTCCCCGGAAGAAGCATTAAAAGTGTACAACACAATGTATGCATACGGCACCTGGTGGCAAAAAACACAGAACTACCTGCAACCATGAATTAGCTAGATGGTGTTGTATACCTTTAAGTGAGAGGTGTTTGTTGCATGCTAATACAGATACCTCCCTGGGTGTGGGACGAGGCGGGGCGGGACGAGGCGGGGCGGGACGAGGCGGGGCGGGACGAGGCGGGGCGGGACGAGGCGGGGCGGGACGAGGCGGGGCGGGACGAGGCGGGGCGGGACGAGGCGGGGCGGGACGAGGCGGGACGAGGCGGGGCGGGACGAGGCGGGGCGGGACGAGGCGGGGCGGGACGAGGCGGGGCGGGACGAGGCGGGGGGGACGAGGCGGGGCGGGACGAGGCGGGGCGGCACCCTGTACAATTCTAGTACTTAGTGGGGCAGATAACTGCCCATTTTCAGTTGAATTGTGCAAAATGCGATACAAGCGTGAAAGTTGGTATAGTGACTCCTTATGGGTTATTCTTAAAATTGACCCATATTGTCATCTGAAAATTCCATTTTCTTGTTGCCATGGCAATCATTTTCCCTAGCAACCCTAAAAATCACCAAAACCTTCAATAATGAGTATATATATTGGTATTAGAAAAGTTGCATGGATACCTACCCCCCTATATTGACCCTAAAGAATGTATTGGTGTCCATGAATTGTTGCCAGGATGAATGGTTACCTAGCAACAGCAGTTTTCCATAGCAACCTAAACTTATAGCCCATTGTATACATCTTGAACATTAAAAGACCCTCTAGAAACAATTTTTGGTTGCTCATCCCCAATAAATGCACCTTTCTGACTTTAATAAGCTTATTTTCTGGTTGCTAATTCAAATATTTGCCTAGCAACAGTCATTCTTATTGTTTATTTGCCTAGCAACGCACATTTACAGGGCCCTTAGCTGAATTTCAATGAATCCTACCCCTAGTAAAATGACACCAAGGATTCTGATGGTGATTTCTGTTTGTTGCTAGGAGCATAAGTTACCAAGCTACAGCCACTGTTCCTGTTTATTTGCCTAGCAACAGTCATTCTTATTGTTTATTTGCCTAGCAACGCACATTTACAGGGCCCTTAGCTGAATTTAATGAATCCTACCCCCTAGTAAAGTGACACCAAGGATTCTGATGGTGATTTCTGTTTGTTACTAGGAGCATTAGTTACCAAGCAACTGCCACTGTTCCTGTTTATTTGCCTAGCAACAGTCATTCTTATTGTTTATTTGCCTAGCAACGCACATTTACAGGGCCCTTAGCTAAATTTTAGTGAACCCTACCCCTAGTAAAGTGTTACCAAGGATTCTGATTGTGATTTTTGTTTGATGCTAAGAGAATTAGTTACCAAGCAACAGCCACTGTTCCTGTTTATTTGCCTAGCAACAGTCATTCTTATTGTTTATTTGCCTAGCAACGCACATTTACAGGGCCCTTAGCTGAATTTTAATGAATCCTACCCCCTAGTAAAGTGACACCAAGGATTCTGATAGTGATTTCTGTTTGTTGCTAGGAGCATTAGTTACCAAGCAACAGCCATAGTTTTTTTGCCTAGCAATGGACATTAACATGGACCTAACACAATATTAATGATTTCTGCCCCCACTTACACTGAAAAGTGACAATTGCATTAATAATAAGTATGAATATTGGTACATATTGTAGTGGGTCGCCGCTGTACTATTTCTATGGAACATGTTGGAGTTATATTTGGTATATGTGTCGTCGTGTATCCAGGCCGCACTCCTGTCTACTGCCGAGTATAAGGTTATATAAGCCCACCTGAGGAATGGTGGAGCGCGGCCTGGTTATGTGCATTGAGCCGTGACCGCCACGTGTCACCCGACATATCTCGGGTACGGTGTCGGCTCGGATGCACCGGCGGGTGGTTACCCGGAGTTCCTCGGGAACTCAAGTGTTTACGAGTAATGAAGAGAATTACATAACGACCAGTACATAAGACCTGGGGTTCTGCTAATTGAGGACCCAGTCTTGCTGCGCACTTCGGCCAGCTTGACTGCTCCACAACAGAGCTTCCCCGAACTCTGTTGTACCTTTTAGGCCTAGTCCTGTCGCTGCTTCCACCTTGGTCACCCTGCGTCTTTCTCTGTTCCACCCTCTGGGGGAACTAGAGGAGATAGACGCATTGGTGTACAACTCCGGGTACAGAACTCCCTCTGTGGAGTCTGATCCAAGTGGAGTTAACCAAGATGGAAGAGAGCCTTGGAACTCGGGAATTATGTACTAGACCGTGAGCGTATACCTCCTGTATGTTCATATGACCACTGGTGTTCAGAAGCCTATTTGATTATTGCTATCCGTCTGTATGATTACGAGCCGTATGTCAGAATGAATAAAGTGTAATTTCTGAACAACCTATTTTCGAATCTGGAGTTTTTCATAGCAGATGTCTATCTTAGAATAGCCAACAGCTACACTGGTGCCGTGACCACTTTGGGTAAGTATTGATTTACATTTATTTTTGTTACTCTTCTTTCTGAAATTGAGAGGTAAGCTCTTATATGTTTGAACCAGAATTGGTAGGTTTCAAGGATAGTTATTACAGGTTGCTTTTGTGTGGTGAAGATATGTCAGATACAGAGGTACCTCCCCCGTCGGTTACTAACCAAGGGGAGGGTATGCGTCCTAGACTACGGTCTAGGGTTAGGTTTAATGCTAGGCAGAAGGTACATACTTTCAATCAGAGTAGGGAAATTGGACATGGGGGAGAGGAGGAGGCCCACGAGGTGAGATCTGAGGATTCACAAGGGGATCCTCCAGCAAAACGTCCAGCTCTAGAACCAGATAGGGGTATGGGGGGACCTGTCCAGGTGGGGGACACCTCACGGGAGGATGTGACGCTTGGACAGGTGACCATGGAAGATGCTGGAGAAGATAGTGACTCTAGTATACCTAGTCTGGAGGGTACAGTAGATATACCAGTGAGATGGGAACGTAGACCAGTACCCACTGTAGAAGCAGTGGGAGGGACTAGAGTGGTAGTCCCAGTTAGTCAGGAAGGAGTTGAGGTTGTCAAAAGAGACGACCTAGAGGAAACTCCTGAGGAAGGGGAAGAGACAGCTGAGGTAAGCTCCAGGGGAGATGGAATCTCCAGAGGAGATAAGCTGTTCCCAGATCCTTTTAGGTTGACGATACCCGGTCTAGAGGTTCCACCTTATGAACCCAGGGAGAGGTTGAGCCTGGATGACATAAGGACGCTCAGATTGAGAAATGAGCATGAACATATGAAGGAAGGGATAAGACTAGAGGAAGAATCCCTCAGAAAGTTGAAGGAGGAAAGGGAAGCTTTCGAAAAGAGTTTTTTGGCAAAGAGGTCGGGAAACATTGGGGAACATGCAGCTCAGATCAAACATCTGGAACAAATTTCTGTCAATGTGGGTCTACTTGAGGGTACTGAAGTCAGGACTGAAGTCTGAAACAGAAAAGCTAGTGGTGTGGAATAAAGAAATTAGTTCCGAGATTCTAGCAAGACAGTTACAAGTAGCGGAGTATGATGAGTTGTTGAAGAAACAGGATACTAATGTAGCTGTTGGCTATTCTAAGATAGACATCTGCTATGAAAAACTCCAGATTCGAAAATAGGTTGTTCAGAAATTACACTTTATTCATTCTGACATACGGCTCGTAATCATACAGACGGATAGCAATAATCAAATAGGCTTCTGAACACCAGTGGTCATATGAACATACAGGAGGTATACGCTCACGGTCTAGTACATAATTCCCGAGTTCCAAGGCTCTCTTCCATCTTGGTTAACTCCACTTGGATCAGACTCCACAGAGGGAGTTCTGTACCCGGAGTTGTACACCAATGCGTCTATCTCCTCTAGTTCCCCCAGAGGGTGGAACAGAGAAAGACGCAGGGTGACCAAGGTGGAAGCAGCGACAGGACTAGGCCTAAAAGGTACAACAGAGTTCGGGGAAGCTCTGTTGTGGAGCAGTCAAGCTGGCCGAAGTGCGCAGCAAGACTGGGTCCTCAATTAGCAGAACCCCAGGTCTTATGTACTGGTCGTTATGTAATTCTCTTCATTACTCGTAAACACTTGAGTTCCCGAGGAACTCCGGGTAACCACGTGCCGGTGCATCCGAGCCGACACCGTACCCGAGATATGTCGGGTGACACGTGGCGGTCACGGCTCAATGCACATAACCAGGCCGCGCTCCACCATTCCTCAGGTGGGCTTATATAACCTTATACTCGGCAGTAGACAGGAGTGCGGCCTGGATACACGACGACACATATACCAAATATAACTCCAACTGGTTCCATAGAAATAGTACAGCGGCGACCCACTACACTACCCCCCTTCAGACAATATCACAGCGTCTAAATAGCAGCACCAAGTGCAGTATTATTATACTACCTTGATACAATGACAAATTTTATCTCCAAACAACCAAAAAACAAATATATTGTCTCCAAACACATACATAGTGGAGGCAAGCGTAACTCTTTCTATCAGAACTACTAATATATTTCTTGGGTATCATAGATATGTATTCATCCTTTTTGATATTAACGTCAATCATATCAACCATCAGGATCCAGTTACACAATAATCGAGTATCATCCTTCAATAACAGTCATGATTTATGGGACTAAGAGGATAAACTCCACACAGCCAGTCAAGCCCTATAAAACAAACTTGACTATATATCATAAAGAAAATATATAAAACTTTTAAGACATATTTATCGCATACTAACCATGTCTCATCGAAAACGATTTGTTACAACAGGTATCGTATACATACAGATCAAATATGAGCACTTCTCCTTAAAAGTTACCAATTTTTAGTACAAGACATATTGGAAACAAAAAGGTGGCAAGTGTCGACTTTATAGTAAACCTTGACCCAACCCGTCTATTTGAATAGACTCACTCGCTTTACGTGCCAGAGTAAGGTTTGAAAGATCAATATTTTTGGAATAAATGAACATATAGCGTAGATCCGGTAAATGCAGTTTTCAATCCAATCAAGGTCTCCAAAACCTTATGCACCATGGTCACATAGGTGTCCTTTTTGGCGTACTCTACACAATAACACAAGTGACATTCTCCATATAGGAATGCTGAAAGCAATCAGATCAAGTGTCATGGCATCATATTTCAACGTTTCAGGGAGAATTAGTCTCCACACTTAGTTCAAAGATCAAAAACGCAGCAAGCTGAAAAATAGAATGATCCGGCTCCTCACTCGATACCTTCCTTCTGAAAGTAATCAACGGGAGCCTACGGATCTCCATAACAACTTACGCAATTTCCACTCTCAGTACCTGAATAAATTTTACGTTTTTCAGGTTCATTGATATGTTATTACCACAGATCTACACATAGTACGAATGCAGTCAAGCAACCTTTCATCTCAGTAGGTATCATCAGGATCCAGTTCCTCATACCCTTACTCATTGGACGGTTAATTCAGAGTATCACAATCGGCATACAATAATCATACCTATAGCACATGTCATCAAATCAAACAGAACCCGTTTTACAAATACTGTCTTATGGCAAAATAGAACACTCTTTGGTGATGGTTTTAACAGTTTCTTATATGACGACAACTGCAAACCTAGATCATATCAAAGTCTTTTCATAAATAGGTGATAATGATCCACTGTTCTTGTCATCTCAGTCTTTTATAAATATATATGTATATATAGTCATCCTGTGACCCATAGTCTATGGTATAAAGCATCATACGGTCCGTGGTGTATTAATAACCCCACTACTGCAAAAGTTCAACCTTGATGACGACACATGGTAGAGGTTCCATATATGCTGCAACTGGGAATGTTTTTATGACTCGCCACTCAGCAAAAGTTCTTCATTTCTGGACACTGGAGACATGCATTCACTAGATCGATTGTCACTCATCTCAATGGATATGTCCATCCCAGACCCTAGCTGCAAAGCATCAGGGTTAGGAAAATGCACTTGAGTACCCATAGGTACACTCGCCATGGATACAGGAATGTCCAGGGTAGATGGACGATGGTTCCCAGACATAGAACCAGTCGTCACAGGTAGGTCCATTGGAGGATCCACCATCATGGATTGTTCGAGTTCGTTTTCAGGAGCCATAAGCGCCTCAGCATCACGGATAGACAGACGTAGGTCAGCCTCTGCAATTGCATTGTTCAGCTCCATCAGTATCTGAACCGCCTCTCTAGTCTCACTTTCCGTTATCTGGTAAGGTGACTGACAAGAGGTGGTGTCGAGTATTGGTGTTGAGACAGGAGTCGAGTTGTATGACTCTGCCTGCAGTTCATTCACCACCATCCTCGCTAGAGTGGACACCCCGGCTGGAGTATCCATAGTCTTAAAGGAAGACACGGTTGTGTCCACCCCCATTGTAGTATACTGCATCGTCTTAGCATCAGACGACACAGAGGTAGACGTCACAGCAACAGGTGTCACCGAGACAGGTGACACAGGAACAGACGTCACAGCCACAGACGTCACAGGGACGGGTGACACCGGAACAGACGTCACAGCAACGGACGTCTTAGGAACAGACGTCACAGGAACCAACTCCGATGACCCACAGGCCATGGAGGTGGCAGCCACGTAACTGCAGTCGGCCAGGTGCGTCTCGTCCTCTGTAGATGGAGGTGGAGGACTCCTAGGGGTATTACTAGCCCTGGAGTCAGCTCTCAACCTTTGTGCGTATGCATCACCGTCAAATCCTAAGGGAAGAGGGGCAGAACCCCGTTCAACCCTGTACACACTCTCGTCGTACCAACTTGACAATGGTATCTCATAGCAATCTTCGAAAAACTCAGCCAACTCTTCATAGAAGTCATCGTTCTGCTGAGCTTCCTTTCTATAGCTAGAAAATTCTTCCGTTAGACCACCAATTTCGTGTTCTAACTTCCGAATAATTTTGGTTTTTAGACTAATTTCAGTCCTGGCAGCAGTTAGCTTATGCTCAGCAGAACTGACCATATCCTTACTGCGATCCAACTTGACTTTGAGATCATCAATTAAAAATTGACTTTCCATACGAGATTTTTCAATATTCAATCTCAAATCATCTACTATTCTGCTAGAGGTTGCTACCATGTCATCTCGTTGTCCCAACTGTCTTTTGAGGGCTTCATTCTCCTCAGTCATTTTGGACATTTTAGATAGGAGTTCTGCTTTAGCAGTCTCCACCTTCTCTAATTCGGCCAAACGACTTTCTTAAACCAAATGCTCAGCTTGAGCCCTAGCTCCTTGCAGAGCTAGTTGACAAGCGAGATCCAGTGTGTCAAATGAACTTTTAAGTCCAGTGACATACTGTTCTTTCAGAAGATTCCTGATACTTATATTCTCAGGGTGATCAATATCACCAGTCAGCTTAGGCAGAGGGACCGACTCCAAAGAGATATCTTCCTCACCCACTCCAGATGATGGAGAGTTTAGTGAGAGACCCCCCATACAGGTAGATGGTGATGGAACGGGGGATAGTCTACGACCAATCTCCTGTTCCTTCCTCATCTCTATTTTACTTGATTGAACCCTGCCTGTGGGTGGGGTGAATTTCTGGTCCACCCAATCATCTCCCTCAGATTGGAAATCAATCGTTCTATAGATCATTTTAGATTTGGAATCCTCTTTCCCACTTACTGACTCTATCTTCCCTGTTACATACCCTTGACTATCAGTAGAAGTATTTTCTGTCTTTAATATCTTCCTTGATACTCCCGGGTTCCCTCTAGCTTCAGAGATTGTGGTAGGAGGTATTACCTCCTCTCCCACAAATACACAGTCATCCTCCTCCTCTACAGGAGAAGCCAACAGGTCATTTACCATTTTCTCCTCTATGGCTAGCCTTGGGCTAACAGCAACCCTCGGTAATGATCCGCCAGAGCCCTCCTTGTTGGATTCAGTAGTATTCCTACTAAACCCACAGGAAGACCCTGGAGAACGTCTTTTGGTTGGGGTCGATCGGCCGTCAGGTGATGAGTCTAACCCAGCAGAAGCTGAGGACTCCTCTGAACCTGTGGTCCGCATCTCTCCTAAGGTAACCGAGACAGGAGTGTACACTCCATGGTCCACAGTTTTACCTTCAGACAGCATTTTACCTTTAGGAGGAGTGGCCAACTCCATTTTACTACGATAATCAGAGGCTTTCTCTGGAAAGTCCTGAATGTAGTATGGCCACGCCTTTCGATTCAACCACAACCTTCTCGGGTTATGGTTGAACACCAAGGTGTATGCCAACCCCTGTGGTACCCTCACACACTTTTCTCTGTCCGTGAGTCCTAAGGCCTCCGGACTATTCTCGAGAATATCTAGATTGGACATGGCAGTTTCAGCCTTCATATGGTGTACATCCACTAAATGCCTTACCATACAACCCTTTCTAGATGTGCTGAAAGGTTCACCATCTTTCATACATTTAACTGAGCGATTAGACTTGGCCCGGCACTGCCACATCATTTTGGAGTGCGCGTGGAACTCCACTAGATGTCGTGCGAACTGGTACAGGTCCAAATACTCAGCTATTGGATTTCTATCCATACACTCATTGAATGGGCATTGCCCCGAACCTATTCTCCAACCTCTACCAGGTTTATAAGTAGGCATACCTGGCGGGACAAATGTCATCCAGGCCCATTTCAACCGGTCTCTATCCTCGTTGGAGAGGTCGGCAGCCCTGTATGTCCCCATACTTTGCTTTATAACCTCATCCCAGAACTTGTAAGCTTGATGTGCCCCTGAACTAGTATGCTCTAACCAGAACTCCATATCCCTCTCTGTATCTTCGTAGGATGGTAGCCTAGCTCGGCTCCCTATCTCCCCAGTAACCTCTCCTGTATAGGGTCTGGACTTAGAATTATCGGAAGGAGGTCTGAATAGTTTAGTACATTTCTTCTCGTTGAATTTGTCCAACTCTTGGATGTATGCCCCCCTGCATATCATACTCCCAGGAATCACTGCATCCGGCTTAAATTTCTCAAATTTAGCTGCTAAATGCATTACTGCCATGGTTGGAATACGTTCCGGAGTTGACTGTGTAGGGGCATTCCAATCGGGTACAAAGTTACCATGCACCGGATGTAAACCATCCGCACGGTCATACGACATAGCACCCCACGGAGCGCCCACTGGAACGTCACTGACCGAGTGCACCGGTATCCCGGGCATATTCGGGTCAGTCCGGGTCACTCCCGAAGAAGGTGGTGACGCAATATTCCCAACCTGGAACAAGGGAAATCCCCCGGCCTCGAGTCCTTTCAACCCCGGCCCTGACACGAACCCCCTAGCCTGCGCCACTGATAAACCCATATCTACCAGTTTCCTTACATGTTCTCCCCGAGCTAGGAGATACTGTGTGGTTTTAACCTTTTCAGTTCTCCTTATCTCAGAGATATTACTGTGATTTCGGCGTTTCACACCCCTATTCTTCATCTTAGCTGGTGGTTGATACACGAATTTAGGTAAATCTGCATCCCGAAATCGTTTTGGAAGATCATAATCGACCGGAGCTGTTGACTCCAGGTCCCCCAAAGCTAACAACTCTCTCTGTTCCTGCGACAGAGGGGTAACTTCCGTCGAGTGACTCCTTCTATGGGAGTCTCCCGACGGATAGTTATCCGCCATGATAACTACACAGAGGGCGGCCCAGAGGAGCCCACTCTTAAAATGAGCTTCAATGAGTAGTAGAATCAGGAAAATTGTTACAAAAGTGTCCTCCTGTACTACCTCACTTTAGTGTCTCCTCTCTCCCTCACATGTAGATGTTCTAACCGGTGATTACATACGCGGAGAGAGGTGCCTTCGCATCCACCCTCTCCAACGGTATGTGCAGGACTGACGCTTTCCGCGCCAAACCAGCATGCGTGCGCATCCAAGCGCAAAGGATCACGGGTACCGGATAGCCCTTCCCGAAGAAGTTATCCGGTATTATCCGAAGAAAACCGGGTGGCGGAGTAAACTGCGTAGTAGTTGCAATCTTCGCCGGGTTCTCTCGGATTGTATTTTACACATCATTTCAAGTAATAGCAATTCTTTAGTTCGTCACGGCTGTATTATTTGTAGCTTATGAACTTTCAGAACGCTGTTTAAACAAACATTATAAAAAAAATACGTGTCAAAGTAAATTTCTTTGGTTGTCCGAACAAATTCGGAATACGTATGAGTCCCTTCTCATGTTGTTGTAACGAGTTCTACACCCGTACTTTCCACATAATATTTCTTATTAGGATCCTCATATTATCCTTAGAAAAATTACTGACTAGGTTTGATTGGATTCTAATCCGAAACCATCACGACAAGTACTAAATGGGAAACCAACTCACAGACCATAGCATGTAAACATTCAAAACTAACTTTAGTAAAGCAGAACGTTGGGTACCCCAATGCCATCTACTGGTCAATTTCACCATTATTCCCGTCACAAAGACTAAAGAATAAAATCCGGTATTTCTCGTTGTGTTTTTGACAATTAGCACCAGTTACGCAACTTTCCGGGGTTTACCGGGTAAGTCCTTGGAGACCCGAACTATTTCGGGTAACCACAACAAACAAACCCAGCCCCGCCGCTCTTACGTAACAGCACCTCGACCCGCTATACGAGCACTTCTACGTATGGGTCCTTGGGGTTTCTTCTTCTCAATTACTGTAGGAACCTCCCTAGTTTCCTTTTCAGTAACTAACTTCTTCTTCTTCTTCCTACCATCGACTTTTCTAGCTGGCGTTGCTTTTCTAGTCTTCTTTGTAGGCGGGGGTGTCGTAACCTGTGTTTTACGCACCCACCTGGGTTGGGGCATTGGTACTTCTACCAAAGGCTCATTCTCATCGCCGGGCCGGCGACCTAGCCAAGGCTTCAGGCGATCTACATGGCCTGCAACAATCTTGCCTTTCACATTTTTCAACAACACAGTAACATCCGATATTACTTTTGTCACCTCAAATGGCCCATCCCAACCTTTCGAGATTTTTCCATGTACAGGTGGTTTCAATCTCACCACCTTCTGTCCAACTACATACTTCCTCTCTCTCAAGCCTGTATCATACCCTACTTTCTGATGGATGGCCGCTTTCTTCAAATGGCCTCTCACCAATGCATAGCCTTCCCGCAATTCTCTACGCAGAGATTCCGCAAATGCCACACGGCATGGGACATCCTTTCTCCGCAGTACACTGCCAAAGACCAAATCTGCAGGCACTATGATCTCAGATCCAAATACCAGGCTGTTAGGAGTGCAGCCAGTTGAAGCATGCACCGTACCGTTGTATGCATGAGCCACATACTGGGAAAACGTGTCCCAGTCATCCTGATTAGAATTAACCAGTGTGGTCAGCCCCTGAATCAATGTGCGGTTGAATCTCTCAACCATCCCATCCGACTGGGGTTGGTACGGATTAGTGCGTGTCTTAACTATGGCCAATTCTTCCAGCATCCCCTGAAAGAGACGCGATTCAAACTCCCTACCCTGGTCTGAATGTAACATGAGAGGTGCGCCAAATGTTAGTACCCACTCCTCAACCAAAGCTTGTGCGCAAGTTAATGCCGTGTGATCCTTCATTGGGATCACCTTCACGTACTTTGTATAGTAGTCTTGTACCACCATCATGCACACGTTGGAGTTTGGAGTTGTCTGGAAGCCAGTGATTATATCAATGGCTATCCTCGCAAATCTGACTCCGAACAGTTCTTGTCTGAGAGATGTTTTACCTTTCCCAGGGCCCGGCTTCACCAGGCAACACGTTGGGCATTCACTCAACCAACGTATTACGTCCTTAGACATCCCAGGCCAGTAATATCTCCTCGCTAGTTTGTCCAAAGTCCGTTTCCTGCCAAAATGAGCGGAAGTCTGATGACCATGGAAAAACTCGAATACTTCCCATCTCAGAGAAGCTGGCAAGACTATCTGTAGCCTCCTCCTGGCTTTGCCTTCAAGAGTTTTCCATCTACACAATAGGCCGTCTCGCACTACCAACTGCGACCATTGGCCCACTAAGTTCCTTACTTCCACACATTCTAATGACAGAGCAGGTCTGACGGGACGAGCAGCTCTCTCCAGGATCAGATTCCGTATCATATTGATACCATCGTCCTCCTGCTGAGCTTCAAGTATGGACTCCGCCGACCAAAACACCAAGTTCTCCTCCCAGGCCGGATCAAAATTCATTATTGGAGCCACCAACGCGTTATGTATGCCACAGTCTTCACAGTCCATTCTTGCACATCTTCGGATTGGTCTCCTAGACAAACAATCCGCATTTACGTGCTTCACTCCGCTCTGATGCTGAATCTGGGTATTCTCTATCCCTAGTTCAAACAACGCGGAGATCCATCTACCCATCATCCCATCTGCCTCCTTGAAATTAAGGAGCCATCTCAAGGATGAATGGTCTGTTCGTAGAATAAAATTCCCACCATACAAATAATGGCGGAATTTCTTTGTGTATACTACTATGGCCAACAACTCTCTCTTGGTGGTGCAATAATTGCGTTGAGTTTTACTCAAGCTGTTGCTAGCAAATGCCAAGGGCACTTCCCTACCCTCCTGCACTTGGGATAAGACAGCGCCTATGCTATCGTTGCTAGCGTCGGTGTCTAGGATGAACTGATCACCCTCAGTAGGATAGCTCAGCACAGGAGTTACCGTGAATAACTCCTTCAGCTTCTGAAAAGCCTGTCCAGCTAATTCCGTCCAAATAAACGGTGGTAGCTTCAACATTCCCTTCCTTTTTCCTACTACCAGCGCCTGTAATGGAGCCGACACCTCAGCAAATCCGGGAATGAAATCGCGGTAGTACGAGCAAAAACCCAAAAATGACCTCACTTCTTTCTGGTCTTTTGGTGTTGCCCAATTAGCTACAGCCTCTAATTTCCCTGGATCCGCCGAAATACCTGTGCCACTGACTATTCGGCCCAGATATTCCACTGATTGCCTGAAGAACTTGCATTTCTTAGCTTTCAGTCTAAGGTTGTAGGATCTCAGTCGATCCATCACCTTGTTCAAATTTGATAGACACTCCTCCCGAGTTTTCCCGAAAACTATGATGTCGTCTAGATAAACTAGACAGTTTTTCCACAACAATCCCCTTAGCATTGTCTCCATCATATTCTCGAAAGTAGCCGGAGCATTGCATAAGCCAAATGGCATTACATTGAACTCAAACAACCCCCTGTGGGTTGTGAATGCTGTCTTTTCCTTATCCTCTGGGTGCATCCCAATCTGCCAGTACCCTGACTGGAGATCTAAGGTACTAAACCAGTGATTGCCTCCCAAGGAATCCAGACTTTCGTCAATGCGTGGCAAGGGGTAGGCATTCTTCCTCGTAATCCCATTTAGTCTCCTGTAATCTATACAGAACCGACAGGTGCCATCCTTTTTGGTAACCATTACCACCGGACTAGCCCATGGACTATCTGAGGGCCTTATTATCCCTTCCCCTAACATCTTGTCCACCTCATCCTCCAATGCCTGCTTCTTAGACAACGGGAGGCGCCGGTATGGCAAGCGCAATGGTGGGCTAGAACCGGTGTCTATCCGATGAGTTACTCGGTCAGTTCTACCCAATTGCTCTCCTGGAGCAGAGAACAAGTCTGCATTCTCGCACAATAGCTGAGCCAGACTCTGTTTGTCCTCCTCCGTCTCCAAGTGGCTATCTGTTACTAATGGTAAAAGATGCAGTGGCAATCCATATCCTTCCTTCCTATCCTGCTCCCCAGTGTCTTGCAATACCACTGGCATAGCGGATGGATCCAAAGCTCCTATTTCCACTGCTCTCTTCACTGCTAACTCTACTTCCGGTGAGTCAGCTCTTCCTACCACGTCAGCATATGTTACGTCCCCAAAGGTCGTCCCTTTTTCCAGGTACACATCCTGAAAAGTCATATTACTGACTGGTACTACTGTTCGTCTTGAACTCTGCACTAAGGCACTGGTGGAAACCAACCCCAGCTTACTCAAATGCTGCTGATTCGGTTCCACCACCCCCATGCGGTCGAATTCCATTTCCCGGCAGTATACAACTACATTGCACACATGGCGGGGAGGAATTCGCACTGTCTGAGAGACAGACGAGACGCCTGAAATCCGGCGGAGTACACACTGGACCTTCATCTCTTGTGGATACTGAAGAGTGAGTTCCCCTGTCACACTATCCAATACCGCTCCATACAGAGAACAAAAATCTACTCCCAAGATTCCCTCATCCGTCAATTCAGCTACAGTTGTTGAAACAACAAATGAATGTTGATTCACCCAAAAGGGTATCACCTGTCTGCCATGTGTCCGCATATGAGACCCATCAGCACTTCTGACCAACCCAGACCCCACAGGGTTAGTCGACAGACCTGCGAGCTTCTTGAAGAAATGGTGACCCATCATGGAGTGACTAGCTCCAGTATCGATCAGAAATTCCCCCAAGCAGCCCTGAATCTGCACAGGCAAGTACCATCTCTTCCCTTGTAAAGGAGAAGGTTGCAAGGCAAATCTCTGGATTCCAGCTTCACCGCCCAAGTCATATCCCCTCGAGTTGAGAAACTTAACTATAGGATCATCGGGTTTGAGTCGCGAAGCACAAAACCTTTCTACTTCTTCCGCCAACTCAATTCTGCGGACGGTGTCCAGATGAGCTAAATCTTCAACACCTTTCTCGTCCGTTCCCTGGGGCCCATCTCCACCTGGCGGATCAGACTCAGGTGCGGCTAACCCCAGCGGTTCCCATGAAATGGAATCTTTTGATTCTCCCCTGATAGTACCTTTGACAATCACAGGTGGGGTTGTTATCTTGTCATCGACAACAACCCCTGTTAGTTTTCCGTCGGTGGTGGGCTTTGGTCAGAAGAGGGTCCGTCTTTTTGTTTCTCGACCGATGATACATTCTTAGTATCCATGGACCAACATGTCCTTGCAAAGTGACCCTTCTTCCCACAATTATAGCATTTCGTGTCTTTGTTGGGTTTCCCCTTACCGCGACCACGAGTTGCGACCTTTTCAGCCTTCTCAGCTTTACTACGCTCCTCCATGACTTTTCCGATCATGGTTTTCAATGCACCCTCCTCTGGCGCTTGAGCGTCTGATCCTGGAACCTTTCGTCTTACATAAAAAGAACGACGTCCTTTCCATTTAGGATCTATAGCTGCCACCTCTTGCACTCCCTCTGTAGTCAGTTCAACCTCTTCTACGGGCATCTCTATTACTGCTACAGGGGCTGCCTCTACAGTTTTCAACAGCTTCCTCTTTCTCAGAGCATCTTCCGTAAGCTCGAAGATATCTGCTAGTGACATAGTGGTCTTCCACTGTGAAGCAATCTCGCTCGACAATCTTTCGTCTTTAAGTCCATCTATATACAGGCTGGACAACTTCCTTACCAGCCATGGATCACTTGGACTCATAGATGCAAATGCTTCTGCTGCTAGCACTCTGAGAGCCATTCCAAACTGTCTGTGCCCTTCACCGGGCTTCTGAACTCTTGCCTCTAGCTCAGATGCGGGATCCGCACCGGATGTGGAACCTAAAGCCCAAGAAGCTGTTTCCACTAATCCCTTGTACGTTCTTCCCCCGCTTAATTCAAAGCTTGTTAGGGCGGGATCACCAGGACCATCCCGCAGACACCATGACAAAGCTGCAAGGCACTCATCGCCTTCCCAACCATTATGTCTCATATCTGCTGAAAATCGTGTGAACCATTTCCTCCATGGAACCGAGCCATCATACTGCTTCATCTTGATAGCCTGCTTCTTTACAGGTGTCATTCCCGTTCTCAACGGTATATCAGCCTGACTCAAAGCATAGTCCACTGCCTTAAAGTTTCCCACGTCATTCGGTACCGCATCAATCCCCAATCTTCTAATTGCTGGATTGCTCTGGAACACTGCCTCATCTTCCATTGACATATTTCCCCTATGTTGATAGGGTGTCCCACTCTGATTAGTACCTCCGGTCCTTGGTGTATACATGCTTCCTGGAGTTACATGACTGCCAGGTAATGGGGGAGGTGGTATATTGAACATAGGCCTCGCGTTCCCATAACAGTTATCCGGTCCCACATTGCCCCATCCCCCGTAGGAGGTGTTAGGCCCGGCCAGATTCCCTTGACCTGGAGGCCGAGCATTCATGTATGCTCCACCGGGCAAACCTGGTCTACCTACCGTAGACACATTTACCGGAACTGTAGGAACTTGCCTTGTCCCTGGAGCTGGAGTAGAATGAGCACCTGGAGCTGGAGCAGTGTTAACTGGTCCCACAGGAGGCTTATTCCCTGTAGCCCGTGCTACCGGAACGTCTCCTTTTACTCCCTTAGTGTCATTCTCCACACTCACTGATTCTGTTTCTTCAAGAAAGCAATCTAACTTCTCCTGAAACAGCTTTTCAACTCTACCACACAGTTCTAACATGAACTCCTCATTCTTATCAAACTTACTGCCATGCATGGATGAGTGTCCACTCACACTGGATAACATATCTGCTGTATGTATCACCATGGAACTATCTAGATCCTCAGTGACAGGTGGTTTCACTACCTCCTCCACCGTATTGACTATAACTACTGAGGGCTCGTCGGCAGTCACAAAGGTCTCATCTCTAGACACCTCTTGCGCCTTTCCCACTGGGTCCCCAATTTCCTTCGTCCCTTTTGGTTCTAGTTTGTTCACCATGTGATTTTCAGCTTGTTGAGCTAGCGCCTCTAACTCTCCTAACTTAGTGTAGTGGGTCGCCGCTGTACTATTTCTATGGAACCAGTTGGAGTTATATTCGGTATATGTGTCGTCGTGTATCCAGGCCGCACTCCTGTCTACTGCCGAGTATAAGGTTATATAAGCCCACCTGAGGAATGGTGGAGCGCGGCCTGGTTATGTGCATTGAGCCGTGACCGCCACGTGTCACCCGACATATCTCGGGTACGGTGTCGGCTCGGATGCACCGGCGCGTGGTTACCCGGAGTTCCTCGGGAACTCAAGTGTTTACGAGTAATGAAGAGAATTACATAACGACCAGTACATAAGACCTGGGGTTCTGCTAATCGAGGACCCAGTCTTGCTGCGCACTTCGGCCAGCTTGACTGCTCCACAACAGAGCTTCCCCGAACTCTGTTGTACCTTTTAGGCCTAGTCCTGTCGCTGCTTCCACCTTGGTCACCCTGCGTCTTTCTCTGTTCCACCCTCTGGGGGAACTAGAGGAGATAGACGCATTGGTGTACAACTCCCGGTACAGAACTCCCTCTGTGGAGTCTGATCCAAGTGGAGTTAACCAAGATGGAAGAGAGCCTTGGAACTCGGGAATTATGTACTAGACCGTGAGCGTATACCTCCTGTATGTTCATATGACCACTGGTGTTCAGAAGCCTATTTGATTATTGCTATCCGTCTGTATGATTACGAGCCGTATGTCAGAATGAATAAAGTGTAATTTCTGAACAACCTATTTTCGAATCTGGAGTTTTTCATAGCAGATGTCTATCTTAGAATAGCCAACAGCTACACTGGTGCCGTGACCACTTTGGGTAAGTATTGATTTACATTTATTTTTGTTACTCTTCTTTCTGAAATTGAGAGGTAAGCTCTTATATGTTTGAACCAGAATTGGTAGGTTTCAAGGATAGTTATTACAGGTTGCTTTTGTGTGGTGAAGATATGTCAGATACAGAGGTACCTCCCCCGTCGGTTACTAACCAAGGGGAGGGTATGCGTCCTAGACTACGGTCTAGGGTTAGGTTTAATGCTAGGCAGAAGGTACATACTTTCAATCAGAGTAGGGAAATTGGACATGGAGGAGAGGAGGAGGCCCACGAGGTGAGATCTGAGGATTCACAAGGGGATCCTCCAGCAAAACGTCCAGCTCTAGAACCAGATAGGGGTATGGGGGGACCTGTCCAGGTGGGGGACACCCCACGGGAGGATGTGACGCTTGGACAGGTGACCATGGAAGATGCTGGAGAAGATAGTGACTCTAGTATACCTAGTCTGGAGGGTACAGTAGATATACCAGTGAGATGGGAACGTAGACCAGTACCCACTGTAGAAGCAGTGGGAGGGACTAGAGTGGTAGTCCCAGTTAGTCAGGAAGGAGTTGAGGTTGTCAAAAGAGACGACCTAGAGGAAACTCCTGAGGAAGGGGAAGAGACAGCTGAGGTAAGCTCCAGGGGAGATGGAATCTCCAGAGGAGATAAGCTGTTCCCAGATCCTTTTAGGTTGACGATACCCGGTCTAGAGGTTCCACCTTATGAACCCAGGGAGAGGTTGAGCCTGGATGACATAAGGACGCTCAGATTGAGAAATGAGCATGAACATATGAAGGAAGGGATAAGACTAGAGGAAGAATCCCTCAGAAAGTTGAAGGAGGAAAGGGAAGCTTTCGAAAAGAGTTTTTTGGCAAAGAGGTCGGGAAACATTGGGGAACATGCAGCTCAGATCAAACATCTGGAACAAATTTCTGTCAATGTGGGTCTACTTGAGGGTACTGAAGTCAGACTGAAGTCTGAAACAGAAAAGCTAGTGGTGCGGAATAAAGAAATTAGTTCCGAGATTCTAGCAAGACAGTTACAGGTCATAAATCATAGAAACTGTGCATATGGGATTTTCACACTTCCGCAGGCCAGCATTCTCAGGATATTCATTTTTTAATGATTTTTTTTGTCCTATAATATGGGGATGGATGAGTTCTTGATGTTACATATGGGTTTTCATGGTTAAATATCTATATTTTATGTTCCAGGGGCCTAATATGGGCCAAAAATGACCCAAAATTGGGCGAATAGTTCAAATAAATGACTTAATTTATCATTTTTTTGATAGAATACACTAGATATGTGTGGTTCCACATTTTTTACTTAAACTATGAGTCCTTGTGGTAAATCTGGAACAAAAAGTGTAGAAGTGGAAGCATATTTTCTATATTTTTCGAGAAATATGAATTTTGTGAAATAGAATGTCCGGGCGAATTTTTAACAACATCCCCCCTCCTACTTATTCCCCATAATGCATATGTGTTCATTTTTGCCATAAAAAAATTGAATTATGTGGTAGGGAATGTATGGTGAAAAAAAAATTAGATTTCCTCTGTAATCTTCTTCCTGAAGGGGTTATCAGTATTTTTTGTGAAAAATACCAAACTTTCCTGTGTGGACAGAAGATAAACATTATTACTGTGCCTGTCTCCCATTGATATATTTAACCATTCTAATTATGTTAGTAATTTACCCTCCACACATACCTAAGTGCCTAATGTACAGGACTTTTGGTTTTAGGTCATGCTCTGGAATAGCAGGGGTTGAAAGGTCCCCATGTCCGGGCGATATGTCCGGGCGAGACATGTCCGGGCGAGTGACATGTAATGGTCTACATGAGATTTCACATGGTAATAATGGGTCTACAGAAATGGCAGACCTACCATCAGAAAGGGGATCATGTCTGTAACGCTATGCAAAGATCCACATTTTGATAACTGTTCTAGATCGATTAATATGAAGCAATATGTGACCTGTGGTATGGAGGTAGGTGCGTGATGAACACCCAACATGACCCTATTGTACATGTATGTATGTGGTCAACAAGCTACAAGACCTTATTGTACATTCTATGTATGTAGTCATCACCCCATTGTACATGTATGTATGTGGTCATCACCCTACATGACCCTATTGTACATGTATGTGTGTGGACATCAACCTAAATAACTTTATCGTACATGGGCCCTGTGAACCTGCTGACCAGCCTTTGGCTGTGTCGGTTTTAAAAGTCGGTTTTAAAACTATATGAGTGTGTGATCATCACCCTACATGACCCTGTTGTACATGTAGATGCGTCATCATCACCCTACATGACCCTATTATACATGTATATAGGTGATCATCAACCCACATGACCCTATTTTACATGTATGTATGTGGTCATCATCCTTTATGACCCTATTGTTTAATCCCATCAGGTGAGACCATGGAATAGGCTGGGGATGTCAGGTTTTTCCCCTGTGTGGAGATCTATGTGTCATCGGGTTTGAGATGTTGACTGCTGGTTTTGAATTAGTATTGACAAATATAAGTTGATACGTACACTTAAAGGGTTGAATTAGACCTATTAAACATAAAAGCAAGGGAAGGAGGGATAAATATAGACATATTATTTAGCCTAGGGAATCACTTGTATGCTACTTTATGGGGAAAATGTCCGCCCGAGTGACATTTTGCATTGTTACAAGGCATTTTCAATGGTGATTTCTTAGCTATTAACAGATTTTTGCCCCACTTAAGCTATATACTACCTAAAAGTGTATGACTTGGGTCTTTTCTTCTATATAATTGGTACTACCTAACTAACTCTGTACTCCTGTTAGCCTAAAGGACAAGTAATGTATATTTAGGGACCTAAAAATGAGGTAAAATTCAAGTCACACCCCTATATAAAATTACCTAGTGGCAAGGAATATACTTATTAAGATTTGTTATAATAGTCAAAAACTAATATATATGGCCCACAGGAACAAGAAAAAAATATATATAGGGAGCAAACACATATAAGAATTATTATGGCTGCCCATAGTGAGAAATACTCCAAATGTCACTCGCCCGGACATCATTTTCAGGGTCTATAGGTTCTAGGTGTTGCCATAGCAACGGTTTTCATATTTAACTCATATCACTTTATGAGCAGGTAGTCCAACACCTATATATCACCCACAAGAAAGGTCATTAAGATACTCCGAATTCTTTTTTCAGACCCCCCGATTTACCCCCAACCCCCATATGCACACTTTCTGTGATTTATGACCTACAAGTAGCGGAGTATGATGAGTTGTTGAAGAAACAGGATACTAAGTTAGGAGAGTTAGAGGCGCTAGCTCAACAAGCTGAAAATCACATGGTGAACAAACTAGAACCAAAAGGGACGAAGGAAATTGGGGACCCAGTGGGAAAGGCGCAAGAGGTGTCTAGAGATGAGACCTTTCCCAGTAAACACCCTACGTAATTCCAACGTAGCTCTGAGGTTTCTCTAGGTAGTTTTCCAACCAAAGGTTTGAGATTGGTAAATTTGGAAGGTTTGTAGACGTCAAAACATGAAGGTTTATTTACGTGCAACAGACGTAGAAGTCTGATTTACGTTTATCTACCTCATTCGGACGTAAATTTACGTAACAAATCTACGTAGATCTACGTTAAACTACGTAATTTTTCAACTTCAATTGGGTATATAACTTCTCAGTTTCACACTAGGTGGCAGCACTTTCAACTGTGGAGAGAATATGACAGCTCTTTAATGAATCTACCACATTCAAGCAGTAATTTTTCATCAATTATGAATTAAATGTTATGCAAATGATACATATACAATTTGATAATCATATATTATGGACAGCGGGATAAAGAATTAAGCATTGATATGCACATTAAAGCACTTTACTGGGCAGACACCACATTGTCTGTTAATGTAAATGTGTCTGTGATATCTTTGTCTGAATCCCACTATGTAATATTATATTAATGTGTTTACAAAGTTGGACGTAGATTTACGTCTGAGCTACGTAAGTCAGACCTGCAGGTTTGAGATTGGTAAATAAACCTTAACGTTCTAACGTTGATAAACCTTCCAAAATTACGTAGTTCAGACCAAAAAGCAACGTTAATTTACGTCTGACCAACGTAATTGTGTTTACTGGGTTGTGACTGCCGACGAGCCCTCAGTAGTTATAGTCAATAAGGTGGAGGAGGTAGTGAAACCACCTGTCACTGAGGATCTAGATAGTTCCATGGTGATACATACAGCAGATATGTTATCCAGTGTGAGTGGACACTCATCCATGCATGGCAGTAAGTTTGATAAGAATGAGGAGTTCATGTTAGAACTGTGTGGTAGAGTTGAAAAGCTGTTTCAGGAGAAGTTAGATTGCTTTCTTGAAGAAACAGAATCAGTGAGTGTGGAGAATGACACTAAGGGAGTAAAAGGAGACGTTCCGGTAGCACGGGCTACAGGGAATAAGCCTCCTGTGGGACCAGTTAACACTGCTCCAGCTCCAGGTGCTCATTCTACTCCAGCTCCAGGGACAAGGCAAGTTCCTACAGTTCCGGTAAATGTGTCTACGGTAGGTAGACCAGGTTTGCCCGGTGGAGCATACATGAATGCTCGGCCTCCAGGTCAAGGGAATCTGGCCGGGCCTAACACCTCCTACGGGGGATGGGGCAATGTGGGACCGGATAACTGTTATGGGAACGCGAGGCCTATGTTCAATATACCACCTCCCCCATTACCTGGCAGTCATGTAACTCCAGGAAGCATGTATACACCAAGGACCGGAGGTACTAATCAGAGTGGGACACCCTATCAACATAGGGGAAATATGTCAATGGAAGATGAGGCAGTGTTCCAGAGCAATCCAGCAATTAGAAGATTGGGGATTGATGCGGTACCGAATGACGTGGGAAACTTTAAGGCAGTGGACTATGCTTTGAGTCAGGCTGATATACCGTTGAGAACGGGAATGACACCTGTAAAGAAGCAGGCTATCAAGATGAAGCAGTATGATGGCTCGGTTCCATGGAGGAAATGGTTCACACGATTTTCAGCAGATATGAGACATAATGGTTGGGAAGGCGATGAGTGCCTTGCAGCTTTGTCATGGTGTCTGCGGGATGGTCCTGGTGATCCCGCCCTAACAAGCTTTGAATTAAGCGGGGGAAGAACGTACAAGGGATTAGTGGAAACAGCTTCTTGGGCTTTAGGTTCCACATCCGGTGCGGATCCCGCATCTGAGCTAGAGGCAAGAGTTCAGAAGCCCGGTGAAGGGCACAGACAGTTTGGAATGGCTCTCAGAGTGCTAGCAGCAGAAGCATTTGCATCTATGAGTCCAAGTGATCCATGGCTGGTAAGGAAGTTGTCCAGCCTGTATATAGATGGACTTAAAGACGAAAGATTGTCGAGCGAGATTGCTTCACAGTGGAAGACCACTATGTCACTAGCAGATATCTTCGAGCTTACGGAAGATGCTCTGAGAAAGAGGAAGCTGTTGAAAACTGTAGAGGCAGCCCCTGTAGCAGTAATAGAGATGCCCGTAGAAGAGGTTGAACTGACTACAGAGGGAGTGCAAGAGGTGGCAGCTATAGATCCTAAATGGAAAGGACGTCGTTCTTTTTATGTAAGACGAAAGGTTCCAGGATCAGACGCTCAAGCGCCAGAGGAGGGTGCATTGAAAACCATGATCGGAAAAGTCATGGAGGAGCGTAGTAAAGCTGAGAAGGCTGAAAAGGTCGCAACTCGTGGTCGCGGTAAGGGGAAACCCAACAAAGACACGAAATGCTATAATTGTGGGAAGAAGGGTCACTTTGCAAGGACATGTTGGTCCAAGGATACTAAGAATGTATCATCGGTCGAGAAACAAAAAGACGGACCCTCTTCTGACCAAAGCCCACCACCGACGGAAAACTAACAGGGGTTGTTGTCGATGACAAGATAACAACCCCACCTGTGATTGTCAAAGGTACTATCAGGGGAGAATCAAAAGATTCCATTTCATGGGAACCGCTGGGGTTAGCCGCACCTGAGTCTGATCCGCCAGGTGGAGATGGGCCCCAGGGAACGGACGAGAAAGGTGTTGAAGATTTAGCTCATCTGGACACCGTCCGCAGAATTGAGTTGGCGGAAGAAGTAGAAAGGTTTTGTGCTTCGCGACTCAAACCCGATGATCCTATAGTTAAGTTTCTCAACTCGAGGGGATATGACTTGGGCGGTGAAGCTGGAATCCAGAGATTTGCCTTGCAACCTTCTCCTTTACAAGGGAAGAGATGGTACTTGCCTGTGCAGATTCAGGGCTGCTTGGGGGAATTTCTGATCGATACTGGAGCTAGTCACTCCATGATGGGTCACCATTTCTTCAAGAAGCTCGCAGGTCTGTCGACTAACCCTGTGGGGTCTGGGTTGGTCAGAAGTGCTGATGGGTCTCATATGCGGACACATGGCAGACAGGTGATACCCTTTTGGGTGAATCAACATTCATTTGTTGTTTCAACAACTGTAGCTGAATTGACGGATGAGGGAATCTTGGGAGTAGATTTTTGTTCTCTGTATGGAGCGGTATTGGATAGTGTGACAGGGGAACTCACTCTTCAGTATCCACAAGAGATGAAGGTCCAGTGTGTACTCCGCCGGATTTCAGGCGTCTCGTCTGTCTCTCAGACAGTGCGAATTCCTCCCCGCCATGTGTGCAATGTAGTTGTATACTGCCGGGAAATGGAATTCGACCGCATGGGGGTGGTGGAACCGAATCAGCAGCATTTGAGTAAGCTGGGGTTGGTTTCCACCAGTGCCTTAGTGCAGAGTTCAAGACGAACAGTAGTACCAGTCAGTAATATGACTTTTCAGGATGTGTACCTGGAAAAAGGGACGACCTTTGGGGACGTAACATATGCTGACGTGGTAGGAAGAGCTGACTCACCGGAAGTAGAGTTAGCAGTGAAGAGAGCAGTGGAAATAGGAGCTTTGGATCCATCCGCTATGCCAGTGGTATTGCAAGACACTGGGGAGCAGGATAGGAAGGAAGGATATGGATTGCCACTGCATCTTTTACCATTAGTAACAGATAGCCACTTGGAGACGGAGGAGGACAAACAGAGTCTGGCTCAGCTATTGTGCGAGAATGCAGACTTGTTCTCTGCTCCAGGAGAGCAATTGGGTAGAACTGACCGAGTAACTCATCGGATAGACACCGGTTCTAGCCCACCATTGCGCTTGCCATACCGGCGCCTCCCGTTGTCTAAGAAGCAGGCATTGGAGGATGAGGTGGACAAGATGTTAGGGGAAGGGATAATAAGGCCCTCAGATAGTCCATGGGCTAGTCCGGTGGTAATGGTTACCAAAAAGGATGGCACCTGTCGGTTCTGTATAGATTACAGGAGACTAAATGGGATTACGAGGAAGAATGCCTACCCCTTGCCACGCATTGACGAAAGTCTGGATTCCTTGGGAGGCAATCACTGGTTTAGTACCTTAGATCTCCAGTCAGGGTACTGGCAGATTGGGATGCACCCAGAGCATAAGGAAAAGACAGCATTCACAACCCACAGGGGGTTGTTTGAGTTCAATGTAATGCCATTTGGCTTATGCAATGCTCCGGCTACTTTCGAGAATATGATGGAGACAATGCTAAGGGGATTGTTGTGGAAAAACTGTCTAGTTTATCTAGACGACATCATAGTTTTCGGGAAAACTCGGGAGGAGTGTCTATCAAATTTGAACAAGGTGATGGATCGACTGAGATCCTACAACCTTAGACTGAAAGCTAAGAAATGCAAGTTCTTCAGGCAATCAGTGGAATATCTGGGCCGAATAGTCAGTGGCACAGGTATTTCGGCGGATCCAGGGAAATTAGAGGCTGTAGCTAATTGGGCAACACCAAAAGACCAGAAAGAAGTGAGGTCATTTTTGGGTTTTTGCTCGTACTACCGCGATTTCATTCCCGGATTTGCTGAGGTGTCGGCTCCATTACAGGCGCTGGTAGTAGGAAAAAGGAAGGGAATGTTGAAGCTACCACCGTTTATTTGGACGGAATTAGCTGGACAGGCTTTTCAGAAGCTGAAGGAGTTATTCACGGTAACTCCTGTGCTGAGCTATCCTACTGAGGGTGATCAGTTCATCCTAGACACCGACGCTAGCAACGATAGCATAGGCGCTGTCTTATTCCAAGTGCAGGAGGGTAGGGAAGTGCCCTTGGCATTTGCTAGCAACAGCTTGAGTAAAACTCAACGCAATTATTGCACCACCAAGAGAGAGTTGTTGGCCATAGTAGTATACACAAAGAAATTCCGCCATTATTTGTATGGTGGGAATTTTATTCTACGAACAGACCATTCATCCTTGAGATGGCTCCTTAATTTCAAGGAGGCAGATGGGATGATGGGTAGATGGATCTCCGCGTTGTCTGAACTAGGGATAGAGAATACCCAGATTCAGCATCGGAGCGGAGTGAAGCACGTAAATGCGGATTGTTTGTCTAGGAGACCAATCCGAAGATGTGCAAGAATGGACTGTGAAGACTGTGGCATACATAACGCGTTGGTGGCTCCAATAATGAATTTTGATCCGGCCTGGGAGGAGAACTTGGTGTTTTGGTCGGCGGAGTCCATACTTGAAGCTCAGCAGGAGGACGATGGTATCAATATGATACGGAATCTGATCCTGGAGAGAGCTGCTTGTCCCGTCAGACCTGCTCTGTCATTAGAATGTGTGGAAGTAAGGAACTTAGTGGGCCAATGGTCGCAGTTGGTAGTGCGAGACGGCCTATTGTGTAGATGGAAAACTCTTGAAGGCAAAGCCAGGAGGAGGCTACAGATAGTCTTGCCAGCTTCTCTGAGATGGGAAGTATTCGAGTTTTTCCATGGTCATCAGACTTCCGCTCATTTTGGCAGGAAACGGACTTTGGACAAACTAGCGAGGAGATATTACTGGCCTGGGATGTCTAAGGACGTAATACGTTGGTTGAGTGAATGCCCAACGTGTTGCCTGGTGAAGCCGGGCCCTGGGAAAGGTAAAACATCTCTCAGACAAGAACTGTTCGGAGTCAGATTTGCGAGGATAGCCATTGATATAATCACTGGCTTCCAGACAACTCCAAACTCCAACGTGTGCATGATGGTGGTACAAGACTACTATACAAAGTACGTGAAGGTGATCCCAATGAAGGATCACACGGCATTAACTTGCGCACAAGCTTTGGTTGAGGAGTGGGTACTAACATTTGGCGCACCTCTCATGTTACATTCAGACCAGGGTAGGGAGTTTGAATCGCGTCTCTTTCAGGGGATGCTGGAAGAATTGGCCATAGTTAAGACACGCACTAATCCGTACCGACCCCAGTCGGATGGGATGGTTGAGAGATTCAACCGCACGTTGATTCAGGGGCTGACCACACTGGTTAATTCTAATCAGGATGACTGGGACACGTTTTCCCAGTATGTGGCTCATGCATACAACGGTACGGTGCATGCTTCAACTGGCTGCACTCCTAACAGCCTGGTATTTGGATCTGAGATCATAATGCCTGCAGATTTGGTCTTTGGCAGTGTACTGCGGAGAAAGGATGTCCCATGCCGTGTGGCATTTGCGGAATCTCTGCGTAGAGAATTGCGGGAAGGCTATGCATTGGTGAGAGGCCATTTGAAGAAAGCGGCCATCCATCAGAAAGTAGGGTATGATACAGGCTTGAGAGAGAGGAAGTATGTAGTTGGACAGAAGGTGGTGAGATTGAAACCACCTGTACATGGAAAAATCTCGAAAGGTTGGGATGGGCCATTTGAGGTGACAAAAGTAATATTGGATGTTACTGTGTTGTTGAAAAATGTGAAAGGCAAGATTGTTGCAGGCCATGTAGATCGCCTGAAGCCTTGGCTAGGTCGCCGGCCCGGCGATGAGAATGAGCCTTTGGTAGAAGTACCAATGCCCCAACCCAGGTGGGTGCGTAAAACACAGGTTACGACACCCCCGCCTACAAAGAAGACTAGAAAAGCAACGCCAGCTAGAAAAGTCGATGGTAGGAAGAAGAAGAAGAAGTTAGTTACTGAAAAGGAAACTAGGGAGGTTCCTACAGTAATTGAGAAGAAGAAACCCCAAGGACCCATACGTAGAAGTGCTCGTATAGCGGGTCGAGGTGCTGTTACGTAAGAGCGGCGGGGCTGGGTTTGTTTGTTGTGGTTACCCGAAATAGTTCGGGTCTCCAAGGACTTACCCGGTAAACCCCGGAAAGTTGCGTAACTGGTGCTAATTGTCAAAAACACAACGAGAAATACCGGATTTTATTCTTTAGTCTTTGTGACGGGAATAATGGTGAAATTGACCAGTAGATGGCATTGGGGTACCCAACGTTCTGCTTTACTAAAGTTAGTTTTGAATGTTTACATGCTATGGTCTGTGAGTTGGTTTCCCATTTAGTACTTGTCGTGATGGTTTCGGATTAGAATCCAATCAAACCTAGTCAGTAATTTTTCTAAGGATAATATGAGGATCCTAATAAGAAATATTATGTGGAAAGTACGGGTGTAGAACTCGTTACAACAACATGAGAAGGGACTCATACGTATTCCGAATTTGTTCGGACAACCAAAGAAATTTACTTTGACACGTATTTTTTTTATAATGTTTGTTTAAACAGCGTTCTGAAAGTTCATAGGCTACAAATAATACAGCCGTGACGAACTAAAGAATTGCTATTACTTGAAATGATGTGTAAAATACAATCCGAGAGAACCCGGCGAAGATTGCAACTACTACGCAGTTTACTCCGCCACCCGGTTTTCTTCGGATAATACCGGATAACTTCTTCGGGAAGGGCTATCCGGTACCCGTGATCCTTTGCGCTTGGATGCGCACGCATGCTGGTTTGGCGCGGAAAGCGTCAGTCCTGCACATACCGTTGGAGAGGGTGGATGCGAAGGCACCTCTCTCCGCGTATGTAATCACCGGTTAGAACATCTACATGTGAGGGAGAGAGGAGACACTAAAGTGAGGTAGTACAGGAGGACACTTTTGTAACAATTTTCCTGATTCTACTACTCATTGAAGCTCATTTTAAGAGTGGGCTCCTCTGGGCCGCCCTCTGTGTAGTTATCATGGCGGATAACTATCCGTCGGGAGACTCCCATAGAAGGAGTCACTCGACGGAAGTTACCCCTCTGTCGCAGGAACAGAGAGAGTTGTTAGCTTTGGGGGACCTGGAGTCAACAGCTCCGGTCGATTATGATCTTCCAAAACGATTTCGGGATGCAGATTTACCTAAATTCGTGTATCAACCACCAGCTAAGATGAAGAATAGGGGTGTGAAACGCCGAAATCACAGTAATATCTCTGAGATAAGGAGAACTGAAAAGGTTAAAACCACACAGTATCTCCTAGCTCGGGGAGAACATGTAAGGAAACTGGTAGATATGGGTTTATCAGTGGCGCAGGCTAGGGGGTTCGTGTCAGGGCCGGGGTTGAAAGGACTCGAGGCCGGGGATTTCCCTTGTTCCAGGTTGGGAATATTGCGTCACCACCTTTTTCGGGAGTGACCCGGACTGACCCGAATATGCCCGGGATACCGGTGCACTCGGTCAGTGACGTTCCAGTGGGCGCTCCGTGGGGTGCTATGTCGTATGACCGTGCGGATGGTTTACATCCGGTGCATGGTAACTTTGTACCCGATTGGAATGCCCCTACACAGTCAACTCCAGAACGTATTCCAACCATGGCAGTAATGCATTTAGCAGCTAAATTTGAGAAATTTAAGCCGGATGCAGTGATTCCTGGGAGTATGATATGCAGGGGGGCATACATCCAAGAGTTGGACAAATTCAACGAGAAGAAATGTACTAAACTATTCAGACCTCCTTCCGATAATTCTAAGTCCAGACCCTATACAGGAGAGGTTACTGGGGAGATAGGGAGCCGAGCTAGGCTACCATCCTACGAAGATACAGAGAGGGATATGGAGTTCTGGTTAGAGCATACTAGTTCAGGGGCACATCAAGCTTACAAGTTCTGGGATGAGGTTATAAAGCAAAGTATGGGGACATACAGGGCTGCCGACCTCTCCAACGAGGATAGAGACCGGTTGAAATGGGCCTGGATGACATTTGTCCCGCCAGGTATGCCTACTTATAAACCTGGTAGAGGTTGGAGAATAGGTTCGGGGCAATGCCCATTCAATGAGTGTATGGATAGAAATCCAATAGCTGAGTATTTGGACCTGTACCAGTTCGCACGACATCTAGTGGAGTTCCACGCGCACTCCAAAATGATGTGGCAGTGCCGGGCCAAGTCTAATCGCTCAGTTAAATGTATGAAAGATGGTGAACCTTTCAGCACATCTAGAAAGGGTTGTATGGTAAGGCATTTAGTGGATGTACACCATATGAAGGCTGAAACTGCCATGTCCAATCTAGATATTCTCGAGAATAGTCCGGAGGCCTTAGGACTCACGGACAGAGAAAAGTGTGTGAGGGTACCACAGGGGTTGGCATACACCTTGGTGTTCAACCATAACCCGAGAAGGTTGTGGTTGAATCGAAAGGCGTGGCCATACTACATTCAGGACTTTCCAGAGAAAGCCTCTGATTATCGTAGTAAAATGGAGTTGGCCACTCCTCCTAAAGGTAAAATGCTGTCTGAAGGTAAAACTGTGGACCATGGAGTGTACACTCCTGTCTCGGTTACCTTAGGAGAGATGCGGACCACAGGTTCAGAGGAGTCCTCAGCTTCTGCTGGGTTAGACTCATCACCTGACGGCCGATCGACCCCAACCAAAAGACGTGCTCCAGGGTCTTCCTGTGGGTTTAGTAGGAATACTACTGAATCCAACAAGGAGGGCTCTGGCGGATCATTACCGAGGGTTGCTGTTAGCCCAAGGCTAGCCATAGAGGAGAAAATGGTAAATGACCTGTTGGCTTCTCCTGTAGAGGAGGAGGATGACTGTGTATTTGTGAGAGAGGAGGTAATACCTCCTACCACAATCTCTGAAGCTAGAGGGAACCCGGGAGTATCAAGGAAGATATTAAAGACAGAAAATACTTCTACTGATAGTCAAGGGTATGTAACAGGGAAGATAGAGTCAGTAAGTGGGAAAGAGGATTCCAAATCTAAAATGATCTATAGAACGATTGATTTCCAATCTGAGGGAGATGATTGGGTGGACCAGAAATTCACCCCACCCACAGGCAGGGTTCAATCAAGTAAAA
Source organism: Harmothoe impar (assembly GCA_947462335.1). Classification (NCBI taxonomy): domain Eukaryota; kingdom Metazoa; phylum Annelida; class Polychaeta; order Phyllodocida; family Polynoidae; genus Harmothoe; species Harmothoe impar. Next base: position 76,559,546 of record OX381707.1, read on the forward strand.
TAGAGATGAGGAAGGAACAGGAGATTGGTCGTAGACTATCCTCCGTTCCATCACCATCTACCTGTATGGGGGGTCTCTCACTAAACTCTCCATCATCTGGAGTGGGTGAGGAAGATATCTCTTTGGAGTCGGTCCCTCTGCCTAAGCTGACTGGTGATATTGATCACCCTGAGAATTTAAGTATCAGAAATCTTCTGAAAGAACAGTATGTCACTGGACTTAAAAGTTCATTTGACACACTGGATCTCGCTTGTCAACTAGCTCTGCAAGGAGCTAGGGCTCAAGCTGAGCAATTGGTAAAAGAAAGTCGTTTGGCCGAATTAGAGAAGGTGGAGACTGCTAAAGCAGAACTCCTATCTAAAATGTCCAAAATGACTGAGGAGAATGAAGCCCTCAAAAGACAGTTGGGACAACGAGATGACATGGTAGCAACCTCTAGCAGAATAGTAGATGATTTGAGATTGAATATTGAAAAATCTCGTATGGAAAGTCAATTTTTAATTGATGATCTCAAAGTCAAGTTGGATCGCAGTAAGGATATGGTCAGTTCTGCTGAGCATAAGCTAACTGCTGCCAGGACTGAAATTAGTCTAAAAACCAAAATTATTCGGAAGTTAGAACACGAAATTGGTGGTCTAACGGAAGAATTTTCTAGCTATAGAAAGGAAGCTCAGCAGAACGATGACTTCTATGAAGAGTTGGCTGAGTTTTTCGAAGATTGCTATGAGATACCATTGTCAAGTTGGTACGACGAGAGTGTGTACAGGGTTGAACGGGGTTCTGCCCCTCTTCCCTTAGGATTTGACGGTGATGCATACGCACAAAGGTTGAGAGCTGACTCCAGGGCTAGTAATACCCCTAGGAGTCCTCCACCTCCATCTACAGAGGACGAGACGCACCTGGCCGACTGCAGTTACGTGGCTGCCACCTCCATGGCCTGTGGGTCATCGGAGTTGGTTCCTGTGACGTCTGTTCCTAAGACGTCCGTTGCTGTGACGTCTGTTCCGGTGTCACCCGTCCCTGTGACGTCTGTGGCTGTGACGTCTGTTCCTGTGTCACCTGTCTCGGTGACACCTGTTGCTGTGACGTCTACCTCTGTGTCGTCTGATGCTAAGACGATGCAGTATACTACAATGGGGGTGGACACAACCGTGTCTTCCTTTAAGACTATGGATACTCCAGCCGGGGTGTCCACTCTAGCGAGGATGGTGGTGAATGAACTGCAGGCAGAGTCATACAACTCGACTCCTGTCTCAACACCAATACTCGACACCACCTCTTGTCAGTCACCTTACCAGATAACGGAAAGTGAGACTAGAGAGGCGGTTCAGATACTGATGGAGCTGAACGATGCAATTGCAGAGGCTGACCTACGTCTGTCTATCCGTGATGCTGAGGCGCTTATGGCTCCTGAAAACGAACTCGAACAATCCATGATGGTGGATCCTCCAATGGACCTACCTGTGACGACTGGTTCTATGTCTGGGAACCATCGTCCATCTACCCTGGACATTCCTGTATCCATGGCGAGTGTACCTATGGGTACTCAAGTGCATTTTCCTAACCCTGATGCTTTGCAGCTAGGGTCTGGGATGGACATATCCATTGAGATGAGTGACAATCGATCTAGTGAATGCATGTCTCCAGTGTCCAGAAATGAAGAACTTTTGCTGAGTGGCGAGTCATAAAAACATTCCCAGTTGCAGCATATATGGAACCTCTACCATGTGTCGTCATCAAGGTTGAACTTTTGCAGTAGTGGGGTTATTAATACACCACAGACCGTATGATGCTTTATACCATAGACTATGGGTCACAGGATGACTATATATATGTCAGGCGCAGAATCAGAACCAGCTCAATTCCGGAATTGCTCTGGCACAATTCCGGAACTGCGCAGGGCAATTCCGGAATTGCTCCCTATTTACATTGGGCAGTTTCAGAATTCCTAACTATTCTACACATAAAACATTTAGATATATTTGTCAATGTTGTTTGAGTATGATGCCCATCCCATTGGAGGTGTAATAACATTCAGTAGGATGTCCCTATGCATCCTACACCTCACAGTAGGTGTGAATAAGGTGTGACAGTAATGTCTCTTGTGTGATAAAACAATGGGAGTTCAGTTTCCTTTAACCCAACAAAGAGCTAAATAATACAGTAAACTGTCTTTGCAAATACTTTTTAATCCTACCTTTCTGTTTGTGTAGCACACTAACTTATTTCAAAAGACTTGTTACTGAGATGTAAAAGTTCCGATATTGCGCAAATTCCGATATTGCGCGTGACATATACATATATATTTATAAAAGACTGAGATGACAAGAACAGTGGATCATTATCACCTATTTATGAAAAGACTTTGATATGATCTAGGTTTGCAGTTGTCGTCATATAAGAAACTGTTAAAACCATCACCAAAGAGTGTTCTATTTTGCCATAAGACAGTATTTGTAAAACCGGTTCTGTTTGATTTGATGACATGTGCTATAGGTATGATTATTGTATGCCGATTGTGATACTCTGAATTAACCGTCCAATGAGTAAGGGTATGAGGAACTGGATCCTGATGATACCTACTGAGATGAAAGGTTGCTTGACTGCATTCGTACTATGTGTAGATCTGTGGTAATAACATATCAATGAACCTGAAAAACGTAAAATTTATTCAGGTACTGAGAGTGGAAATTGCGTAAGTTGTTATGGAGATCCGTAGGCTCCCGTTGATTACTTTCAGAAGGAAGGTATCGAGTGAGGAGCCGGATCATTCTATTTTTCAGCTTGCTGCGTTTTTGATCTTTGAACTAAGTGTGGAGACTAATTCTCCCTGAAACGTTGAAATATGATGCCATGACACTTGATCTGATTGCTTTCAGCATTCCTATATGGAGAATGTCACTTGTGTTATTGTGTAGAGTACGCCAAAAAGGACACCTATGTGACCATGGTGCATAAGGTTTTGGAGACCTTGATTGGATTGAAAACTGCATTTACCGGATCTACGCTATATGTTCATTTATTCCAAAAATATTGATCTTTCAAACCTTACTCTGGCACGTAAAGCGAGTGAGTCTATTCAAATAGACGGGTTGGGTCAAGGTTTACTATAAAGTCGACACTTGCCACCTTTTTGTTTCCAATATGTCTTGTACTAAAAATTGGTAACTTTTAAGGAGAAGTGCTCATATTTGATCTGTATGTATACGATACCTGTTGTAACAAATCGTTTTCGATGAGACATGGTTAGTATGCGATAAATATGTCTTAAAAGTTTTATATATTTTTTTATGATATATAGTCAAGTTTGTTTTATAGGGCTTGACTGGCTGTGTGGAGTTTATCCTCTTAGTCCCATAAATCATGACTGTTATTGAAGGATGATACTCGATTATTGTGTAACTGGATCCTGATGGTTGATATGATTGACGTTAATATCAAAAAGGATGAATACATATCTATGATACCCAAGAAATATATTAGTAGTTCTGATAGAAAGAGTTACGCTTGCCTCCACTATGTATGTGTTTGGAGACAATATATTTGTTTTTTGGTTGTTTGGAGATAAAATTTGTCATTGTATCAAGGTAGTATAATAATACTGCACTTGGTGCTGCTATTTAGACGCTGTGATATTGTCTGAAGGGGGGTAGTGTAGTGGGTCGCCGCTGTACTATTTCTATGGAACCAGTTGGAGTTACATTTGGTATATGTGTCGTCGTGTATCCAGGCCGCACTCCTGTCTACTGCCGAGTATAAGGTTATATAAGCCCACCTGAGGAATGGTGGAGCGCGGCCTGGTTATGTGCATTGAGCCGTGACCGCCACGTGTCACCCGACATATCTCGGGTACGGTGTCGGCTCGGATGCACCGGCGCGTGGTTACCCGGAGTTCCTCGGGAACTCAAGTGTTTACGAGTAATGAAGAGAATTACATAACGACCAGTACATAAGACCTGGGGTTCTGCTAATCGAGGACCCAGTCTTGCTGCGCACTTCGGCCAGCTTGACTGCTCCACAACAGAGCTTCCCCGAACTCTGTTGTACCTTTTAGGCCTAGTCCTGTCGCTGCTTCCACCTTGGTCACCCTGCGTCTTTCTCTGTTCCACCCTCTGGGGGAACTAGAGGAGATAGACGCATTGGTGTACAACTCCGGGTACAGAACTCCCTCTGTGGAGTCTGATCCAAGTGGAGTTAACCAAGATGGAAGAGAGCCTTGGAACTCGGGAATTATGTACTAGACCGTGTGCGTATACCTCCTGTATGTTCATATGACCACTGGTGTTCAGAAGCCTATTTGATTATTGCTATCCGTCTGTATGATTACGAGCCGTATGTCAGAATGAATAAAGTGTAATTTCTGAACAACCTATTTTCGAATCTGGAGTTTTTCATAGCAGATGTCTATCTTAGAATAGCCAACAGCTACAATATGACATTGTCTGTATGCCTGTCCCCTATGTTTTAATTCAAGGAATGGATCCATGTCCATGAATAGTTACTTAACAACAGCAGTTTTCTATAGCAACTATTAAATCATGGTAGTGTGTATAGAGCATGATGATACTTTTTAAAAACCAACCTAGAGTTAGGCAGGCACACAACACAGTATATAGTCTATGCCAAAATCATGCCTAAGTAACTTCAGAGGGCTCCAGATGGAATTGTACTATTAAAGCAACACTGTTCTAGTCTACTTTGTGGTTAAGTGTGAGTGGTGCAGTCTTTGGGAAAACATGCGGGACAGTGGCAATGTCCTTCTAAAATGCCACCGGTCCAGCAGATTGATTGGTGTAGCAGGACCGAATATGTTGGGCTTTCCTGAACTAGAAGAATTCAGTTGGGCTTCTAAAGCTGATATATGTATGTCAATATACTGTGTAAAACTATATATCTATCCTGATTTGGCCATGAATGATTTCAAATAAAATGTATCTTTAATGGACAAAACTCTAAATACTTAAAATGCAGAAATCATTGGATATGGCCATGGCTATCTGGTCCTCCAAAAAATGTAGCCGGTCCTTCAATATTGAGAATTTACAGGATCAAACGTCCTGTAGGATGAAAAAGTTTTCGCAACGACTCTTGGTGAGCATGCCCCTTTAGTACACTCTCCGCGACATAAATAACTTAAAATCATAGAAAAGAGACTTTCTTCCCAGCTACTTGGTCCAATACATGACACAACGCTGCGGTACTGTGTGATTGAGAGAAGGATTTATTGTAGTCTAGGTCAAAGAGTTGGACAAGGTCGTCACACAACACAACAGCAGAGGTAAACAAAACCCGCCTCTGCTTGGAGAGCAACACTGCTCGGGCAGATGAGTAAAACTGTTCCTTTTCTTCCGTTTTCCAATAATTTCCTCGTATGTGTAGTTCATAGAAAAAGTGGCATACATTAGCGACATTTGACGTGTCGTGTCGGTAAGCAACCAGGGTACGTGAAATTACTCTCCATGAAACGGAAAATTCTCTCGAACGGAAAAGAAAATACCCAGAGAAGAGACAGCTTAGATATCTAAGATATAGACCTTCACTAAGAGTCTAATTTATGTGTCTATCCTATTTAATCGTACGTGTCCTGGGTCTGCCTATCTCATTTCACATTTTGCAACGTTTTGACATGCTATACACAATTAATCTTTCCATTTGTAATAAGACATTTAATGATACAAGTGCACTCCTTGAGGAATTGATGAAATGATAGTTGATACAAAAATTGATTTTTAGCATAATCATGGTTCATGCCAAACCACTTTTCCCTTTTACAGTATTTTCTTTTATATCATCTGTGGAAGTGGTTTTGTTGATGCTGCCTCAAATTGCCTTTTACCAAAATCCAAACCATCCTGACAACCTCCCCACCCAGTAAGTGGCTCCTCTATATGTCATCGATATATCAGGCAAACACCTCTGCTCCCCAACAAATGCATCTGAAACTGTGAAGGGCCAATCGCTTTACCATTTTCTCTCGACAACATTTCGAGCGATCATTATGGCAACCGTGGGAAGTGATAGCGTAGCGTCTGTGGCGCGCTATTAACAAAAGTTGATCTCACACATATTGTACATTGACAGTGGATGGCAGTGACTACACTTCTGACAAAAATATTGTGTACAGAGCCAGGATAGCACTTTGTCTAACTCATTTTAATTTACTCATATCTATGAATTTGTAAGTAATTTCAGTCTACAATGCCATTTGTTCACGTAGCCACAATTTTCTCCCAAGTGTCAGCTATCTTATAATTATAAATGTAAAATGATGAAAGTTGAATAATGTCATTTTGTGGTAAAACTATTCTGTAATTTATATGTAGGTTATTAACTAGTTAGCCTTTCCATATTGTTAATGAACCACAGTGCTGAGGTAAAAGAAAAGATATCTGTGTTGTTAATGTTGTATAACTGAGGTTTATGTCAGGTAATCACCTTATAAGGTCATGCGGGTCATGTGACGACTGCACGATACTGTGAAAGCATTTATATTCAGTGGTTTATATTTTTGCAGAATAGTAAAATTTGGCAATTCCATGGGTATTTATTGCATACTGTAGTATGTTTAATTTAATTTAAGATTTTTAATTTCCACAATTTTCGCGAAAATATATAAACCCGTGAAATAAAGTACAACCACAGTAGTTAGGCTTCTTGTCTGACACAACTCTGTATGCAGTGGTTATATCAAAGCTTTCAGTTTACATCAATTATAAATGGATATGAAAAAATTCTACAATCGTTTTTCAATATGTAAACAGAACATAAAACTCTCTTACCTTCAAGCATTTTACATGATTAAACTACTGTTATAAAAATAATCAAGTAAACATAGCAGTAATCTCTTAATACCAAGATGTTTCAAAACTTCATGTTTTGAAAAAATATTTGGTTAATAACAATTTGGTTATTCTGACTAAGAGTTCTTGACTGTTTAAATAACACTCACACAGGGTTTGCAGGCTATATATGTCCAGCAGAAAGACCTAGTTATGACTAGATGATGCTATAAAGTGGGATCCTGTACCTTAAAGCAACTACCCCATTACAATATTTGAGCTGACTGGCCCCAACCAGACAGTCAGGTCTGTTTGAGACGGGTCTCCTCAAAACATTGTAGTGCGACTGGGGCTTCACGAGCTTCTTATTTCTTCTGTCGTGAACAATTTCAGTCCATTGAGTGACTGAAATTCTTCCGTAAAATCACAAGGTTGTTAATTTGCGAAGGAAATCCTGTATTCAGACTGTAAGTAGTGGACTAACTTCACGCTATGTACAACATATGGTCTAGAAAGTGTTGCTCCAATATCCTCTCCTCCCCCTGCACACAACTAAACTGTGGATGAGTCTTTGGTATGAAAGAAAATCCTCTAGGATTGAATTAAGTTGTATTCAATTGTGCGGTACCTTCTAAATTAAGCGCACGCTTCTTTGAGAGGTTGCAACATCACAAAAGCTTAACCGTGAAGGTGGTTGCCTGGTTACCAAATATAGCGTCCAGACACCAAACGAGACTTGTAAGCTCCCACCTGATTGGTTGATATATTTCACATACAAAAAGGGCATCCTCAAGTGACTGCGTAACAAACACATTATCTAACACCATTGCTGATTGGTTGATTCTGCCAATACCATGTTATAACGCTAGCTCTGATTGGCTGATTATGTTACTCACACATTATGCACACATACAGCGCGGTACAGATTGCATCTCTATAATAATGGCAGATACGAGCAATAAATCATCAAGTATATAGAACATGCGTCAACGCTATGTACAATTTTCCTTCTAGTTTTTGGCATGACACCTCACGAATCTCATGATGATTTTATGAAATGTTTATAGTGTATTTGTAGAGAATGTAACAGAGTTATAATACAAGAGAAAATGGTGACACTCAGTGGTTTATGTACAACTCCAGGTGCCTGCGGGTCAATGCACCACATTAAGTAGAACGACGTAACCTCTATTGTGGTTTGCGGTGTGTGTGTGGTTATATAAGCCTATTTGTGGAAATGGCTAAACTATAAGTATAGTATTCATCATAGCACGTAGAACACCAGGAAAGGGTATGTGGAATTCCAATATATGATGGACTAGAGCTGATCAATTTGACTTATCATCAATTTGCCTTTGTGGATTGTATCCACTGAACATAAACTTCTTTTTTTTAAACTCACTTTATGAAAGTTGTTGACATTTTTAACACATGTCTGTTGCCACTGTAGATGAAGAAACAGTGGTTAATCTCATAAAACAGAAAGGTTATTTTACACAGTAATCAAAAAGAGTTGAAAAATGATTGGAGGGAGTAACGATTTATAATTTGATTGAAAACGGGGCGCAAATCTGGGTGTAAATCTTGACGTGCATGATACATAAAGAATAAAAATGAATTTTCTTATTCTCTGCAAATGTATATCAGTGTAATCTCATTATGAATATTAGAATTTCATTTCAATAACAGTACAGAGTCAAATTAAACTATATAATGTGGCAGACTCAATATGTATCATATTTGAATGAACACTCCTTCATGAAAATAATACTGTGGTTATCCTGATTCTGATAAAATAATACATCCGGAATATATTTCTTGACTTGTGGCAACCCTGTATCTTTAGCATATTCACAATAAATACCCACCTAATAAATATAGCTATCTACAGTTTGCGACTACAAAAATCACTGAATGCACTCATGATCAAGTAAGAGAGACCTATATCACTGACTAGTTATTTCTCTATATCCTTTCCTCTTCGCTTTGCCAGTGTTAGTAGCAAACTCAGAAAATCTTGGGAACAAAGATTTCTTTGCTCATTCAGGGAAAGATTTCACGATAAATATCATCAGATGAGATAACGAAGATTAGTATGAACGAGTAATTCTGCCGTAACTCAAATGAACAAATCATGATTGTTTATGCAACATTAAAAAAATGTAACCTACACATTATTTCGTTCGTGAGTACAACTTTGTCTAATGTGTTTGTCAACTGAAATCAGCAGCAGAAACAATCCTTAATGTCTAAATTACTAATGAGAATGTCAACAGAAAAGGCGTTTAACAAATGAATGAAACCTCTGAGAAACTTCCCGATATATATCTCTTTCGGTGCTATTTTCTTTCCAATTCCTCCCATGAATTTGCAACAATTTTTACAACAAACCCCCTTTGTATGCTAGCTCTGTCTGCCTTCAAGTATATATACACACACAAGTATGAATCAGAGGCCCAGCTATACACGAGCTGTTACGGCCAGTTTTAACATATTTTTGTACATTTGGCTGAGCGCTCCAATACACATAATATTTGCACCTGTATTGCTTAGTTTCCCAACTTCTGTTTTACGCCATAGGGAATGGTAATTTTGTAACAAGCACTGGGGTTCATTAGTAGGCAGTGTTCTCCAACCCCCCCCCCCCCCCTCCCCAACCCTCACCATACCAGGTAGAGTCACTACACCAGAGACCCTAAATATCTTCTTTAGTATGGCAAGCGTATAGACCATATTCGACGTAATTGAAGCACATACTCTAATAGCGCAACCCCCTATTTTGGAGGTAATTTAAGCTGTTAATGACAAAAAAAGCCAGGTCTTGTGGCCAATTGAACTATCACATACAAGAAGGAGCCTAAAAACATTTGTTCAGTGCACTGTACTGTTATTAGTTCACATACAGCAAACCCCACAGATGAGTTAAAACTTTTTAAACCCAACTTCCTCTTTGAGTAAGTTATTTTTGCCTGCCCCTTATCAAATCCGCCCCCCCTAATGATGTTATCAGATTACCACTCCCTGATGCGACAGAGCCCCACAGCGGTGACCACCACATGTAACCATGACGACCACATGTAACCATGAGTGGCAAAAGTTAAGACGAGTAACAGGAGAACGGGACAACTATGAATTATGTATACACATGCAGATCGAAAGAGAAATGCGGAAACGCGGACATTGTATATATATGCATGTATTATATAATATTTGCAGCGACCACACGAGGAGTGATGACCTCATGGCAACGTGTAGGAAGTGGTTGCCATGGCGATACGATGAGAGTGTCCGGCCTGTGGGTGGTCCGGGATATTCTCCGGGGTCTCTATCTTTCTGTTTCTGGTAATCATTGTGAATGTAATCCTCAACGACGTGTGATGAGTTTATAGATTATACGGATGTTTCTCTGAACACGCGGAGGGACGCCCCATTCTGCCGAACATGGATGTACTTTGTCGAGTCCACCTCGGCGATCTTCACCTGCCGACTCGGGACCACCTTCTCCGCGATCCCCGCTGCCCCAACGCCATCTGTGCGGTACACTGCAGCACATAGAGAGAAGGAGACCGTTAATTCTGTTCATATTGTTCTATCGACAGGTCTGGAAGCATTTAATCAGCTTCTCTCAATACATACTGTAAACGTAGATATTTCCAAGCATATACTTTCACAAATTTCCCCAGATAATTTAGCGTGTATTTTGCAGATTTCCGAGATTTGTCACTTTAATTGAAAACTGGATAAATCTTTGCACTAAAATATGTTTACAGTAACATGTTTTGAGGCATTTTAAACCAGTCATTTATCGCCCAAACTCAGAAACAATTAAATGCATCATAGATATTGTAAGAACTGAGACTAAATGCACATGAAGTAATTATCATCAAGGTGAATACTATCCTTAAATTCATACTGTCTTTGGATCATTATCATTTTAGCTATCTCTAGTTTTATACATAATAGAACGTAATATATATTAAATTGTATTCAAGCTGGTGTAAAGAAACAGCAGCAAATTTTTTGTGCACTACGATTTTTTATAAAAAACCTTTCATAAAAACTTATTGGTGAACTTATTGGTAACAATTAACTTACTAATACTCATAATTTTACAGAACCTATGCATTACTTGGGATATACTTTCTGTCTTATTGAACTTATGTAGTAACACTTATCAAGACAAAATGTTTGTTGCCAAAATCCTTCTTATTAAGGTGGTTATCCAGTTGAACAAAGGCTATAACATGTTGATAAAACTATGACTTTGATGTTTAAAAGTTATTCTTTTGAAAAAAGCTACAAATATTTAATCCATTGACAGGGCAAGACAAGTAAAATTAGTAAAATAATTAAATGAAAAGGTTTTACTTTCATTCGTTTAGTATATATGATTCAAAGTCATGTGATTCTCAACATGCACAGGCCACTGTAAAAGATTTGTGAATATTAAGTGAAACTGAAAAGTTCTGAAATATCTATCCATTGTATGGTGAGCCGTATAACATATGTGGATCAACAAGGGAAAAGGGACCTCCGCGGGGGATTTTTAGGTCCAACTTTGGCCACCAGGGGGTCCATATAGCCAACAATGTTCAAATATCATAAATATTGTTCTATACTACTTTTTGATGGAGAATACAATAAGCCACTTTAGAAAATTCCAACTTTAGTGAAAACCTTCCATATTTGGAATGTAAAAAGAACGTTTTTGGGCCTAAATTGGTGTTTTTGACCTTGTTGGTTGCCATGGAAACATAATTTTCATTCTAAATTGAATTTTTTTTTAGAAATTAATGATTACAGGCCCCACAAAGATTTCTATGCTGAAAACGGAATGTAAATCCCATTTTAAGATTAAAAGCTGTGACCAAATGTTTGAAAAAGTTAGGATATTTAGGAATTTTCGTAATTATGCTAATTAAATAGAGATATCTGTAAAACAAAGTAAGATAGAGCTTATTGGCATTTGAGATTGGACAGTGTCCACACATATTCAACGAGCCAGTTCTCAACAACTAAAAGTGGTACCTGCTAACGAAATATATCACTGGAAAGCTGATGACCTTAATTTTATAGTTGAGTTTAATCTTTGGAGGACCCTTTTCCCTCACCTGTCCACATATATTACACCAATATTTCCAATAAACCACACTGAGATTTTGACAAACCCAAAACACATCGTTTATAAACAAGATGCTAGGTGTTCGATACATGCAACCAAAATCTGGAGAGAAATCTCCTTTCATTCATGAATACAGACTTCATCAAAATCAAAATCAAATCACTAATTTTAACTACGGTAAGAATAAAAGATACAAAGTGAACGCTGACTAATTGTTTAAAATGGAACAATCAGGAAGGAAATTGTTAAAACCATTAATTTAAGTAGAATTAAACAAATCAAATACATTAGAACTTGGTAAATAACTGAAACCATCTACAATTTAGAGAAACAATCTTAAAATCAGTTGAAAAACAAAACATATGACTCCAAAAGACATGCAAAAAAAAGTTAAACATTCCCCAATACATATTTCTGGTAAATCTTCTTTTTAGGGTGCATAACTATCTCTTTTTCCTTGTAGAAACATTCACTTGTGCACAAACAACACTCACAGGAAGATCTCAAGCAAACAGAACCAGGAAACACACACAACACCAGTTACCTCCATTTACAGGTATTCATCGATGGATTTCATTGTTTTCGATATGGATCAATCAATATTTTTTATTTTTGTAGCATTTCTCTCTTTTTCCAGCAAGAGGAGAAATCATACCTTGTGTTATTTGAATGTTCACAAGCTCCAAGCACATTTCCTGTATTTGTGTGTTTGCACACTCTCCAATCACTATTCTTTGAGTATTATTCCGCTTGATTCAATATGAATCTTTGAATTTTCCACGGTTGGTTGAATCATATAAGTCAATCACTGTTTAGACGTACAGTGCATCAAACTGTATTGGGTGGTCATATATATGGAGGATGGGAGCCTTACTAAATACATGTACCTTTTTTATCTTATACATATATACGTATATTATGGTTTGTATATAGGGCAGAACTAGACTGAATCTCCAATTGAGCAATAAAGATCTTCTGACGCAAAAAGAGACCAGGTACCAAGGCTACGACTTACCTGGAATTATTACCTTTTTTCTTTGAAACTTTTAGCAGTTAATATTAGGAAGCTGGCAAGACCATGGATACCCAAATTAACCTTTCACAGGAAAGCATTTCTGACACAACATAGCCAATGGATTTGAGGATGAGTCCAAGACTTAGAGGGACAGAACGGAACAACACATCTTGGGTAATAGCAGCACTGAAGTTACTGATAGCCAGATAGTCCATACAATGTAAATAGTTGGACACATCTCTTCTGTATACAGAATGCTTTAGTATAAGCAGATATTAGCTTTTACCGGTCAATCAGGCTGCACACATATTACAATTATAAATAAAATGAAAATGTCATACTCAAATTTCCTCAAAAAAGGTGATTTTCTCATCTCCTTTTTCAAAGTATGCCTAGTTGAGTAAAGTTAACTATTTGAATTTTTCCTTTTGACTTTTTAAAAGGAAATACAAACTGGATCCTAAGCACAGAGCATCTTGTTCAAGTACTTAGAATATAATGTTTGAACACATGAGAATTCTTTGCAAGGGTAGCCGAGTATCATTATAGGATGATACCATCAAAGCGGTTTCAGTCCAACAGTTCAAGGAAGCCATGCATGGAAGAACAGTGATCTTTTAAATATGTGTATGTATACTCTTACCACCTATGTAGCTAAACGATCAGTTCGTAAGCCATATCTACAAACTTAAATCTATGTAATTAACATTTGTCTTGCGGTACATCTGCAGACAAAGTAACAAACCTAAACCTAGGCAGCCCATCAGCCATTATCGACAAATTTTATGTTACATGATTTATTTGTCTCATTTAGGCAGGAATCGAAAAGCATTGAGGTTTCATTTTCACTTATTTCTACAAATGATATAAAAATATTATTTACCATTTCTTGAGCAGTGTCAAGCAGGTTACTGGTTCTTCACTGTTCTTCAGGAAAATGAACACAGATAGAGTTTGAAAATAGGAAAACAAACACAACAAAGACAAGGCATGAGTAGCATAAAAAAACATCAAATTAACAGCAATTGCACCAAGAACCAAAGGAAAAGGTTATATTCAAGCTTGCAAATTGACCTTTCCAAAAGAAATGTTAAATCTCACACCAAAAGAAAGGTTAAATCTTTGAAAAATGAAAGCAATTATACTTTTTGGATGTAAGCAGGCTCAAAGCTTATTAGATTCAATGTATTGTTGTATTCAAATCCTGATTTTTATATTGATGTATACATACTCTGTACTGGTACATTGTGTTTCAATAGATTGTTCGATGGTAAGCCCGAGCTGTTATACTATCAATTTTTATCATTTCTCATGCAACAAATGTTCTTAAATTTGTATATATGTATCCCTGTGTTCTTGGTCACAATAGCAGTGCAAACTAGCATTAACAAATCACAAAGCAACCATAGAATAGTGTAAGTGAAGGACTGTGATGATGTATAATGCATTATTTGAAGTGCAGCAGAAGATAAGCTTTTTTTGCAAATCATATTCCTAAATTCCAGATAGATATGAATTCTCAGAAATATCAAACATATAGCTACTTGGTAGTACAAAATGCATTACCTGCAATATCTTACTGGTTTTGGAAGACTTTTATTTAGCACATTTGCAATTATTAATACCTCTTCTTTTTATATGTATGATTAGTATTGGTATTAGTATCTTCTAGTTAATGGTACACTCCCCCATACACAAGGTAGTACTGTTAACTATGTAGGTACTATTTATTGGAAAAGAATGATTTGATATATACACATAAATACTATGTCTGAACTTATGAAACATGTTGATGGTTTAGTATAGGTCTTAAAAGTAGACACCAGGTATCAATATTCTAAATTAATGATTTCTAACTGTATACTTGTAAGGTTTTGGGCTGATGTACCTGTATGCCTGGGAAGGATGGGGATGCTAAATTTCATTTCAATATTCATTCTTGTACTTCTTATATCACTATGGACTTGTAATGGAAGAGCTTGATCATTATCTTGAATTGTCACTACCAACACACTAAACTCATGATGAGCATTTGGAATTCCTTTGTATAGTAATTTCTAATTTGGAAATATTTCCTTTGCATTTAATTTTAGGTTTACAAAAGTTTTGAGAAAACCTACCCATTTTTACCCTTTTTTGGGTCGATTTGAGAGTATCTAAAAAGTTTTAAAAATAGAAAAAAAAACGACCTACCGACCCTAGAGCTTCTTTCCATATTACCTGAAATACACCTGCTTCTTTTTAAAATTTGGCCTAAGGTAGGTGTGCTGGAAGTGGTGGATATCCATTGTAACCAGCACATGGGTAAGATTGGCTAGGTTTCTCTGAGTAACTTTTATATAAATATATATTTACATGAGTTCTCTTAGTGTTGATATTTTCCTTACCCATAAATCTAACCCACATTTTGATTACTTCAATTGCCTAATATCTATTCATGTCCTATCTTTACAAATAATTTTACATGTTTTTTCTCTATATATTTCTCCTAAATGTTCTCTTAATGACTATATAAAGTGCATGTGTAGTATCAAGCTGGCCCCACCTCAACCTCTGTTCCGAGCGTCATCACTGGCACCAATGTCTTGGTGCAAGTAGTTCTGGCACACTTGGTGCAGTAATATTATAAATGTAGGAGGGTACCACAGAGGGATTACCCCAACATGTGGGGGAGGTGATGCGTTTATGGCCCCTCAGATACAAGTGATCTTGCTCGGACGCGTCTGAAGAGGAGCTGGGGCCAGCTTGATGTGGTATAAAACAACAGGTGCTAAGGAACACAACTTACACGTGCGGGGGGTTGTAGGAATCAGAGCACAACACATGGGCACGGACAGAACGCAACACCTTTAGGTTGGGTCTGGGCGTCTTTGTCTGGCCACTCCGAGTCATACACAGGCTTCAGGCTATATTTGGTTTTAGTTGCAGATGTTGTTTCCACCTTAATACCATTTACACTTAACGGTTCGTTTTCTAAGGTAGGGTCTGATTGGTTGTCGGCATCGTTGTTGATATAACTGGTAAAGGGGAGGGTGTTTTGACTTGGCTCGGGGGTTGAGAATGTGTTTAGTCTGTTAGGGATTAACTCCTTATCATCTATATCAGGATGGGAGAGGGCTCTCTTGTAGGCGCTAGTGGCTGTGATTCTCTCGTGGTTAGTTAGGCTTATACCTTGTGGAACCACGCTAGATTCCTCCGGCAGAAACACCGAACCAATTGAACTTTTACTCTTATTGGCTTCGTCTTCGTCTATATCTGACTCTGAATCGCTCCGGTGGCTGTAGTGCTTTAACGCCAAAAGGACGTTTTCCTTCTGAACCACCTCCCGAGCGATTGTATGAAACGAGAGCTGTCGCTTCAGCTTGATTGGTGACTCGGGCGTGTCACTCTCGCTCTCAGTGCGCCTCCGAATAGTACTAAAGAACTTGGTGGTTATAACCTCCTCTTGCTCGAACGTGGCGTAATCATGAATATTGACGTGATCCATATTGGAAACATCCACCTCCTCCCCGTTGATGGAGATAACCTTTCTGAGCGGCGGCTTCTCGCTCTCAGAGCCGTCTGAGGACGAGGCGCCGGTGGACATGGGAGAATGCTGCGGTGAGGGAACGGCAGCGTTCTCGGCGGCCTGGGGCGAGTCGGGACTAGCGGGTGGATTACCTGCTCCTTGCCGCAGCCGGAAGTTCAGGTATACAGGCTGATATGGGGAGGACAGAAAGTATCATGGCAGTAGGTAGGGGGTAGGTAGGGAGGTATAGGGAATAGTAGGAACAGAGGTAGAGATTATCATATAAAGGTAGGGAGGCAGGTAGGTGGGTGAGGGGGGCAGACATAGTATCAGTAGTAGGTAAGGAGGGAGGTAGGTATAAGGAGGTATAGATATTTAGGTAGGTATAGATAGGAAGGTAGGGAAGTAGGTAGATAGGAAGGGAGGTATAGGTAGATGGGAAGGTAGGGAGGGAGGGAGGTGAATAGATAGGGTAGTATCGGTAGGTAGGTAGGTAGGTAGGTAGGTATAGGTAAGGAGGGAGGTATAGATAGGTAGGTAGGTATAAGCAGGTAGTAGGTAGAAAGGCAGGTCGGCACGTATGAAGGTAGGCAGATGGGAAGGTAGGAGGGTAGAAAGGTAGGCAAAGGGAAGCAGGGAAAGAAGAATGAAAAACAAACACATGTTAAGATGCGTTTAGCATTCCATAATCATGGACATTTTCAGATACACACTGATGAAATGATTACAAATCTTTCTTTCTTATTTTTTTGTAAGCAACATCGACACAAGTATTTCTCACACGGTAATTAATATATACTTTCCTGGATTTATATTTTACAGGAATTATGAAAAAAGTATCAAAAGGAATATTTCAGTATTACTTGCCAAAGAAAAACCTTTAATCAACTACCAAGTATATCAATAAATATGTGTCTAAAATGTATTTAAAGGGTATTTACATTTCATCTAATTATTTCCTTCACATTAAAGATTGTCCTCTGACCTGAATTGCCATTCAAAGTCTATGTCCAATGCTACTTAGTAAGAGGCATACCTTGTGGTCTCCCATGCATACATTTGGGCCAATGATGTTGTATTCAGGTTGAGTATCATTCTCATCCTGCAAAAATGTATCATAAAAAAATAGATAAAGAAGGCTAATAATGATTAGTGCATGTACAATCTGTCCACGACAGTATTTAGGAAGATTACTACGGTATATGTCAAAAAGGGTTGTACTTTACCCAATAGGAATACTAGACAGTATCTTAGGCCACAGACAGATTTCACTTTTTAAAATATAGTGAGAGCAAGTGAAATTTTATATTTCATTTTTCAAGAATTTTCTTTGTATTTTGTAAAAAAAAAAAAAAAAAAAAATGGAATGAGCAACAATATCTGCTCTTTTTTTTATTTCCTTACTCTAACAACATTTTCCAGTATTCTCACTGCAACAAAGTGTTTATTTATACTTTGGGATCACCAGAATTGAACAGATTTCAAAAGTCTCAAAAAAAAGAGTCTTACATAGAAAAAGACAATTCTTTTTTTTCTGAAGAATTGGATCTCTCATTTATATTATCCGAAGAAATTCAGCCTAATTTTATTCCAGTGCTTGATGGTGGGAGATACTTTATTGAGGGGTTTTATAATAATCTGTCTCCTTACGTGGTAGATGATGTCGTATGTGGATTTGTCGAGGAAGATGCGGTCGCACCAGGAGGGGCATCGTGTCTTCATGTACGAGGTGCCGTCCTCCACATCCTCACTGAATGGGTAACTACAACACAACACAAAACACATTAACTCTTTTTCATCATAGCTCAAAGTTTTTTAAATAGTTCTTTGTGCCCCTACATGGGTACCCGTATTTTTGACCCTGTCGCCATGTTGATTTTTAGCAAAGGGCCGTGTCAATGTGTCGATTTTTATCCCATATCATTAGTATACACTCTACTTCATGTGTCCATGTCTGTCGATTTTTAAAAGGGCCGTGTCGCCCGTGTCGATTTTTAAAAGGGCCGTGTCGCTGTGTCGCCCGTGTCGATTTTTACCCATGTAGAGGCACTTCTTTTATTGGCACATCTCATGAAGTACAATATCGCTCCCGCTATTATAGTATCAAATGTTTGTGAAAATACTGTATGGTAACTGTAGTAATGCAACAAACTAATTACCAGCTTGTTTTGATGGTATTCACTTTATGGTAAAGTTCAAAGTTCCATTCATTCCACTTTCTATAGTTATAAATCAACTTCTATCAGATGATAAATCATTTGAAAAATTTAAACTGTGCAAAATATACATCTCTAGGGTTGACTGCAATTATGTTAATAAAAAGGCGGAGTTTCTTGTTGGTGTGTACCTTTTTGGTATCAAACTGACAGTGCCATGCAAGCAGGAGGGTATATTATCCATATTTAACGCCATTTGTTATAAATGTTAAAGATATAGATAAAGAACTTGAAGAATAAACGTAGACCTCATTTTTGCTAAAATTTACCCAAAAACATCTTAAATGCCAGCCCAATTAAACTAATAACTACTAAAAATGTGTTTCTGATATTAGTTGTGTACATGGCACTATAATTCTTTTGAATAAGATAAATTCTGTAATACTTTTCTCATATGCAGTGGAACGGTAATTATTTTTTACCTGGGCGCGAAGGTGACTTCATACTCGTAGAGTCGGTCACAGAAGTTGTTGGGTTCCCGGTCGTACTCGTGCAACTAGAGGTAAATAAAAGCGGAGGTAAGTCACTCACACTTAGCCAGTATTAATAGTGCTTTAATTAGAGACATCATTCAGTGGGCAACAAAAAGAGGGACATCTTACAAGGTTGGTCAATTCTGAGTAGGAAATGAACATAATTCTATATACTAATGCCAAAAAGAATTCCTTTTAAAACTAAGAAAAGTGGCATCTCTCTTACATTAATGCCCTATCATGCAGTTTGTCATCAAGATGCATAAAATGCAGCCCCGGTCAGTCTACTGGCGTTGAAATATTATCGATAAATTTGACTTGCAGGTACTGCATTAGTGTATACTATCAAAGTACTTACTCTCATGGGTTAAAATTATTGCGGAGTAGTGAAAATCAGCAAATTCGTGAGTCTTTATTCTATACTTAAGCATGTAAAAATTCCGTGAATTTTTCATTTTCGCGAAAATCGTGGAAATATATACCCAGGGAAAAAAGTACTTTCACAATACTGATAAAAAATGAATGTAGAGTGTGAGGCATGACGTCATCCTTGTAGGGCACACTCACCCATCTGTTGTTGTTGTTTGAGAAGTCTGAGTGGTGCTCATGGTAGTTGAAGCCCTTCTTCTCTATCGTCAGGACCGGCTGAAACAAGACACACAAACATATCTGTAGTTTCTATGCCATCTTTATGTTAATGAGAGGCACCAACATGTCTTTGGTTTCTATGCCATCTCAAGGTAAAAAATGAATTACATCCTTTCATCACCATCCGCTATATAACAATTCAAAATACTGAATACTTTTCCCACACTTTCTCATTAGTAATTCTCCAAAAACGAGAGGTCCTAGGATGGAATCCTGAAGTACCCCACAGCTGACATCAAGATCCAAGACGTCTGACCATTCACTGTCTGACTGAAGAGACATACACTGTAGCTCTATGCCCGAACCACCTTTTTCTTTTTCTTTTTGAACAGATAAAACAAGTATAAACCAAATACCAGTATCGGGGTATTTTGAGTTACCAACTCTCACTAAGTACTACATCTACATCTTCTATTGACACCATCACCAGATATACCGCTAGCATAGACATGTGTCTTCTATTTAAACACAGCTTTACAAATTCCAGTAAAAATTGTGACTTAGTATAAAATAAAAAAGCAACCGCTTAATCAAGCAAATCAATAAATCAAACATTCAACGTTTAATGCTGCATATAAAAAGATTGCTACCGGGAATATTCAATATAAATGTGCGGTTAATACATTACCTGTGATGAGTGAGGTGACGTATACAGGATTTTGCTGATGTCGTTCTTCTTGCCCCTTATATGTTGAGCTTCAAGCTTCTCTGACAATTTCTGAAAAGAATTGAATTGAAAATAAAAGAATTATATAGTAATTCAAAACAAAGTCCTAAATACTGAATACATTTTCCACATTCCCTGGTTGGTAATTCTCCAAAGAGGTGAGGTCCCAGAATGGAACCCTGAGGCACCTCACAGCTGAGTTCAAAGCCTCCAGATGTGAAATAAATACAATATCTCTCCAGATAGTGGTTTTCTATGCTCTCTCACTTGGCTTATAACTGTACAGCCAATATTCTTCAATTTGTAAGGTCGTTTCAGGGATAGACAGTATCTAAGGCTTTATTCATATCAAGAATACACTCTATATACATAGAGGCTCTAGCTTTGTATATTTCTTCATTAAAAAAAACACACTTGTTGATGTCCCCTATTATTCAAAAATGGATTAAAGAAACAAACAGGTTACCCCTGATCAACAGATGCTGCATCAGTTTCGTGAAAATTAACAATATCAAAGGCTTGATATATACCCCCAAAATATCTAAAAAGAAAATGAAAAAAAACCCAACAGAAGCCTTGACCAGCTTTGTTTCCTACCTTGATCAGATTGTGAGTATCCAACCGGAAGTTAAAATCTCCAAATATGAGGTACGGTACTTTGTCAAATGTGTCGTTCTCAAATCTGAAAATTGAAGTAAATATTATTCCCTTAAATAGTTTTACAAAAGCCAGGATGGGATTATTTATGCCATGAGGAAAATAATGCCAATTTATTCCATCAAGTACTATAACCCAGTGGGAGCAAAATTCAGTTCAACATTGAATTAACATTGACAACCAGTTATCAATGTTGATTTAATCTTCTGTTCCCACTGGGAACTTACTATATAGTCAATAATGTTCAACAAGTATAGTATAAAAACGAAAAAAATGGAGAATATTTCCTCATTATTACAGTTGACTAAAGAGGTTTTGGCTAGGTATATCATTAGTTTGACATTTTATATATTAACCATTTAAGGCCAGCATAATGCATTAGTGCATTATGCTCTTGGTCGGCATGATGCATGAATGCAACCCTGGCGAGTGACTCACCAGCGCTGCATTGGTGCATCATGCAATCCCTTTGGGAGTGTCTCAACCCCATAGGGTCTGAATGATGCCTGAATGCAGCACTTGTGAGTTATTGACCAGGGTTGCATTCATGCATCATGACGTCCAAGGGCATGATACATAGAGGCATGCAGTCCTTAACAGGGTTAAACATGAAGGCTGGTAACCTACCTCTCCAATGTGTACTCCATCGCCCTCCGCCTGTTGTCACAATATATTGATGGATTCTGTATAGAGAGTAAGGAGAATTGTTGAAAAATAGCTTGAGTAATAATGTCCATAGGTAGACTTACATATTTTAAGCATCATATTCACATGTATACTGCGTTAGACAAGATGATACTGAGATTCTCGCTAATATTTGTAGAGTAAAAAACGACTTATACATGTAGTATGTACACTGCGACAAACTCACAAAGGTGCCTTGATGAATCGTGTACATTGCGTAGTCTCAAGATGCACATATCCAAATTTTGGATATCTTGCATATTCATAAATTGCGTGTTTTGCGGAGTTTTAGTTACAGGATATACTTCTTAACACTATGCTAGATGTACAATTTGTCAAGCTTTTGTCAAGCATATCTCCCTTAGTCCCCCTAGATAGCGACAAAATCTCTCTCCCAATAGATTTGGTAGTGGTTGCTATATATTTCTTTCTTTCTTTTTCTTAGAAATGCATCTTTTGCAAGTCTGCAGATCGGTGACTATTTGACTGCTCCCCCGACCCGTGACTAAGTTGCTCGCCTGCTGCTTGCCGGTGTGTGCGATGAGGTGTCCTGACACATCCCCACACACAACTCACCCCACGTAGAGCGACGCAGGTGGAGCGGAAACTGCAGCTGTGACTCTATATATAGAGTTTATAACTGGAGCTTGCCGTTGCTGATGGGTACTAAGGGAGTGCTCATTTTTTAACGAAGGGGGCAGGGTGAGATTTAATGTAGATTTGTGAAGAAAAGTAACCCTTCCCCCGACAAAGAGTAAGGAATTATTCTTTGCTCTTTGCCGCATGCGGATCAAAAGCTGGTGCCCGCATTCACATTTGAAGCCTATTAACTTGTGGGCTTTTGCGCTGATTTTTATTGCCCCTCGCTGATGTTTTTTTATCCCCCCAGTCAAGGGGTCAAAAATCGTTCCCCCCTCCCCCTTAATCGACTAACCCCTCCTGTACCCTCTGTTGCTAAAAATTGCCTTCATGGTCACAACAGTGTAACATACTGTCGCAATAAATGCCCGGGTGTAAAGGGTTGGAATGATGCACCATTGGAGCACTGGTGAGTTAATCGGGGGGACAGCGTTGGTGCATGATGACAACAAATGTCATCTTTAAGTGACATCCGTCCTGAAAGGGTCAACAAGTACTTACTGATTCCAGAGCGATGATGTTCGAGGCATCGTGAAATAAGTGAATATTAATGTGGTCGAACACTCTGAAAAAACAGGAGGGAAATCATGTAATTGATGTCGTTACATGTAATAGCAACACAGTGCCTTCATTCACAAATCTTAATAGGAAAATTTACACACAAGACGAGTTATTTACATTTGTTTTTATTATACAAAACATTATATCTGAAATAATTAAATTAATTTAAAAGAACTCATGAAAGCCATTAATATATTTTCAAACCATCCACTGATTTTCTCAGAGATGTGACTCCGTGATTACAGAAAGGTAGGATTTGGGTAAACTTTCTATAGTAAAAGAAATTTAAAAAAACTTGATACAGATATCTACCCAAAAGTAAAAGCAGAAATGCCTAGACAGAAAATAGAAATAATTTCATCCTTGTTCATCATAGGTAACGTTAAACATGATTTATGGTCAATAAAACTCTTCAAAAAAACAAATATTTTTGGACTATTTTGTCACTATATCAAACAGTGTTACTCAAACCCCCTAGGTTATTTGAACGTTGCCATAGATCTAAAAATAAATCACTCACGTGTTGCATATATTCCACCTCGTCCGGATAAAACCTTTCCGCGACCACTTTGACTACAAAGCAAAAATACATAGGTAAGCCTAAAATCGAAAAGCCACATTTCAAGTACCACCGCTAATCAATACTCAATTTACTATGTGCGCAATGTTATTGGAGGACCTTCAATATATATGACATAATAATAATGCAGAGATGCCACTCCCTGGTCAACAAAATATAGGAAATCTAGATTTTCGTCAATTTTCTGTAGGGAATTAATGTCATTCAATACAGAAATTCCAGCCAAAAAGTAGGAATTCCTGGAAAAGTAGGAAAAGTGACAACTCTGATGATGGCATAATTCAGAATAATTTGTATTATTGATACATAATACAGAATAGATTTGTTTTAAAAAAAGACACTCTTCATATGAAGGGTGTTTGTGATGAAAGAAAGTAGTTGACTGCCCAGTAAAACTCTGGGTTTTGAAAATGGGTTACTGTCAATAGTGGTACTGACACGCCACATAACACACGCTGCAAAAATACAGCCATGGCGAGTTACGCGCCAGGGCTGCATGCATGCATCGTGACGCCACTATGCTGTCCTTAACTGACAATGTAAACGTATACTTACATCTGGGTAGAATTCAAGCGGGAATTTGGACTTTTCCTTAATTGACACTGTTTCTATGTTCCCTGAAAGAACCTGCAAGCAACAATTAAAAATTTGATTAATTAGTTTTAATTTATAATTGGTTAATGATACCTGACACTTAGAGTGTAACAAGTGCTAAGCGCTTTCCTTTTGTGTCAGAAATAAAAACCGATTTCAATAAAAAAAAAATTCAGCTGATTTAACAAATCTATTAACAAATTGCATGACAAATGTACACTTTTACTACATGAATATACTCTTAATATACTGCTATTCTTGTTATGATTAGTATTTTTCATGTCGTCTAGCTCTCTATTGATTAGGAATATCGTTTTGTCCGATCTTTCATTAGAGAACTTAAGGTTTGTGAATGTACTCACTATATATATGTGCCATTTAACATTAACAAGTCACATTTACGGACATAATTATACTTTCTTGCATATACGGAAACCAATAGTTATAAATGCTACATGTACTTACTTCTCTTCCTATCACAGGCACAAATTTGCAATCTGAAATCACAGAAAAATATCACAGTTGGATAGTGAGATTCAGGAATTAATATTCTATAAAATCTTATCAAACATTGGATCCTATGAAGTTTTTCATATTTCATTTTTCCGGATGGATCCTGGTGAGTCTACTCGTCAGGGCTGCATTCATACACCATGCTGACAAAAGGTCATAGCGCATTAAAGCAGTATGCTGCCCCTAAAGCTGCTACATGTATATTGGGTCATTTAACCATCCATTTAAGGTGGATCGCTACCCTTTGATTTCTTCAAATTCTTAAATCTATCAGAATGGTGGCCTAATATTGCATAGCCAGATACATATGTATATACACTCCCTAAACTGTATTAAAAATTCAGGTCATTTCAAGCAAAATTGTGTATTTTGTAATACTTTGAATATTTGATATATTGGTAAGTGATAATATTTCTTTTTTTTTTAAACATGAGCTAGTACATTGCAGATATTTACTAATTAGAACACCATAGATGCTATAATATTGCTCAGAATAACCAAGGGTATAAATCATGACAATTTTATACATTGATTTTTGCCATTTTACCCATCATGCAATGCCATATGTATCAAATTTAGTATTTTTTTTTCATTTTCAAAGGCCCAAAACCCTAAAAATATGCCTGGGACCTCCTTTCAAAATTACTGTTATATGTTAGCAAATGATCTGAACTATTTTCTGAGAGAGTTAAAAAAAAATCTGTTAATACTGAATACTATTTTTAGCTGCTAAGGCTACAAATAATAAGGATTTTTTTTTACTCTTTCCCGAAACCTCATATTTTTACCCAGAATGCCATGGCGTAACATTGTAAAATTATTTTTCCAGTAAGAGGGAACATGTAGGCGTTTCACATGTGATGCTTTACAATTCTGCGCATAATGGTTGATATGAAAAGAAATCATGGAAGTTTTCACATTCTTTCTCATTTTCAGAAAAAAAAATGAAATACTTTAATTTGTCAAAATTCTATATTTAAAAAAATAGCCTACTATTTTTCTGTGCTTTTTCCGATTTTATATAATTTAAACTGCCTGTAAAATTTTTTTGCGAGATTCTGTTACTTTCAGTGACTTTGACCCAAGGGTAGCGATCCACCTTAACTCCTTTAAAGCATAATACATCCTTCAAGATGAATTACTGTGTATGCCATCCCAGGGGACCTCCAATTTACAATAAAGGAAACATTCAAGTGGGTTGCGGACGAAGACATATGAACCCTGCCACTACTCAATCAGAACTCTTTTTTTTCCCTACGTTGGAAACTACCTCTATGGGTCCAGGTTAGAGTCAGAAATTATAAATTTTAATTTCAGACTCGGTATACTGCCCTGTAGTTTTTTATAATAAAACAATACGGGAGACTATCAATATAAAGGAAACATTCATTTTATAAAGGATTATGTCAACCCTTTGAAAATGAGTAAAGAATGTACAATGTATACGCTGGGTTAATACAACGCTTGATTTTTTGGTGAAATAGCATCTTTAAATGATTAATTAAAGTGGGCTACTTACCGATCCAGTCGTAGATCTGGGCATTCTGTATAGACTGGTGAATGAAGTAGAGAGAACCCAGCGCCTGCAAACAGCAAACAGGAAAACAATGAAGACATTTCTGACAAATGATCCCCCATGCACAGTGTATCAGAATATTTGGTTGGGTTAAATCTAACCTTTAGCAAGGCACATCTATTATTCAATTAGTGCCATGTTGCCCTGTTTTACTGAAAGTGAAACCACATAAAACCATTACAGAACACCTATGGTTCTTTTTCACAATTTTAGCAACCATTGTAACTTGTCGCAATCAAAAATACCGGTATGTATTCTAATTAGCAGCCAGAGCAGCAGGGGGCTATAGTCTACCAGAGTCTCAAGAACGAATTGAAACACCTATGACTCACTAGATGGCAGCACTTACTTACATGTACACTTACGCTGCACAGGTTAAACTAAACACCATACTATGCCCATACATATATGCGTTATAGCCGGGGCTAGAGCCTACCCTCCCCAGTAGTGGAATAGCTGTGAAATACAAAATGGGCCTCCTCACCCATCACACCTCAATGGGTTATGCCCTTAGCCTATACACGGCGTTGTATTTAACCAATAATGAATGGATTTGAAGGCACGCGTGAGGTGTATCGTAGGATTGCGCCTTGTGCCCGATATTCATACGATACACCTCACAAGTGCCTTCATATCCATGCAATATTATGTTTATTATACGATTATATTAACTCCTTACTGCATCATGCCAACCCTATGGTGCTGATACGCTCCCAAAGGGTCGGCATGATACCCAATGTTAGAAGCGAACCAACCCCTACTGGTGCCGCAGGCTGTGTAATCCCGTGTACCCATGTCAGTGGCCAGCCAGCTCAGTGGCCGACCGTGGGCCGCCAGCTCCTCCCACATCTAACCGCTCCCCAGCAGACTTGAATATAGGCAGCGTTTCCCTCCCTTTGTATCCGCTGCTGTAGCCAAGCGGTTAGCGCATTCGCCTCACACGCCACAGGTCCCCGGTTCTATCCCATTGGGGTACGTCGTACACAGACCCACAGAGCATGGTCATGGTACTTTTTTTTATATGCATTTATATATATGTTAAAATAAAAACTAGGATTATTGTACTGAGTAAATAAGTTAAGTCCAACTTCTACCTTAATAAAAAAAAAATTAATTTAAATAAATTGAGTTTCAAAGAAATTATACCAAAAAATGTGTTTTCTTCTATAACTCGGTAAATAATGGCCCTACGGGGCTGAAAATCTGCCTATAGACTCCTTGTTTCGTCTTCTCCTATGACCAGCGCCTCAACGGCTTGGTACATAGAGGGTTTGACTTGAACTCTTGGGGTACCGTGTTCGAATCGCCATGAAACTGCAGATTTTATGGGTGACGAAATTTCGGAACTGCTCAGTACCACCGGAAGAGTGCCGATATCCACCGGAAGAGTGCCGATATCCACCGGAAGAGTGCCGATATCACTAGATATCAGCACGGGGATATCCCCGAAAAAGCACGATGAGTGACCCGATTGTGTAATAAGCCAGACTAACTCCAGGTTGGGTGTGTATCATCGTTATTCCCTCTGAATGTAACCATGTTGGGTAACTCATTAGTGCGGCATATTTATACGCCATGCCGACCCTACCTGCACCAATGCAGTGCAACATGCACAGAGGGATTGCCTAGACCCAGCAAAAGTCCAAGTTCAAGGTCATAGTGGCGTTTGCAAGAGCCATTCTGATACATTCTGTGCCAGGTTGGCGTGTGCTACAAGTCATAGTGGATATGCTGTCATACAAGGGTTAACAACGAGTAACTCGCCAGTGCTGCATTCAAGCATCATGCCAACCCTACAGGGTCGAGTCACTTCCAGAGGATCGGCATGATGCTTGAGTGCAGCACTGCCGAGTGACTTGTCAGCGTGGCATTCATGCATCAACGACTAAGACCATGATGCATTACTGCATGATGCCGTCCTTAAAGGGTCAACAACAAAGTGTACCGTTTCACCAACAGTGGACACAGCTGATCGGTTCCCAGCGCTCTACTGTGGGCTCAGCTTATCTAGCAGGGTCAGCTTTGGACCTGTAACCCTGTAAGGGCCGCAGAGTGCTTTAATGTGTGACATCCTTGGTCGTCATGATGCATGAATGCAGCCCTGGCGAGTCTACTCGCCAGGGCTGCATTCATGCATCATGACGACCCTTCAGGAGTGCATCAACCCCATAGGGTCGTCATGATGCCTGAATGCAGCCTTGGCGAGTTACTAGCCAGTGCTGCATTCATGCATCATGACGACAAATGGCATATGGCATTAAAGTACTATGCGACCCTTAATGGTTTAACCTGAACAGATAGAGAAAACTAATTGATTTGAAAACCTGAAAATGCCTAATGGCTGGCCCACAACTCCTATGGAGGGTGTACGTGGAATGGGCTGGGAACATGCTGGCATCTATTAGTACACATGGAGGTTTGTGCCTGGAGGTTTAATATCAGGTAATTGGTTCTCAATAATTGGTTCAGTATTCTGTTCATGGGATTATTGCTAAATGTACTACAGTGCCATATCACATATAGTTACCAAATATTATCTGATAACTTTAGGCGGCCAGTCGCAGCTACTATTCACATGTACAGTGATATATTTAGAAAGAAGTTGTTTCAATCTATTTCGATTGCCCATTTGGAAGTAGTATTAGTTTATGTATAAACATAAACTAATTAGTATTTACACATGGAACCAATTCTAATTGAGTTTGATAAGTATCCTGGAAACTACACGTTCCTGCAATTTTCTAAATAGACTGACAATTTCAATGGCGGTCAAATTCGGCTCGCCCGGCTGGACTAATCTGACCCATTAATAGGCCTTATTTATTTAGGCCTAAACAAGTTTTGTTGTGTTCAGATAACATGGCCAAAAAAACATAATTATAGGGTTGGTAAGCCGTCTAAAAAATTGTTTAACCAAATATTTTTAGGGTTATGAGGGCTGTTTTCTAAAATAAATCTTTAGAGGTAAAACCCAAAAAATGCCATCTAAAAGAAATTAGGGTCGGGCCATAAAGTTTGGGTCGGTTAGGACACCAAAATACAACAATTTTTCTTTTTTAGGCCTCATCAGGGCCTGTCAAGTATAGCTGAACTGTCATTTATAAAAAATCATCTAAAATTTAGGAAAAGAAATTAGGGTCGGGCAATAAAAACAAAGTCGATCCGAATACTGAAACACAAATATTCCTTCTTAGACCTTATCAGGGCACTATACTATGTATACTATCATTTCACTATGTATAGCTGAACTCTCATTCCAGTACTATAGTGTTGTCTATGTGGACTAGTGTTGTGAGTGGCGTCAGGAGCATGGAGACTGACCCGGTGAGGGCCGCGGTACTCTTCCTACTGTTTGTCTACGTAGAGATGGTACGGATGTCGTTATGGAGCAGCCCAGGTATGTAGGGGTCATCTCATACAGTGTTGCCGAAATGACATCGGTACATCGGCAAAAGCCGATGTAGAATTGTAATGGCCGATGTGAGACTATCAAACATCGGACACAATGGCCGGCGATTACATCAGCTTTCCAAAAGTGAAAGAATTTTTCAGATAGTCCTATTAGAAGCAAAGCATAGCCATAACTAATATTCAATGGATTTATACATTGTTTAATATATTTCGCCAAAAGAACAACTATATTGATCAATATGAATTAGTATGAAATCCACTTTATTACATCAACGTATATATATCCACTATTTCTTTTTGGCCTGTGTAGAAGACAAATGGCCTGTGTAAGGATCTCGCTACACAGGCCATGTTGGCCTGTGTCTATAAAAAGTTTTCCGTAACACTGGAGTCTCATACATGCACCGAGAAAATGTGTCAAAAGGGAGTCCAGGTTGTCTCCAGAATGACTACTCTCTTTAGGAGAGTCTGGGCTGTCTGAGGGAGCCTAGCCGACTCGCTGGCTCCCATAAGGGAGTCACCCAAGGGAGCCACGTAGCTCCCTGACTCACCTAAGGGAGTCACATAAAGACCTGGGCCCCCCTAACGAGGGGAGTCATTCTGGAGGCGACCTGGACTCCCCTAACGAGGGGAGTCATTCTGGAGACGACCTGGACTCCCCTAACGAGGGGAGTCATTCTGGAGGCAACCTGGACTCCCCTAACGAGGGGAGTCATTCTGGAGGCAACCTGGACTCCCCTAACGAGGGGAGTCATTCTGGAGGCAACCTGGACTCACCTTTGACGCTGTTTCTTATCTCTATGTGGTGCAGGTGGTTCCATGTCTTATAAAGCAACCTATTAAACCGTTAATGACGGCATAACGAGCATTAATGCATCATGCCCTTGGTCATCATGAATGTAGCCTGTGTGTGTAACTTGCCAGTGATGCATTCAAGCATCATGTCGACCCTATGTGCTTGATACACTCCCATGGGGTCGGCATGATGCACCAATGCAGTGCATGATGCACCAATGCAGTGCAACATGCAGTCTACTCTCGTCCCCAGATCCTACCACAGGAAGGCTCTGGTAACTACCACTGAGACATTAAACTTGGATTTTGCTGCATTCAAGCAAGTACCATGCCACAGAAGGGTCGTCAGGCCTAAAAAAATTGTGTTCCGGTATCCCGACTGACCCTACCATTTAGGGGCCGACCTTAATTCTTTTGGGACATTAAAAAAAAAATTGACCATGTTACCGGAACCCGATTCTTTTTTAAGGCCTCATGAAAGCATCCCTGGCATTGATAAGGATTGCAGGTGGCGACAGACCCCCCCGTAATCACGTGCTCACTGTCTGGTGTGCTTCAGAGTGTCCTTGATTATCTCACCTTGGTGGGAGCTCAGAACTAATGAAGCCTCCACCTGCTAATTACTGCCTAATTAGGCTAATTAGGCACAGTAGTTGTAGTAGACAGTACTAGGCTATATGGCACTAGCATATCCGGGTATCTCAGGTAGTCGGGGGCTACAGCCCTATCTCCTTATCAAGCTATCCCCTCCGCTCACACCTGGAGCAAAGGGAACATACTTGATCAAGGGTGTGAAGATAGGAATTCACCCATGATGCAATGCTCTCGAGTCAAGGGCCTTACCACAATGCATTGCTCTGAGTCAAGATGGTGGCCCCCATAACCTAATGCGCTAGTCCCCTATACAGCCCCAGACCTGGTGACAATACCTGTGCTGCCACCTTATGTGAAAGTTAAGAACTATATGCTTGTAGTGGGTTACACTTTGCACCTTTTGTGCTTGGGATAGTTTGGCGTCCTGTATACCTGAATGACAAGGCTGTTTTCAAGGTCACTCCAGTAAAGAACTTTTCAATCTTCACAGGACTTAAATGTTTACTTACTAAGTATCCAACAGTAGTGGGTAGGGGACTGGTTTATTTACCGGTTCATTTATGTACTCTTAAGGCCACACTGTTTTATATTCTTTGGGCTACGGGCCCGTCGCACTATCATGAGATAAAAAAGACTATTAAAAATCAAATTGCTATGTTCAGCTTTTACAGCATGTAAATCCAACAATCATCAGAGATTTCAGATAGTAAAACGTGAAAGTAACAGTTGGGGCTGAGCACTCTGGGTTTTTATAGAGGAGGTGGGCGTCATAATATTGATTTTTATTTCATGTGGAGAAACAAAGTTACTATGCTTAAGTACTAAATCGGTCGTTCTCCACACCACTGTGGAGAAACTGATGCTCATTCTCCATGGCCTGTTTCTCCAGTATGGCATCACCAAACTAGCTATGAAACCAATCTTTAGATGTATATTTTGATGAAATTAATCAAGAATCACTTAAAATAAACACAGAGATCCACTCCTGGTTTCTCCACTCCTGGTGCATTGGGTCGCATCACACGAGGCTCCGCTTTGTGTGATGCGATCCAATGCACCACTCGTGGAGAAACCTGTCGTTCAGAAAGATTATCGTGGACCTCTGTCTATGTCGTCCTGATGCACCAATGCAGCATTAGGCAAACTACTCCCCAGCACTGACTGTAGTATCATGAGGAATGTATCAGGACAACACCGTCATGATGCATAAATGAAGCACCGGTCCTAGAGGAAAAGGGGTCCTTATTGCGGCGACTTTCTAAAACTGAAGGAAGTATGTAAATATTCCAAATACATTTTTTGTAGAAGTTATCAAAGTTGTTTATAATGGTGTTTTTTTTCTGGGGCCTTCATTCATCTGTTGTGCCTTCATCATTGATCGTTGGACGACCCTGCAAATACCGTTATAATACCCGATATAACAAAAAGTGAACTGCTTATTTTCTTCACACAGATCATAAAGTAGTGCCAACAGCTGCCAGTATCTCCCAGAATGCCACGTTCCATCTGCACCATCCATTTACGATCCCTACGCCGCTGAAGCCTGTTGCTAAGGGGCGTGGCGTCATGGCTACCCTAGCAACCATCCTGTACGGTGGTGTCTACAGGAGGGACCACACAGAGGCGACCCCTGGTAGGAAGAGGAGGAACTACAGCAGGACCAGGGGAGCTATAGGGAGACTGGTAGATATGGTGTATGACCGATAATAAAGGTATCCCACATCCAGTGTACTATTTGTCTTTTTGTCTTCCATGCCTATACAGGAGTGCGCTCCCAGCACAAGTGCGATCAGTATCTTGATAAAATGAAAACTGTTAATAACTCAGAAACAAAGTTAAATGTTTGGGGCTGTGTCTCATGAGTTTGGGCCAATGTGAACGTCTATGACCAGGTGCAATCTATGACCGGGTGCAATCTATGACCAGGTGCAATCTATGACCGGGTGCAATCTATGACCAGGTGCAATATATGACCAAAGATGTACATAATGGGTGTGGACCACTAAATTCGACATGGCGACATGGGCTCTTTTTTTTGTCTTAGTGACATGCTACATGAGGAATATAAGAGATAATGACATGGGACACAGCCTTTTCTTAAAATCGACATGGTGACATGGACATTTCTTAAAATCGACAGTGAAAATCGGGACTCCCTACATAGAATGGCTGAAAAAAGTTAATGGATGTATTGAGACGTTATGATACTAATTTTATGTTCATAGTTTCTATAATTTAACAGATTACAAAACTAATAGTTCTGAACTTTTCATAACTCAGCCAGTTCACTGACTCGTCTCGGTTGAGGTCCATTTTCCACCACTTGTCATTGTTTCTAATGCCTAGAAAGGTGACAACTTAAAGAAAACATATTATTCTTTGATAATCCGCAATAAAATTCAATTCAAATGTCCAAATAGAAGAGTATTGATTGATTTTCGGCAAAGTATCTAAAATCAATCCTTACCATTCAGGATAGCGATGAACTCCATATTTAATCGTATTATGCCATAATCAAGCATTTACTATTGTTCGACACGACGACAAATCGTAAACAAAATATGGCCGTCTCACTGCTTCACAGGATCTCGCGAGAGTGTGACTCGGAAATGCTCGGGGGTCGATACGGACATTTTATCTTCCGAAATAGAGCAAATTGCGGACATTCAAGGTAATATTATTACTCCTACAGGTAATATAGAGGCATTTGCGGACATTTTGGACAGTATTACCATCTTGATAAAAAAATAATTTGTTTATCGAGCGCTTCGGCAATCTCCGGTATCTAAATCCAACATGGCGGGTGGGGAACGCCGAGGGACGATGACACGCTTCAGAATTCAGTGAAATCATGGATTACAGCTCAAATATACAAGGTAAGTCTGCAATTTTTGTTGTCAATGATAGATTAGGCTCCCTCCCTTCGGGGGGTGAAATTGCGGACAGCTCAGTAGCCGGGTTATTTCGCAAAATGATATTGACGAACTCTCAAACTTGTCAAGACCAAAAAACAGAGCCAATGATCAAATGATAGAAGTTTGAAAATGACAGCGTGGCTGGTGACCCCCGTTGAAAAACGCTTCAACCAAATTTCTGGGGGGCTAGGGCCTAATTCAGCTATTGTACGTCCAAATATGGGATGTTTTGTAGAGCTTAGGCTTTGTTTCCATTAAATATGATTTATTTTAACCCCCATACGAAGCCAATGAAAAAAAAAAATCATCTCAACCTGAATATAGATCAACGATCAGCTGATCGGCGCTGAACTCTCCGAGCAGAGGCTTAGTTGTATAACGTTGCAAAGCATATGCTTGGAGACCGAGACATACCGCCCTACCGGAATGTCATTTCTCAACTTGAATCAAATTTCTTGAAAATGGCTCATATCAAATCTCAACCAATATTCACCTTATTAGGCTCGTTAGATACAGAAATGTCATCTTTATTAGGCCCTAGTGTGTCAGCCCTCCACCCCCCCTACTTTTTGTGAAATTTGACTTTGTTTGGGAATTTTGGCGAGTAGAACGCTCCTCGGGATAGCACCAACCGAAGCGTCTCGGCGAGAGGATTTCAGAAATGTAAAATTTGGCTCTCTATCACGTTAGTTCTATAAATACGGGTATGTATTTGACAAACATTTGGTTTGGGGCAGGGCACCCCCTTGAAGCAACTTGAGTTGACAAGCCCCCCCTGAGTTTGGGTCAATTCACCATCCCAACCCTGTTGAAATCCTATATACGGTCTCGTGGCTGATCAACTTGAGTTTGCTTTTTTGGATTTATGGATATTTTGGGGCCCCAAACATTTCTGAGCCTCAGATAATAGTAAAGTAGACATGCTGAAGTACCACCTATTTTTTTCCGGACCCAAAAAGACCCATTTTTGACCCAAATAGAGCAGGCAAGACTCTACCCGGTAGTGCTTTAACATAGCGAGTCTATCCGCACCGACTGACATTGGTTCGATGCAAACATGAAAACTGCTCTAAAATATTGTACAAGGAGGGGGACCCCCAAAATATTTTTTTTCTGAACTCTCCTGTATTAGGCCTTTCTAATGATACGATTCATTAATAAATCCAACAAGTAGAAGTGACTAAACCAATAGCGGCATGACCCTCAAACATGAATACCACTAGAATAACTTGAAAAATTGCTCAACGACAAGCCATTTGTTAGGGGGGTTAGAGCAATTTTTGGTATCTGCCCTTAATATGTGGCAAAGAAGACATGTTAAATATCCAAGTTTCCGCTATCCCATTGAAAGAAAAATTCTTTATGACCCCCCAAGCCCCCCCTGAGTTTGGGTCAATTCACCATACCAACCCTGTTGAAATCCTATATACAGCCTCGTGGCTGATCAACTTGAGTTTGCTTTTTTGGATTTATGGATATTTTGGGGCCCCAAACATTTCTGAGCCTCAGATAATAGTAAAGTAGACATGCTGAAGTACCACCTATTTTTTTCCGGACCCAAAAAGACCCACTTTTGACCCAAATAGAGCAGGCGAGACTCTACCTGGTAGTGCTTTAACATAGCGAGTCTATCCGCGCTGACTGACATTGGCTCAATGCAAACATGAAAACTGCTCTAAAATATTGTACAAGGAGGGGGACCCCCAAAATATTTTTTTCTGAACTCTCCTGTGTTAGGCCTTTCTAATGATACCCTGTATTTAACACTCAGAAAGGTTAATAAAGCTGTCTGTGGTTTAATACATGTAAGTACCCAGTAGTGACTTTAAATAAGAGGCCATGGTTCTTCAGAAGTGAAAGTTCTTTTTCTGCCATTTTATATGTAAATTCTTATATTTTCCAGTGAATGTGAGCGGTACAAGCGGGAGTCGCACAGACGGGAGCCACGGGAGCGGGAGTCGCCGGAGTAGCAGGAGCGGGAGCCTTGGCCACGTGGACACAGCACTCAGAACCTTGATCAGGGGCCCCACAACACGCGTAGGGGCTCCACAACACGCCTAGGGGCTCCACAACATGAGTAGGGGCTCCACAACACGTGTAGGGGCTCCATACCACGCCTAGGGGCTCCATACCACGCCTAGGGGCTCCACAACACGTGTAGGGGCTCTACAACACATGTAGGGGCTCCATACCACGCCTAGGGGCTCCACACCATGACTAGGGGCTCCATAACACGCCTAGGGGCTCCACAACATGACTAGGGGCTCTACAACACGTGTAGGGGCTCTACAACACAATGTCATGTAGGGGCTCCATACCACACCTAGGGGCTCCACAACATGACTAGGGGCTCCACAACATGTGTAGGAGCTCCACAGCACGTGTACCATGCTTAGGGGCTCCCCAACACTCATACTAGCCCTTTAAATATGGACTTCATGAGAGGGAATTTCAGATACAAGTCAGGCATGAAACCCATCTGGAAACTGTTCCACATATCTAGGAAACTCATCCACATGTTTAGGAACTCTTCAACATGTGTATCTAAACTCATCAATGGGTCTAGAAACTCTATATCTAGGAATTCGACTACACATTTAGAAAGTCTAGGAACTCTTCAATATATCAATCTTCATCCAAGTCAATTCATTGCTGCCCTTTTAATTATTAATAAAATCAGTTTCCATTATAACAGAAGGAATTCCTTTGTTGTCATTTATAACCTCTATGTCATCAATTTGCAAGTAAACAAATTTCCTTACTAACTTTGAAATAAATCCCAAACACACCTCTAAATGCCTAATGCGTTTCCGAACCCAACCCTGCATAAATATTAAATCCAGTATCTTCTCAAACAAGTGAGGGCTAGCAAACAGATGTAATCTGTTTGCGCCCTCACTTGTTATATCTCTATTTTAACACATACAAAATAGAAACGTCCATCTTATAAGGTCATAGACGTCACTTTATAAGTAGCATCCATTTTAAACACCTACATGTCGAAAGGAAAGGGAAATAATGACAGCCATCCACGTTAATTTATGCATCACATATTGTAGAAAATGTTGTTAAAAATGTAAAAATGTAAATCTGCCCTAAATAAGCCTTTTTCTGTCGCGCAGGTCATATATTGCACCCGGTCATATATTGCACCCGGTCATAGATTGCACCCGGTCATAGACGTTCACATTGGCCCAAACTCATGAGACGCAGCCCTGGGGAAAAAAACAGGTAGCAGTGTGCTGAGGGTGCTATGGTTGTGCTTTATGGACATGGATTAGCCCCCATCCACACCCCAGGGACGAGCTAATCCACCATCGACCTATCATTAACTCCTGTATCCTCTAAGGACGGCA